>JAKSZT010054399.1:15511692-15584203 GCA_026826555.1 Tolypeutes matacus
TCTTTCTTTCTTTCTTTCTTTCTTTCTTTCTTTCTTTCTTTCTTTCTATTTCATTCTTTCTTTACTCTTTCTTCCTTTTCTCTCTCTCTTTCTTTCTTTCTTTCTCAGCTCATCTTGCAAGAATTAAGGAAAGGGCCTCTTTATTGGTGGGATCCTTGTCTAAAGAATGACTTGCTACACACAGCATTAGGCACTCTGTCTAATGGACAACAGAGATGTTCTGGAGCAGTGACATCTCCCTAGCACCTCTCAGAAAGGTCAAGCCACAGGTGCTGCTTTCCCATGTGCAGAATGGGACAGTTCTTACCTCATCGGGTCATTGTGAAGATTCACTGAGTTAACGCATGTACCGTGCTTGCAGCAGTACCACACACATAGCAAGTGCTCAGTAAGCATTAGCTACTGCACCATTGTATTATTGTTAATTAGCGAGGTGAACCATAGGGCTAGCCCTGAGCGAGCCTTTTGGAAACGTTAACTGGGGTATAAGTTTTAGGACACTCTTCTTGGTGGCAAACATTTTTGAATAAACAAATGAACTGGCTGCTCCCAGGGCATGCTATTTTTAAAAATATTTTTAAATGGCCTCTCTTACTGTTACATGGGTGGGTGGGCAGCTGTTTGCAATTATAACCATATATGTGGTCCGCAGGTATGCCAGGGTGGGGAATCTGGCTTTTCGTGAAATGTTTTCAAGTAACTTGCTGCCACATTGCACTCGGCCGCCAAACCACACCAAATGGAAATGTACTAAAAGAGATGGGCAGAGTGAAGTACTCCTTTAAAAACAGAACAGTGACTCATGCTCATAAAATATAATTACTATGGTAATTCTTTAAATATCCTCCCCAATCATGGGGAGGGGAGAGCAGTGGGCACAGGACCTGTGGAGGGCATTTCAATTGACTGTTTATTAGCCCAGTTGTTGAGAATGTTGGATTTTTTTTCACAGGGGCGTCTTAATTCTTTATTGGTATGGCCAGAAGACAAGTTGGTGCTGAAAAAGAAAGGTCTTCTCAGCTCTGTAGGAAATTAAATTTCCTCCAATCAGTGCTCCAAACCTTGACACCTAAGCCTGTATCCCCGTGCAGGATGGCAAAGAGCACCCAGAGTGTGCATGGATTTGCTTGGTTTTCATTTGGCTTTGTTTTAAAATCATACAGCTTTGAAACCAAGCACATAGTTAAACAAAACATTGTCTGGCAAATAAGCCCTCTTTTCATCATCATAAAAGCTCTAAAGCCCTAGAATATGGAAAAGGGAGTTTAGAAACTCCTAAAAGACTCTTGAAAAGAGTCTCCTATTCATTAAGCCCATGTCCCTCACCTTGCCATTCTTCAACTTCTTAGCCCGTTTGTAGCTGTGTCTTTCCAGAAATGTTTTTTCCCATCCTTGGTGTCTAAAAAGGGACGAATATTGCTAGCACAAACAGTAAAGATTTCTATCCCAAACACAAAATGAGTAACTTGGTCACTGCCCAGGCCAAAGTTCCATCCTTATTAGACAACATAGGAAAAAGACATCTCCATACCTGGCTAGCATGCACTTTGGAGAGTAATAAGGTATCCAGAGCAACTGAGAGTTCCCAACTGGTTTTTCTGTATTTTGTACTCTGCTGGCTAAGTTGCTGCCTATCAAACATTAAAATAGTGCATCTTCATTTATTTACTGCTTCTTTCCAATTGGTCCGTGTCCCTTGTCTTGGAACAAAAAAAGGATGAAGTAGAGAAAGAAGGAAAAGTAGGAAAGTAAGGGAGATAAGAGTGAAAGGGGAAAGAGAGATGCTTAAGACAGAAAAATGGGAGCAGACTATGGAGACGATTGCTGGCTGACGTTGCAATTTCACTGAGAAGGAAAGACTCTACGCACCTGGAAACACGAAACAATTGCCCAAGTGTACCTGAGGATCAATGAATTAATGGCTCCAGAGCTGTCGTCACGCTCCTCACTAACACTTTCTCACCTGTGGCCTGCTGGCTGGCGTGGGTGTGCAGGTTCAAGGCTGGCTTTGTATATTCATTCCCTCATGAAATGTGTTGACTTTTCCCCCGCACGCACACTTAGACATAACTTTTGCAAGTTCTTGTGCTTAATGAGAATAACATGATATCATGTAATGAAGCCCCAGGTGTTCCCGGGGTAGTCCTTTTTCAGATAAAAGCTTTACAAGGAGGGGAGCACAACCATATGATTGAATTTGTTAGACACGGACCCAAATTCACAACCTTCCCACAGTCCCAATTGTCCTGAGACTGATCCAGTTGAATCGTTATTATCACCAAACAGCTCACTTTGCATAAAGTCACTTGCAAGCCGCAAAATGGTTTTTGCAGTTAGGCTAGTTTCCCTATAAAATTGTACAAAATAAACTTCCAACCTCCATTTCCGTAAGCTCAATAGTTTCATTCACAGAACGTTACAGTAAGAAGGGACTTCAGTAATCCTCTGGTGCAAACATTTCATTTTCAGGTGAGGAAACTGAGGCCTGAATGTGTAAAATTACTTGCCCACAGTGCCTCAGTGGGTTTGTAGAGAACCAGGTTGGGGATTGAACACATGCTCCCCAGAATTCGGCTTCCATATATATCTACCCAGGATGTGAATCATATGGAAGGAAGCTGGTACAGGGCTACTTTAGGCCAGGGGTCCCTTGAACACAGACCTCACTTGAAGAGGTCGTTTTAAGTGGACCAAGTTTCAAATATCACCCCAGTCCCCTTCTCGTGCTGGCACCAGAAAAGAGGTTGTGCTGAGTTTGTCCTGTAAAAGGACACCCGTGACCATTAAGCAGGGTTTGCCCAAACAGATCTCCCCATGACATTCCCTCGCAAAATAAATCCTTAGCACTGTGAGATACCCTCTCCATTCTTTTTTCTTCCCTTGAGGGCACCTGTAAATAATTGACCTAGATAAGGAAAGGGGAGAAAGTATAATTAAGGTGCATTCTTAAACTTGAAATTAGGCATTTTCAAACGATAAAACCTGTGTATATGAGTTGACTTGCTCACACAAAGAAATGTGAAACAAAGTTTCCTTCTCTGCAGGAAGGAAAATTAGGTCAACATATTACAAGCTCAGAGAGCATAAGAGAGCTTGGCAGATGCAGACTGGTCTGTCTACTTTATGGCTTTTGAAATTATATGGGAACAAGGTGGGTGGGAAAGTCTACCTTTCTCCTTGTGCTGTCTAAAAGAATGGAATAGAACTGAATGTCAGTCTGCTTCATGTAATGAGCTATTGCGGAGATGGCATTTAGATATTAGTACGTGGACCCCAGGCTCATACTTTTGGAAGCCAAGAAAAAAGAAAAAAGCTGAAAGTCAAAGTTTTCAAATAATTCAGAGATATGTGATCGATGCAGCCCTAGATGTCTTCTTCTTCTTTTTTTTTTTTTTTTCATTCCTCAAGAGTTTTTAATAACATACCTGGCAGATGCCCATCCCATCCCCTTGGCTTATCTAAGGCCTACACCTTCTTAAGTTCTCAGCTCATACACTCTTTCTCCCAGCTGCTTTTCCTGACCCTTCATCTAACCAAGGTTCACATATCGTTAGAGCCTGTGTAATATTCACTGAACAGTGTAAACACACCCCAAACACTCAGCTACAGATTGCACAAACATGTAGGAAGCATGTTTATTCTGTTCAGAGGTGTTCCCCAGTGCCTGGCAGATTGCTAAGCACCTTAAAAAAATGCTCAGTAAAGACTTGTTGGGGAAGTGGATGTGGCTCAAGTGGATGGGCTCCCGTTTACTATATGGGGCTTCCTGGTGAAGGCAAGCCGGCCCACGAGGTGCAGTGAGCTGATGGCCTGCGCAGCAGGGTGAGCTGGCTCAGCAAGATGACGCAACAAGGGGAGACAAGCAGACACAGGGGAAAAAAAAAAAAAAAAAGACTTGTTGGATAGGAAGATGGATGGATACCCTTTCAAGTTTCAGAAGCTATACTCAAAATACCCACTTTTCTAACTACAGGAGAAAACATTTTCTTGAGTCCTCTTTTCTTGAGCCCTGCTTTCTTTTTAATTTTTTTTTTTAAAGAAACTTTAGATTACATAAATGTTACATGAAAAATATAGAGGATGGGGAAGTAGATGTGGCTCAAGCAATTGAGCTCCCACCTACCACATGGGAGGTCCTGGTTTCAGTTCCCAGTGACTCCTAAAGAAGATGAGCAAAACAGTGAGCTGATGCGATAGGATGGCACAGTGAGTTGACACAACAAGATGATGCAACAAGAGACACAAGGAGAAAAACACAAAGAGAGGCACAACCAAGCAGGGAGCAGAGGTGGTTCAAGTGATTAGGCACCTCCCTCCCACATGGGAGGTCCCAAGTTTGGTTTCCAGTGCCTCCTAAAAAGACAATGAGCTCACAATAAACAGACTTAGCAAGTGCAAACAACAAGGGGATGGGGAGAAATAAATAAAATAAACCTTTAAAAAAAAAAAAAAATATATATATATATAGGGGATTCCCATATGCCCCACCCCCTCCCCATCCCACATTTTCCCACATTAACAATATCTTTCATTAGGGTGGTACATTTGTTACAATTGATGAACACATATTGAAGCATTGCTACTAACCATGGATTATAGTTTATATTATAGTATACACTTTGCCTCGCACAATTTTATAGGTTTTGAACAAAATGTATAATGGTCTGTATCCATCATTGCAATGTCATGCAGGACAATTCCAATGTCCCGAAGATGCCCCTTTGTTACACCTATTCTTCTCTCTCCCTTCCCTCAGAACCTCTGGCAGCCACTGCCTTTATATCAGTGATACAAATTCTTCCATTGCCAGAATAATAAAAAGTCTATAATAGAGTAATAATAAGTCTACTTTAGTCCATTGTTAATTCCCCAATCTTGAGGATTTGGGGATGGTGATGTCTACTCTGTTTCTAATTGAGAGGGGGCTTAGATACCACAAGGCAGATGGATGGAACTGTCCTGCTTGCAGTTGCAGACACTCTCTATTCCTTGGGATGGGTGTTGTCCTTGTTAGTTGTCCTGGGTGAGTCCAATGAACTGGACAGTAGATGTTACAACTCTGCTGAGATTCACGGCTCAACCGGCACATGAACAGACCAAAAATTTAAGTCTCTGGGAAATATATTTAATAAGTATAGAGTTAATTATAGGTTCAAATAAAAAGGGCAGAAGAGCCATGTGTAGGGAAATTATAAATGAGTCTAACTCTGTTACTCTGGGGAGCATAAATTCCAATGTAAGGCCCACTGACAGGGTGCCGAATTCCTGAGCCTGTCTGCCCTGCTTATAATGTCTAGATGCCTCTAGAGCCCTCAGGAGTCCCTCTGTTTGAGGCACTGTTTACTGTGGCAGTCAATGAGATCCTGCTGAGATGCACATAAGTGTAACCTCTGGAATGACCTCCCAACTCACTTTGAAATCTCTTAGCAATAAAAACTCATTTGTATTTAATATTTCCCCCTTTGGGTCAAGGTCTTTTTCCAGATTGCTGGCTATTTGGTGCACAGTAATAATCCCTCAGTGCCAGGGAGGCTCATCCTGGGAGTCATGTCCCATGCCTAGGGGAAGGTAGTGAGTTTATATGCTGAGTTTGGCTTAGAGAGAGGTCACATTTGAGCAAGAAAGAGGCTTTCAGGAGGTAACTTTTAGGCAATATATAATACTAGGCTAAGTTTCAATTTCACAAGAAAAAGTTCATAAGTACAATCATCAATATCAAGGGCCTGGCATAATGGTCTGTCTTCCTTCACTAGGCACTGCCCATGTACTTGAGAGATTCTTGCCATTCTATTAGAGAATGTAGTAGAGCCCTGCTTTTTTAACCACTTTCCTCCACTGAAGTAGTTTTCAAAAGAAGCACAGTAATGTGGAGGAGAAGGCAAATAGACTGCCACTTACATTGACCAAGAATGTGACCTAAGAGATCATGGGGATTTGGTGACACACTGAATTCCAAGTCACAAAATAAAGCAGACTCCTAAATTCTAGCTCCACAAAACTTTGAGTCAGGAACTATATCTAATTCATTTGGGGCTCCTCCTTAGTAGGTTTTCAATAAAATTTTGTTGAATAATGTCTACTTTTCTCATATATCAAGAAAACACCTTGACCTAACATTAACATGCAAGTTAGATGAAGGATAACTTCATTGGCCTTAGTCTATAAATTGTTCCTTCTACTTTTATGCCAGGACTGAACATCTAGCATCTTGTAGTGTGAACTGTCCTAAATTACTCCATGAACATAATCTATAACCAGTAAACATATTATGAATCATTTTAATGCCTCCTCCATAACTGAATATTGCCTCTTGATATCAAAGACCACTTCCACATTGGGTTTTATGAGGATATTGGTGCCAAAAAGTATTACCTTAATTGCAATGAGCTAATACAAGAATAGAGACAAACTCATCACATAAATCAGGGATTGGTAAACTTTTTCTGTAAAGAGCCAGATAGTAAATATTTTAGACTTTGTGGGTCTCACTGTCTCTGCCACATTTACTCTACTTGGCTGGCCATTGTAGCACAAAAGCAACCAAAGACAGAGCATAAACAAATGGGCATGGCTGTGTTCCAATAAAGCTCTATTTACAAAAAGAGGTAGTGGGCTGGATTTGGCCCACAGGCCATGGTTTGCTCACCCCTGGACTAAATGATACATTGAGTCAAGTGAAGGCCAGATAATATAGCTGAGTGTTACAGGAAAACGTCTTAGTGGTTTGAATAGAGAAAAATGGTGGGAAATGGAATCAAGTGGCAGAAGATGATAAAATGCTCAAACTGAATTAAAAATGGGAAAAAAACTAAGCCATCATTGCCAATACCATTTTTGCCTGGAGAAAAGTGAGTTGGTCTAAAATCTATGTACTTATAAAATCTATAAGTAAAGGGAGTTTATACTTAGTTTTATGTTTGTACATACTTAAGGATTACAACATAGATAGTTTATTTTTATTTTTTTATTTTTATTTTTATTTTTTTTATCAGGAGGTCCCGGGGATTGAACCCGGGTCCCTCCATATGGGAGACGGACGCCCAACCATTTGAGCCACATCCGTCCCCCAAGATAGTTTATTTAAACACTGGGGAATCCAGTGAGAAATTTTTTGCCTTAAAAGAGGTTTGTCTGTACATGACTCAAGGTTGAGAACCACTGGCCTAGAAGAAATTGATACTCTATAGACCTTCTTCAACATTCAAGAAAGCTCAAGAACCAATAAAGTTTCTAAGACCTGACTTCAAACAGAGAACTTGTTCAAATGTGCTATTTATGTGACCACAAAAACAGCTTCACAATATGACGAGAGTCCTGATCAGCTATATGATTTCTTTGGGCTTGTTTGTTTTCATGAGTGTAGCCAAAGTTTCCTTGGGTATCAGCATTTCAAGCAGTATTTCAATCAACATGGCAGCACTAAGCAAACAGTTTTTAGGATCTGATTGGAGAGAAATGTATTACTAGTCAATGAAACCAATATATATGTGTGTGTGTGCGTCCATACACACAGACACAGATGTGCACACACCATGAGCAAATGAGCTGTTGTGGGAACTCTAACACAAGTTGAAGTCTGCTTGTTTAAGGCCACAGCTTTCCCCACAGTTCCCTCAAAGACAAGCAAAAAACAAAACCAGGCAAGGCTCCTCTTCGCATACTTTATTCCAAATTAACTTTGCTCCAGCTGAAACAGAAGGAGGTCATCTTGGCATTAGGATCCCAGATCTAGCTCTAATTGTTTTACTTTTTAATGGAAATATAATATACATACATCAAAGTATATATAGAGGTATAGTCCAATGACTTTTTCACAAACTGCATGCACCTGGGTAATTAGCATCCAGATCAAGAAACAGAACATTCTCAGCATCCCAGAAACCTGCCTCACACCCCTTCCCTCACAAGAGTAATCAATATCCTGATTTCTAACAGAACAGTTTCACCCAATTTATGCTTTATATAAATGGAATTATAGAATCTGTGTTCTTTAGCACAACATCAGATTTATGAGATTCATCCACACTGTTGAATTTTCATTCTCATTTCTGTATTGTTTTCCATTAGATAAATATACCATAAGTTATTTATCCATTCTTCTTTTCAGGTGTGTTTCACACTGTTAATAGTGTAACAAGCACTATTACAAATGCTGCTTCTATAAGCATTCAAAATGTATCTTTTAGTGAACACACATAGGCATTTCTATCAGCTATATACATAAGAGTGGAATTGTTGAGTCAGAGCACACATATCTTCAGCTTTAGTATATACTGTTAGTTTTCAAAGTGAATGTACCCATTCACAATCCAACCAGCAGTGCATGACAGTTCTGGCATGCCATAGCCTTGCCAACACTTGGTATTTTCCATCTGTATTTTTAGCCATTCTTTTGAAGTCTCTGTGCTCCCTAAGCTTCAATCAGATTTAGAGCAATGATTCTCAACATCTTTTGACTACTTAATCTTCCTAGGACTCCATTATCTAAAGGGAATAAAATAATATGTTGCCCACAGGGCTTTTGTGACGATTCACACTTAGGGTGTACCATACCTACACATAGGAAGCACTTGACAATCTTAGTCATTATTATTATTCCTCACTCAATGCAATGATTCTTTATGGAAGTGGGAGGAGGGGCAGGAAGGAAAGAAAGAGCAGTTATGAATCACTGCTCTAGAGGTTTTGGGGGGGGGGGCTTCCAGGTGAAACAGCACCTCCCACCATCACCATCCTAAACACACAAAGACAGAACTCTGGGATTCTGTGGAAGGATTCTTAAGGAAACATCATGTTTCTGAATCCATACTAGTTCCAATTTGAATAACTTCATGGCCCAGGCTGACCCAAGGTTCTGGTCATTCTGTGTCTCAGGTTGCTTATCAGACCATGGTCTGGCAGAAGCCATGGGGAATGTGGCCTTCACTTCCTTTGGCCAAATTTTCACTGATTAAGCAGAGCCAACACTCAAAATCTCCTTTATGGATATTTACACTCCAAGCCCTGCTCCTTCATCAGTAGAGTGGACATCTCTCCCCTCTCCCTTCTTGCTGGTATCCGTGCATTCACTTTTCTTTTGGAGAAACAGTACTTCATTTTTCATCTGGAGACCCCCTCCCACCCAGTCCAAAGCTCAAGTGGCAGGCCATGATTGAGTTCAATCCATCAGTATGTCCCATGCAACTCTACCTGAGGCAATGAGGCAGGGGAAGCTGTTTGCTGGGACTTCTGGAAGACATGGATGTTCTCCCCCTTCAGGGGGAGCTACCAGAAGAGACTGTCTTTCTTCCTCTGAAAGATGCACTGTCAGCGTGTGAGGCCAGCAGCTCTCATTGCCATTTTTTTTTTTTTTTAAGATTTTATTTATGTATTCATTTATCCCCCCCTTGCTGCTTGTGCTCGCTGGGTCAGCCAACCACGCCATGCGGGGGCAGGGCTGCCGGAGGGGCGGCGCGGCAGTATGGGCACAGCAGAGGCCCCGGGAGCTGGACGGGGCCTTTAGAGGGTGCTGGGCCTTTGCTTCCAGCACTGACCAGTCTTGGGATGCGGCCGCTCCCAGGGAGGGCTGAGACCTGGGGCCAAGCCATTCTCTTCTGCTGAGGGCAGTACTGGAGAGGATCTCCGCTGTCAGCCACCAGCATCCACAGCTGGAGGAACTGGTGCTTTGGTCCCGAAGGGGGCAGTCTGAGAGGTGCGGCATCTACTTTAAGACTTGAGTACACCTTTAACACCAACTATAGATCCACATCCTCTAGATCTTCACCTTCAAGAGGGCGTGAGAGCAGAGGTGGCTCAAGTGATTGGGTGCCTCCCTCCCACATGGGAGGTCCCAAGTTTGGTTCCCGGCGCCTCCTAAAAAGAAGAGGAGCAGAGAGCAAGCTCAAACAATGGGGCCGGGGAGAAATAAATAAAATAAATCTTTGGGAAAAAAACAGAGAGCGTGGATCTTGTCTTCCAAATTTATCTTTGCATCCAGGACAGAGCCTGTTGCGTGGTAAAGGCTCATTCAAAATGTGTTGATCAGCTAGCATTTAGACAAGCAGGTATCACATTCCAGGTGCAATGCACTCGTTACTTAAGTTGTTTCCAGCCTCGTTTTCTGGTTCTCGGTTAGGTTTCCCACACAGAATTTTCCTCTGCGTAGATTCGTTATTTCCTGCGAGGTTTATGAAGTTTTACACATGTATGTATAAGTCCATATTAAACTGCACAAAGCCGACAGTGCCTGAGGGGCTGTCTGCCTCACTCGTGGAGGCGTCTCAACGCTGGTGCCAAGGCTACTTTTAAGAGAGAACCAGGGAGGGAGAGGATTAGCAATCAGTGGTCCTCAGGAATGGAGCAAGACAGGAAACTCCACTTGGAATCACTGACCATCCTTCCCAGTCCCCACCTCTTGGCACCTACACTCGCCCCCAAGCCAGGTCACCTGGTAGGCGAGCACTCACTGAGGTAGCCAAACTCCGCGGTGGGAGGGTGGTGGGGAGCATTTGGACAGCTTTTTGGAAATCCGTAAAATAAAATGCAACTCACACCACATGGTGTTTGATCAAACAGAGCCTCCTCTCAAATGCCAAGTTTCAGCTGAGGGACTCTAAGGTTCATTTAAAAATGGCACATTCTAACTCGGTGTTTGCTTTCACATACATTAGTGTGTTATTTCATTCTACTTGGGAAGGGAACCAAGTTGCCAAAATAGGAATGTGAGTATGTGTGCATGCACACGTGTGTGCCTGTGTAGGTCTGTCTGCATTTGTGCACACGACTGTGCATGTGTTTTGTGGGCATTCACATGTGTGCATGTGTATGTGTGCCTGTGTGTGTGTATGCACATGTATAGGTATGTATGAGTGTAAATGTTGGTACACAGGATATTTATTTCTTAGTACGCAAGTCAGTCCTTTCTCCCATTGTTGTTGCTTTTCTTAGTTCTAATATTTTTTTCTCTGCAGTATAAGCATCCTTTATAATTATAAACCAAGATCAGGGATTGCTAACTAATATCTTTTTTATTTGAAAGATTATTTTTTTAAAAGTCACATTCTTTAATTTCTAAAGAGGGAAAAGTCATCATCATCAATATATTCGTTGACTGACATGAGGTAAGCATTATGCTTTGCTTAAATATATACTATTATATAGTGTGGTGGATGCCAGGCTTTGTTTTTTGTTTGTTTGTTTTTTAACTGAAATTTGGGCTGGAATGGGTAGTGCTTGCAAATGATATATAATTCAAAGGAGTGTGCAGAGGAAAATTGAATTTCTGTCCTTCCCTCTTTATCCTCTAGGAGATATGTTGTCTTGCCCAAGTGCAAGTGTGTCTGCAAAATAAATCCTTGAAGTGGAATTGCTTGGTCAAATCTCACTTCATAGAGATTTATATTCCTGCCAGCAATGTATGAAACTTCCTATTTTGTGGCATTTTCTCCAAAAAGTTTCATCTTTTTAAAAAATCTTTTGTCAATCTATTGGGTAAAGAAGGTAAGGGGTAGAGATAAAATAAGATTGTTCATGAGTTGATAAATGTGAAGCTGGGTGATGGCTACAAGTAGAAGAGTTCATTATATTATTTTTGTCTACTTTAGTATAGGTTTGAAGTTTTCCATACTAAAACGCTTTATGAAAGGGTAATTTATTTGTGTTTGCTTTTCAGAGATTGTCCTATTCCATTTCCTTCTATTTTTCCATTGAGTTGTTAAAACTTTTTCCATTGATTTATAATATTAGGGAAATTAGTCCTTTGCTTATGAAACAATTTCTAAATGTTTCTCCTACTTTGCCCTTTAACTTTTTAACTTTCAGAATTATGTTTTATATATTTGAACTTAATCTTTGTTTCATGACTTCTGAATTTTGTATCATAACCTGAAAGATTTTTTCCACTCCAAGATGATTTTTTAAATTCTCCTATGCTCACTGATAGTATTTTCATGGCTTTATTTTTTTCACATTTAAAGCTGTGGCAGATCCAGAATTTATATGGAGCTAATATTTAACAGAGGGATGTTTGTCCAGTTGTCTCAATATCATGTATTATATGATCTATCTTTTTTCTTCATAGATATCATGTCCCCTGTATCATAAACTAAATCTCTGGAGCCACTAGGGTCTATTCATATGTCAGTGCCTCCTTTGGTCCTTGATGTGTTTTTATATCTGGTATAGCTAAAATATGCTATTTCATTCTTTTATCTAAATGAATTAGCTAGCATCATCTGAACAATGCTAAATAATTATAGTAATAGCAGACATCGTTGTCTTCTTCCTTACTTTAATCGGAACACTTTGTATTTCCCCTTTAAGCATCATGCTGGCTTGATGTTGAAAGAGGTATCATTATTTTACAATCCCAAATCTCAGGGACTTAAACAAATAAAGGTTGTTTGTTTTTTCCCATCATTTAAATCCCAATCCAAAACGGGGCGTGGGGCAGAGTCTGGGCCCTGCTCCATGCAGTTATTTGGGGACCACCTCCCCTTCTGTAAGGGGAGGTGCCTGAGGGCCTCGGGGGGCTCCCCTGGATACTCTGCATCTGGCTGGAAGCAAAGAGAAGAGAACATGTAGGAAATTGTTTTCTATGGAGCAGGCCCAGAAATGTCTAACATCACTTCTTTCTACTTGTCACTGAAAAGAACTCCTAAGTTCAAGGGAAGCTGAACAGTGTAGTCTATCTTTCTGCCCAGGAAGAAAAAGAAACCGTTTGGTGAAGATGTGCTATATATATTATTTCTATTATTTAATGTCCCCTTATATGTGTATTCACCCATATGTGCCCCATTTATGTGTATCAATATGTAGTTTTCTGTATCAGTCAGGCTTGGCTAGGTTGTGCTGCCACAACAGGTAACCTACATGTCTCAGTTATTTCTTACTGATGATCCACATGCCCAATGCAGATGAGGGAGCAGCTCTGCTCTTCCTAGTCCTTCAGGCACCCAGACAGATGGAGCTCTATCTAATACATGTTTTGATGATAGCCATGGCAGGTGAATGAAAGGCTTAGAAAATCAGGCACCATGTTTCAATGGTCAAAGCAAGTCACATGACACGACTAACTACAAGGGGGGAAGGAAATGCAATTCTCCAATGAGTTTGGAAGTAGAGGTAAACTGGATATAAGTGACCTGTAAAGGAACACGCCACACTCATGGTATATATAATCTATAAATGTGTGAATTTATCCATCATGTAATCAATGATTGTCTTCATGCACCCAGACATATAAAAATATAGAAAAACACCAAAATGCACCTCATCTCAAGGATACAACATGCTAATGACACTGCAAAGACAGATACAAGCCATTATATTTCTTGCCATAACCTACAGAATTGAGTGGGAGAGAGTGTAAATTACAATGTAAATTATAATCCATGCTTAGTGGCGATGCTCGAAAATGTGTTCATCAATTGCAAGGAATGTACCACACTAATGAAAGAAGCTATTAATGTGGGGAAAACTGGGAGGAGTGGGGAGTGGGGCATATGGGAATCTCTTATATTTTTTAAGTAACATTTTAAGTAACCTAAGTATCTTTTAAAAATAAAATATATATATATATATATTTTTAAAAAAGATTAAAAAAAAGATTGTTAAAACCTTTATTCCTTGGTCTACTTGAGCCTATATCAATACCACTAGCCACTAAACCAGGAGTTCTTAACAAGGGGTCAATGAGCTTGAATTTAAATTCAAATATACATTATTCTTGTGGGGACATGCTGGTGTGGGTGTGATATATTTATTAAATAATACACAGTATACGGTAGACTTAGTAAGGGGTTCGTGGTTTTCACCTGACTGGCAAAAGGGTCCGTGGAACAAAAAAGGTTAAGAGCCCCTGCACTAAACTCAACAGAACCTGTCTAGAGAATATAGAAACAAATTACGCATTTGTTTTCTATATAGACTATCAAGTACAAAGTAATACAAAAAAATAGGTATGTATATATATTCCAGGGAAATCAATAAATAAGTGTGAATTGAGTTCCTACTATGAGTTACAGTTCTTGGAATGCGTGTGATTTGCTTTTCCATTTCCAGTCACCATTTGGGTTTCTAACCAAAATTTCATTGCTTTGTGGATGGAGCAGAGTAGGTCAGTGTGATACCTGAGTTAAAAGTTAATTTTGGTGGATTACCCTCCCATGTTTGTCAAAAAGTAAGCATAGTAGACATATTCTTGAATAATTATTACATACCAATCAATACCCCTCTCCCATGTTTTGCTTCTTCAGAAAGGTTATTTAGAAACAGTAATTCTACCCTCACCACGTGTTTGAGCAAATGATCTGGGGTAAGCTGCTCTTTGTAACCCATCTGTTAAGAAGAACAGGGAGAGGAGAGCTTTGAGGAATTTCCCTCAATTTCTCTGACTCCATTTGCTCACCTCTGCTTTTCTCTGATCTCCATCTGTGTTTGGAGTCTTTATCTCATCCCCTCAGTGGCTCCTCCAGCTACTACGTACCAGTATCAGTGCCAAGCCATAGAGACATAAAGCAGAGTAAGCCTTGCATTGAGAAAGTCACGATACAGTGCGGAAAATGGACATCCAAATAAGTGCAGCCTCTATGCACTACTCCACAATACCTGGAGTGCAAGGACCACCTCATTTATTTCACTTTTCCAGATTAAGTCACAATTGGCTCAAGCCTCGACTTGCAGATTGGCAGGAAGCCCAATACCACAAGCCTGCACTGCCTTGTCCCTCTCCTGGATCATCTAGGAATCCTGAAAAGTCCCTCCACAACATTACCTCTTAGTAAGGGAAAACCCCATTGTCTCCCAGCCTGCCGCTTCCATCGCCAACAATTATTCTCACTGCCACATGGCACTGCTGCAGAGTGCCGGACCCCTTTTCTTTGTCAGCACTGTGGGTCCAGGGTGCAGCAAGTGGGATCCTTCCAGACACACTCTATACTTCCTCTGTACTAAATGCATACACAGGTCCCCATCACCCAGCTCCAGCCTCCCAGGGCTGTACTCTAAAGATCCAGTCCTTCCAGACATGCTTCCTACATTCTTTTTCAAGGTCTCACTTCCTGGGGACCCCAGCTCTGCAGACCCTTCATGGAATCCATAATGGCCAATCCTCTTTCCAGATCTGAGGTTCCCCTCCAATGGTATGCCTGCTTTCCTTTTCCACCTGGAAATACAAAGGCTCTATTTCTTCTTTTTCAGGCATTGCTGCCTTGACGAACCTAGGTCTTTGAAATATCTGGTAATCAGGAGGTCTTTTTCCCAGAGACTCCAACAGCTTATTTTGCCATCTTGAGTCAGAGCCACACCCTATAGTTGAAAAACCTGTGCACTGCAGAATTTCAAGAATGGTATTGTGGGGTCATAGGACAGATGCATACTTAACTTCACAAAGAAACTGAGTTTTCCAGAATGACTATAGCAGTTTGCACTCCCATTAGCAATAGGAGTTGCTTCACCCTCAACACGCAAGTCATCCGCCAGTTGCCATTATGATGGCTTTGAACGGGTTTCCATCACTTTTATTTCTAGAGATGGACCAGTAGTGACACTGGACCTTTGTCATTTATATTTGGTCTTGGTCATGAACCTATGTTTTAATGAGATTGGGAAGCACACATCATATGATATATTTTTAAAGATGAAAAATAATAATCAATCCCCTAAAATATTATTTCTTCAGAGCACCTTAAATACATCACCTCCCTTGGTTCTCACAGCCATACTACATCCACTGCTTCCCTACCATGAGCCAACCAGGTGCATTGCAGTCAATGGCTGCTATGGAAGGGCAGAGCAGTGGATGGTAGATGCGTAAGCTTTGCACTTATTTCAACAAGAATTTCATTTTGACCAAATGTTTCAATTATTTATACTACAAACTTTTCTTTACCTTTACTTACTTATTCATTCAACAAACACTTATTGAATGTCAGGCATTGCTCTAAGTGCTGGGGATGGAGCAGTGTATAGGGAAGGAGAAGAAACAGATCATTTTAGATTGTAGTAAGTGCATGCAAAATCTCATTTGCTTCCCTGTCATCCCAGGGCAGGGCTATTCACCCAGACATGCAGCCCCATCACTGTTCTCCAAGCATAGCAGGGTCCATGTCTTAGTGGATTACCAGGAGCCATGAAAGGCTCACAGGAGAAGTGTTGGTTCCATAAGCACCTGAGAGAAGGATGAGGGACAGAAGTAAGTACCCAGCCACATCTGGAGAAAGGTTGGTGGTACCCACTCCTCATTGTCCTGAGTCTTCATGGCCTTGCCCACCCTCCAACCACACAGCTCATCAATGGTGAGCATAGCACGAAAACGGGTATCTGCTCCTGCGTTCCTGTGCCAGGCTGTGACCTGGTTTTCACCAGACAGGATGGGCTCACTGGGCCAAGTTCCCCCAGGAGATTCAACTGAGCCCTAAGCCAGCCACATGGGAGCTCAAAGTGCTGCAGCACTCATCACTATGCGCTGTTCCCAGCAGAGAGGTTGGAGCTTGGTGGAAGATCCATGGTAGCAGGACTGCCAAAATCAACATGCCATTCTCCAGCAAAGCAAGTTTCAGAGACAAGCCCAGTCAGAGCAGAGTCCTGAAGTGAGGAGAAGGGAAGGGCCCCAATGCTCCTCTGTGACCTAGTAAAAGACAGCTAACAGCCTTCCAAATTCTCCAAAGAGAATTAATATAATGTTTTATTAAAATTAATTTTTCCTCCTCTTCCATACAAAAACCATAGAAGAGACTGAAGTCTGCAAGATGGCAGAGTAGAGAATTCCAAACTCCCATCCTACCAGAGAAACATCGAAAAACAAGAAGAAACTCAAAAATTGTTCTCAGAACTCTAGAAAACAGTCAAAAGTTTATAGCAATGAAGAAAATAACTGGGCCAAGGAAAAAGCAACTTAAAAATGGTAGGAAAGCTTCGTGGCACTCTCCTAGCTCCTGCCCAATCCCTCCCTGAGTGGCATGTCTGAGGCAGTCCATGTGGTTCTCTGGCCCCTGGTTCTAGAGGGAGCAGAGTACATCTTATTTGCGAATTAGTGCATACATCTGTTCTCGTGTATATAGTTAGTGGCTGACTAAGGTTTTCAGTTTCACCTCTCCCAGAACTCACTCAGGGCAGAGACAGGGAAGCATTGCTGCAAAAACACTGAAGAGAATGGTCAAATCACAGCCACCGGGGGTGAAAGATGACAGTTGAGACATACAGTAGACTACCTGGAGACCAGGGAGGAATGCTGTGGAGAGTTTCCTTGGGAAAGTAAGGCATTAAGGATCTCCCATGTATAAAGGGGAAATCTATAAACCCATGGCAAAATGCATGCTCAGAAAAGACCTAAGACCCTAAACTTTCACTTTAAGCTGATGTCTAGCCCCAGCATAGAGCCAGTGTGCAAAGACTAGGAGAGGTGAAAGAATAAAAATAAATTAATTAAATTAAAAAACAAACAAACAAAAAAACGAGAAAGAGTCAATGAAACCAAATGTGGTTCTTTGAAAAGATTAATAAAATTGACAAACCTCTAGCTAGACCAACAAAGTAAAAATGAGGACACATGTAACTAATACAGAAATGGAATGTGGTCCAACCCCACAGAAATAAAAAGGATTATAAGAGGATACTGAGAACAAGTATATACCAACAAATAAGATAACCTAGTTGAAAAAGGACAAATTCCTAGAAACACATTAATTACCTACAGTGAGGCAAGAAGAAATAGCAGATCTCAACAGACCGATAGATAGCAAGGAAAAGAGATTGACTCAGTAATCAAAAGCCTTCCAAAAAAGAAAAGTCCAGGAACAGATGGCTTCATTGATGAATCTATCAAACATTCAAAACAAACAAACAAACAAACAAACAAGCAAACAAACAAACAAAAACCACTAATACTTGTCAAACTCTTCCAAAAATTTAAA
The DNA here is from genome assembly GCA_026826555.1 of Tolypeutes matacus. Lineage (NCBI taxonomy): Eukaryota > Metazoa > Chordata > Mammalia > Cingulata > Chlamyphoridae > Tolypeutes > Tolypeutes matacus. The sequence continues at coordinate 15,529,584 of JAKSZT010054399.1, forward strand.
GAGGAGGAAACTTCCTAACTCATTCTATGAGGACAGCATTACTCTGATACCAAAGCCAGAAAAAGAAATCAAACTACTGACCAATATCCCTTATGAATATAGATGCAAAAATCCTCAACAAAATACTAGCAAATCAAACCCAACAACATAATAAACATATTAAAATGATTATACATCATAATCACATGGGATTTATCCCACAAATATAAGGGTGATTCAACATAAAGAAATTAATCTATGTAATACATGAATAGAATGAAGAAACAAACCACATGATCATCTCAATTGACAGAGAAAAGGCATTTGATAAAATCCAAACCCTTTTTATGTTAAAAAAAAAAAAACAGGGAAGCGGCTGTGGCTCAATCAGTAGGGCTCCCATTTACCATATGGGAGGGCTCGGGTTCGATTCCCGGGGCCTCCTGGTGAAGGCAAGCCCGCCCGCACGGCGTGGTTAGCTGACCCAGCGAGCACAAGCAGCAAGGGGGGGGATAAATGAATAAATAAATAAAATCTTTAAAAAAAAAAAAAAAAAAAAAAAACTCAGAAAACTCTGAATAGAAGGGAACTTCCTCAACATGATAAAAGACATGTATGAAAAACCCACAGATAACATCATACTCAACAGTGAAAGACTGAAAGCTTTCCCCTGAGGTCAGGAAAAAAAAACAAGGATACCTGCTTTCACCACTGCTATTCGAGGTTTTTCTGGAAGTTCCAACTGCTGCAGTTAAGCAAGAAAAAGGAATGAGTTATCTAAATTGGAAAGGAAGACCTAAAGCTATCTCTGTTTGCTGAGGACATGATCCTATATATAATGAATCCCAAATAATCCACTAGAAAGCCACTAGAGCTAATAAACAAATTCTTCAAAGTGTCAAGGGTACAAGATCAACATGCAAAAATCCATTAAATTTCTATACACTAGCAATGAACAATCTGAAAGGAAAAAAAAAAAAAAAAAAAAAAAAACAAGTCCATTTACAATAGCATCTAAATGATAAAATATCTAGGAATAAATTTTACCAAAAAGGTGAAAGAATTTAACACTGAAAATTTTACAATATTGCTGAAAATTTTTAAAAAGACCTATGTAGCAGTTTGGCAGTTTGATATAGTTATGAATTCCAAAAATAGATATTGGATTATGCTTGTAAACTGGTCTGTTCATCTGGGCATGATTCAGTTATGACTAGGGAGTTGACTGGGCCACAGTCAGTAGGGTGTTGAGCCACACCCCTTGGTGGGTAGAGTCTCGAAGATAAAAGACATGGCAAAGGACAGAATTGGAGTGGTTCTGACTTGGAGTTGTAATGCAGAGTCTTGAGCTGGAGCCCCGGGAAATAGTGTACAGAGGAGCTTGGTCATGAAGAGAGAGAGAAGGCCCTGGGAAGAGAAGCAAACCATTTGCCTGGCACAAAGAAAGCCTGAGCCCATTTGTGGCACAAAGCAAGCCTGAGCCCAGAGAGAGGCAAGCCCTGGGAAGAGAGGAACCCAAGAAGCCTGAACCCTGGCAAACGTCGGCAGCTGTCATGCTTTAACACGTGGCAACAGACTTTGGTGAAGGAAGAAACTTAGGATTTATGACCTGGTAACTGTAAGCTTCTACCCCAAATAAAGACCCTTTATAAACCAAACCAATTTCTGGTATTTTGCATCAGCACCCCTTTGGCTGACCAATACAACCTAAATAAATGGAAAGACATCCAATTCATGGATTAGAAGACTTAACATTGTTAAGAAGTCAGTACTTCCCAAAGCCATCTACAAATTCAACACAATCCCCACAAAATATCAGAAGCCATTTTTGCAGAAATGGAAAAGTCAATCTTCAAATTCATATGGAATGACAAAGGGTGGCTATTATTAAAAACAAAGAAAGAAAACAAAATAACAAGTGTTGGTGTGGATGTGGAGAAATTGGAACCCTAGTCCATTGCTAGTGGGAATGTAAAATAGTGCAGCCACTGTAGAAAGCAGTTTGGCAGTTTCTCAAAGAGCTTATCATAAGATTGCCAAATCATCCAGCAATTATACTTATTACGTATATACCCAAAAGAATTGAAAACAGAGGCTCAAACAAATACTTGTGCCCCGTAGTTCATAGCAGGATTATTCACAATTGCCAAAAGGCGCAAACAACCCAAGCGTCCATCAACAGATGAATGGATAAACAAAATTTGGTATGTGCATACAATGGGATAGTACTCAAAGTATAAAGAAGGAATAAAGTTCTGATACATGCTACAACATGGATGAACCTTGAAGGCATTATGTTGAGTGAAATAAGCCAGATGCAAAAGGACAAATATTGTATGATTCCACTTATATGAAATATCTAGAATTAGCAAATTCATAGAGACAAAAGGGAAGCCATTGCTTAATAAATATAGAGTTTCCGTTTGGGGTGATGAAAAAAGATTTGGTAATGGATGGTGATGATGGTAGCACAATATTGTGAATGAAATTAATTCCAGTAAATTGTATACTTATAAATGGTTAAAACAGAAACATTTTATACTACATATGTATTAGATGTATTACAAAAATTTATTTTCAAAAAATATAATAAACCTAATGTGCAGAATTGTGTGAAGAAGAAAAAAGTGATAGGAAATTACAGTTATTAAAAGAGGAGCTAAAGCACAAACTTGCAAAGTGCCAAGGGCTCCTTTGGAGACATCCTGAGGTCCCATTTTGCAGAGTCGTAGGACAGAAAGGATGGATGCATTTGAGCACAGGAACAGAGCCTTAAATGTTTACTATTTTACTTAAATTAAATTTAAATTAAATTAAATTAAATTAAATTTACTATATTTGCTCAAATGTTTACTATTAGTACGTTTACTATTCCAGGTGAAGAGGCAAGTCCAGTTGAAGTAGAGGGTTCACGTGAAGGGTAAAAAGACAGCTTATGACAACCACATAAAATTAAACGGTCTTAAACAAGTCCCCCTCAATCTTTTTCCCTCAGCTGGAATTTCTTAAGTAAATATTAACTATATTAATGCCCTATTCAGCACTATCAAGAACTACCACGATGGGCATAAACTAAATCACGACATTTCCTCTTCAACTTAATAGTATAATTTAGTAATATAACTGGGAAATCAAAGAAAAACAAGCCAGTAAAAATGCATGTGTTTTGGTTTACTTTGCAGTGTTCCAACTGATTTTAGCAGCATCTTCATGTTATATGATTTTATTCCCTTGATACTTTTCATACTAAATTTACACTGTGAACATCAAAGTAACAGACTAAAACTGCAGGTGAGTTACAGCAAAGATCCTAGAAAAACAAGGGAAACCATTTATCTAGGGACAATCTACCAAATTATGGTCACTACTTTGAAGCTTTCAAAATTAAACTTCATTATTAAAGCACATTTTTGAAAAGGAAAAAGCAAAGACTTGTATATAATACAAGTTTGAGGTACAAAGGCAGCCAGTCATACATCTGCTCATCAATGTTAATTTAATCTGCAATTTTGTATGTCAGTTTTTTTCATATTTGCTCTAGTAGCAGCTAGATGTCTCCAGAGTCCTTATGAAGAAAACATTATATTACGTCTGAGCAGAAAGGAGCCCTGGGAATAGGCCTAAGAAGAAGAAAAAAAAGAGGCAAAGAAACTTTAGAGTCGGGTCTTCTCAAAATGAGGATGAAAAATACCCACAAGAAAGCGGTGGTAGCACAACATTATGAATGTAATTAACATCGCTGAATTGTATAACTGAAAGTAGTTAAAATTGGAAATTTTAGGTTGTATATGTGCTACCAGAATAAAAAAATTAAAAAAAAAACCCATAGAACTATGTGATGCAAACAATGAACCTTAATGTAAACAATGGGCTAAAGATAATAGTATAATTATATTAATATTGTTTCATCAATTGTAACAAAAGTATCACAAAAAATTTTTAACAATAAGGAAAACTGTCTGGGGGTAATATGAGAGAGAACTCTGTACTTTCTGAATGATTTTTCTGTAAACCTTCAATTTCTTTAATTAAAATAAACACACAAGAAGCAAAATAAGAATTAGGAAAAATTACAAAAGCATCTTTTAAAAAATATCTCCTCTCTTGTCTTTCTATTTATTATTTGGCCAAGAATTTGCCATATTTGGCACTCAATGAACCCAGCAGATGCAGAATGGATGAATGAGCAAATGATTGAACAGGAGGCTCATCATTTTGGGTAATGTCTATGAAAAGTTGAGACAGCATATAAAGCACTATTGAGGTGCATATTGGTTTCTAATAATTTACCTGATCTTCCTCCTTTGTCTGCAGCCACACATTGTCCCTGCCCTTATGCAGATCTAATAGTCATATGGAGTCTTAAAATCGAATTGTGAACTCATTTTAAAGTATAAGACCCTAATTTTGAAATCACATAGACTCTCAATGCCTTTATGTTGTATATTTAATGCATCAATATGCAATAACACTGAAAATATTTTTAGACCCAAAGATTGTTTTAAAATATGGTGGAAACAAAGTGTACCATTTAATGTGAGCAAAGATTAAAAAAAAAAAAAAAAAAAAAAAAGCATAGTTGGTGTCACATGAGTTTACTCCCTCAGTTAGGAAGCAGATTTCAGGTTCCCAGTAGCTCCCTAGACCTGACTGGGGAACAGGTTTTGATGCTTTAGACTACCTATTTGACCATTCAGAATCTTCAGTTCCCCAACAAAAGAGGGTTGGATTAGGTGAATGTCATCTCTCTCAGTTCAAAACTTCTATGATACCTTAATTTTATTGAGCAGGAGTTTGACCTAATGGATGAAGAGGTACAAATGCCAAAAGCTCCAAAGAGACTTTAACCACTAAGTAAGAAGCCCTGGGCTCTACTCCAAGAAACTTAAAACTTACTTAGAGGCCAATGCGACAGAATTGCTAAAAATCAGTTTTGTTGCCTTATGGATAGGAACCAAAATATGTTTTTAGCCAAAATATTTTATTTGTGCACTCATACAGACATGCTTTTAGTTAGCTACTCCCAACTCTTAATAATACAAGAGTTATTTTTAAGGTCTAAATCTATAATTAATGAGTTTTAAATGTTATTTTGCCCTTAGTTTCTTTTTGGTTTCTAAAGATTTGCGATTCTAAAATCCCATCCAGGAGTAAAGACTACCCTATCTTTAGGCATATATACTACACTTCAAGATACATGTGTTGGTAAATTTAAGTGTAGTATTGTCATTTATTACAGATTTAGAGAGTTTAGCTGATATATACTTTGATGGAGATTTCCCTAAATCAATTCCCTCCTCCCACCTTTTAAAAAACATTTGGCCCATTGTAACTGCACAAAAATTGTTTATATGTATTTCTTCAAGGCAGCTCCTCTTGTTCACAAGCATTCCATTTAAAAAAACTAATGCAAAAGTCATATTAAATGCAGCCACATTAGAGATTTTAGCAAAAAACTTTGGTTAAACTAATTGCCCAAACTCAAATATGTGGTTCCAGGGTATTTGTTGTGAAATAAATATTTGCTATAAAAGGGTATATGCATCTATAAACATCAGAGCCCTTATGATTAAATCAATGTAACTTGATTAAATTAATATTCTATATCATTGATGAATGACCTTAAAGTACAATGAACCCATAAGCACAGAGACTCACAGGACACACAATTGGCTAATTTAAGTTTCACTTTCTTTTCCTTAACTGGCTCCACTACGGGAGTATTTCAAAATTGAAAAGACAAAAAAGCGAGAACCAGGGATATTTACAAGAGTGTTGATTAGCGCTGCAAAGATTCATTATTGCCACAATTTTCATAACCTTATTGGAAATGGTTTGCAGTTGTACGAGATGTCCAAATGTATCCATTTGTATTAAAAAAAAAAAAAAAATAGCAGTCACACATAAAACCAGATTTCTGTCAAGGAGAAGGAAAAAGACTGAATTTTGGCATGATAGGGATTTGCACCATCCTACCAAGTGATTTATTTTTTTGTGCATAACTTCTGTAAAAGAAATGTTGACATAATAGCTTTCCTCCGTTAGGCCAGTAGGTGGTGATATTGACTCTATACCAAATCAGCCTCAACCCTGGCAGGAAGTTTTCATTGTTTCAAAAGAGTAATTCCCAAGAAATACAAATGAACTAATCTTATCTGTGTTTTGAAACTTCCAAAGCTATTATTCCAGCCTATCAGAGAATACTGTGAACTCCCTTTGTAAAGCCTGATGATCCATGTATTTCCCTTGGCTCCATGTACAGCATTCAAGAGATGGGGACAGCTTTCATTTCCAAGTTTCAGTTAACCAGTGGAGATATACCTTATCCATTCCATAGTCAGAAAAGCACCACTGTTTACCTTCAAGACAAAGCTCAGGACAGATCTTTGGACATGGGAATTTTCCGATAAACAGAATATAGGGTAAGATGTGCATGAGAGAAAAACAAGTTTATATTTGCACTCAGAAATATCAAAATAGTCAAGGCTGCTCTAGGACTAATTTATATGCCCATTATAACCATTCAAATCGGAAGCTTCTAGAAACTTCTCTTTTGTGGTCTTTTTTTTTTTTTTTTTTTTTTTTTGTATTTTTATTTGATGTGTTCCTATCTGTAGTTTTTATATTTGCTTATTAAATGGAACAATTTCTGACATTGAGACTTTGAACCACACCAAGAAGATAAATGGAAAGCAGTCACATAATCAAAGGCACGTTTATACACATAAATACTGGCATATCATCTGGATAAAATATTCTCCTTCTTTCTCATTACCGACATTTATAATACCAAGTAATTTTCAGGTTTGTTCTACTCATTCCTTCCAATCACATTGCTGAAATTCTAGAGGAGTTACTTATTTATCCCTTCCAGAGAGAGCAGGGGCCTGCAAACTTTTTCTTAAAGGGCCAGATAGTAAATACTTTAGGCTTTGGGGTCCAAAAGGCACAATTTAGGATATTAAGGTCTACTTTCAAAACTATTTAAAAATGTAAATACCATTTACATTGTGCATACAACAGCATAGTACAACAAGCAGCAGGCCAGGTTTGGCCTGCAGGGTGTAGTTTGCAAACTAGATTCTAAAGAATAAACTCTGGGACCAGATGTGGTTCAAGTGGTTGAGTGCCTGCTTCCCACACGGAAGGTCCCAGGTTCGGTCCCTGCCCTGGTACCTAAAAAAAAAAAGAAAAAAAAACTCCATGAAATATGTACATTTTTCGGCAAGGTCCATCAAGACTGTCAGAAAAATAGATTCTGGTCCTGTACGTTATGTTAAAGTTTTTTATATTTAAATTTTTTTCCTGTGTAAAGCTATAGAGCAGAGTTTGATACTATCTTTTATATTTTTCTAGAAATATATTATTATCATTAAGAAATCAAAATCCTGAACCCGAAATCAGAAAACTTGGTCCAAACCAAAGAAACTCGTGACGCTACACAGCTGGCGGGGTTTGTTGAAGGGAAAAAGGAACAGGGAGAGAAAACAGCCAGAAACACCCACCAATAAATAACCATAATGCTGTGCCGTTGATACAAATTATAGCATATGTTTTCCAGTAAATGTCTTACTTCAAAAGCATAGTGCTATTAACCAAAAGCTTTTATTTTAAATCTAAAGTGTATAGTTTTTTTTTAAAACATCATTAACACTGTAGGTTTTTGAAAGACATTCTAACTAAAGAAAAGATTCCTCTTTTTGAAGATTTTGTACAATTTCCTCTCCTAAGGCCAGGATGAAGTAGCAGGAGGCCAGTGGCTGGTGTGGACATCTATCTTCATTGGAGATTTGAGAGAAAAGTGAACCAATTTGTAGAACTAACCTAGAATGAACCGCAATTTTCAGGTTCACAATTTCTTTCTCTTCCCTTCAGCAGTATTATAGGCTATTTCACAAAGTAGATTCGCTGATGCAAAAAGGAATGATATAAAATAGCAAACAATAACTATTTGTCTTTTATTTTGCACTGCAGTCAAAAATATTCTCTTAAGCTTCCCTTTTTAAAATGAAGGAAAGAAAAGAAACTTGAATACGTATGCCTGTGTGCTGGGTGCTAACTTACAGCTAGAAGAGATCTTCAATGCCATCCAACCCAACCTTCATATTTTACAGATTAGTAAGCTACCGCCCAGAGAACTTATATGGCTTCCCCAAGGTCACACAGAAAGGAATCGGCTGTGCTGGGCTTATGTGTAGTCTGCTTAAGAACAAACTTCCTGGTATCAGCAGTAGAGCTAAACATAAGTTCTTTTTCTTTCATCTTTACTCAGATTCACAAGATAAGGGTGAAATGCGAGTTGAGTTGAATGCTTTCTAGCACGGTCCAGAGACCCAGTAAAAATGGGAACTAGTTGTTTTAATGGCTCACTTCTCCAGGCAGTTTCTGGCGCATACTGCGAAGAGCTAGGGGGATTGGGGGTGGGGGCATTGGAATTGTTCAGCTAGCCTGAAGAGATTCAGGAAACTGAATCTTTCCCCCTCCAATTGGGGACTGCATCTGGGGGTCTCAGGTCATGGCATAGACCAGCAGCATGTCCCATTATCTCACTTTATTCCATAAACATAGCCAGTGGGTTCTCCCTTCTATGGAATCAAAGGCAAGTATCAAGAGAGACCAGGCAACATCACTGAATGGTATGCTTGAGAGTGGTTGAGATGTTGAATATATGTTTTATGGCAATTTTTAAGAGAGAGAGAGAGACTAAAGAGACAATGGCAATTAAATGATTAAAGACAATACATGATCCTGGACTAGATCTAATAATGGAGGAGGAAAGGCCCAAAAGGGCATTATTGGGACATATGAAAAAACTGGAATATAGATGGTATGTTTTATATTAACGTTAAATTTCTTGAACTTGATAACTATACTTAAGGTGGTTACAGAATTGAATATCCTTATTTTTAGGAAATGTACATGGCAATATTAAGTGTTCAAGTAGCATGATGTATACAAACTCCTCTCAAATCTTTAGAAGATAGATAGATAGGTAGATAGATAGATAGATAGACAGACAGACAGACAGACAGATAGATGCTAAATAGATAGATGGATACAGGAAATGTGGCAAAATGCTAAAATTTGGTTGATCTGGGTATAAAGATATTTTTTAATTCTCTGTATGAGTTTTCTATTATTTTTGCAACTGCCCTGTAAGTTGTAAATTATTTCAAAATAGAAAGTTAAAAAAAAAAAAAGAGAGAGAGAGAGAGACAAGGCAGATCAAGTCTTGGCTCTCTAAACACAAACAACAGACCAATCCCTGAAACATATAAAGCCCAAAGTCTATCACACCCTCACATACAGTGTTGAACTACTTCATTATAACCTAAGCCACGTCAGCTAACATTGTTTTTCAGACTTAGAGCTTCTACTTTATGGGACACCCTGTGGTCCATAAAATATATTTTTATCACAAAGTGGTATTTGCTCAGGGAGTTTAAGGCTGCTAAAAGCAAATCATCCCTGGGCTCCCTATCAAGATGGTCTAAATGACTGGATTCCAGGTGCCTAGGGCAGGTTTCATTCTACTAAGTTATGACATCCCCAAACCCTTAACCTCAATACTATTCATCCTCTCCACTCACACACCCATTTATTCCAGAAACAGGATGATGGATATTTTATTTTATATTACTTTTTAAAAATACCCATATGAAAGCAGACAAATACCAAAATTATACCAAAAGTAATATGCAAACTGGCTTCTAGAAAGCAGATATGGAAACGGTGTCTGGCCCCAGCAGGTGTATCTTTTCTACAAGCAAGTGCATAAGATTCTCCCGAATACCACTGTGAGAGAGAAATAATCTACTACTGTCAAGGAGGGGGAGTCATCATGGGTCATATAAAATTGACTTTTATTATTTTGTTTATGTAGAATAGCACTTTTCTTTCTCTGGAAAATTCTCATTCAGAGCCTGTAGCTCTAGAGTTCTGGGAAGCTGATGTCAGAGCAGCTCAGGGAGGGTGCCGCTCTTTTGAAAAATAGGAGAGAAAGCATAGAAGTTGTCCAAGGAGATGCTTTGGGAACCTGCAAAGCAGGAGAGTACCACATACATCATCCAGGAGGGACTAGGAGTGAAGAGATGAAGAAGTCAAAAGGAAAACCATGAGTTGGACCCCATGGCTGGGAACACCACCCATCCCCCACCACCAAGGTGAACAGCCTTTGTAAAACCTGTGGCTGAGTGGACAACAGAGAGCAGAAAGGATATATTCCTCCCTGGGAAGAGGAAGGGTGTAACAGAGGGATAAGTGTGATTTCTCTTCCATGAGTTTAAACAGCATAACCCAGTTTTGAATCACTGGCTCAGAAGATCCAGTCAGTGGAGACTGGAGGATTCATCTCCCTGGAAGAGTTTGCTGAGGAGTGCCAGGTGACTTGGGTGAGTCCATTGAGCTGTAGAGTAGGAGTTGCAGCTCCACCGAGATTCCAGGCACAGCTGGCACATGGGTAGGCCAGAGGCTCCAGTCTCTGGAAGTACACCTAAAAACTCTAGCATCACATATAGGTTTGAATAGAAGGGACTGGTGGACCATGTGCAGGGAGGACTTATTTGAGCCCAACTCTGTCACTCTCAAGAGCACAGATTCCAAAGTAGAGCCCAATCATAAGGTGTCAATCTCTGGGGCTATCCCTCCTTATATAGGACCTGGGTGTCTCCAGAGCCCTCAGGAGCCCCTCTGTGTGGGGTGATATCCACTTTGGTGTTCTATGAGATCCTACTGAGGTGTGCGTAAGTGTTACCTCTGGGATGACCTCTCGACTCTCTTTGAAGTCTCTTAGCCACATGAACTCATTTGTCCTTGCCTTTTCCCCCTTTTTTCAAGGTCTTTTTCCAGTCATATTGCCAGTTGGCACTTGGTAGTAATCTCTCGTTGCCAGGGAGGCTTATCTCCGGGAGTCATGTCCCACATTGGGGGGAAGGTAATGCGTTTATATGCCGAGTTTGGCTTAGAGAAAGGCCACATTTGAATAACAAGGAGGCTCTCAGGTGGCAACCCTTAGGCACCCCATAACAGTAGGCTAAGTTTCAATTACAAGAGCAAAGACTCATATGGCTAGTCATCAATAACAAGAACACTCTTAAATAATCAGTGGGACAAAGAAGAAATTGCAAGAGAAATCAGTAAATGTCTCAAAACGAATGAAAACAAGAATACAACAGGTCAAAACTTATGGGAGAGGGATAAGATGGCAGCAGAGTAAGGAGATCCAAGAGTCAACTCATTCTACAGGGCAGTTAGCAATCATCTAGAGCTATTTAAAGCCCTGTTTAGGAGTCCCAGGAGATCAGAAGAGCATACTGCAACTTCCCTTAAAAGAATGGAAGGAGAAGAGTGCCAACTGCAGTGAAGATTCATGAGCAGAGCATTCCACACCATGGATGCCAGTGCCTATCCTCCACTCGTGGTGCAATCTGCTTTGGAAACTATTCCATGGATGGAGTTAAGGGGAACTGCACCAGTATCTCTGGGCAAGTGCAGGTGCATTTGGCCTACATAGACTGGACAGTTGAACACCTGGGGCTCCATCCCTGCACCCCAGTAGAATAGGAGAGAGCTGTGTTTCCTCAGCCTCCCTGGGTAACTGCAGGTGCTTTCAGCCCACAAAGACTAGGTTGTTGAGTGCCTTTGGCTCCATGCTTGCCTCCCCCCATAGGATAGGAGGGGGCTGGTGTTTCTTCAGCCTCTCTGGGCAACTTCAGGCACTTTTTGCCTGCACAGACTGAATACTCAGAAACCTGTAGCACCATCCTTGCCTCCAAACAGATAGGAAGGGATCTCTGTTTCCTCAGTCTCTCTTGAGCAACTGCAGGCACTTTCAGCCTGCATGGACTAGTTTGATGAGAGTCTGGGGCTCCATCCCAACCCCCATAGTATAGGAGGGGGCTGGTGTTTCCTTAGCCTCTCTGGGCAATAGCAGGCACTTTCAGCCTGCAAGAACTGGACTGTTGAGTGCTTGTGGCTCCAAAGCCAGCCCCAGTAAGATAGGAGGGAGACAATGTTCCCCCAGCTTCTCTGGCAACCACAGGACCTTTCAGCCTGCAGAGACTGGACTGTTGGTGCCTATGGCTCCACCCCCACCCACCAATAGGATAGGAGGGGAGCTGTGTTTCCTCAGCCTCTCTGAGCAATGCCAGGTGCTTTCAGCCTAATGGACTGGTTTTTTGGGTGCCTGTGGTTCCATTCCCACCCCTTAAAGGGCATAAGGGAACAGTACTCCCTCAGCCTTTCAGGGCAACTGTAGATGCTTTTGGTCCACACAGATCAGATGTTGCACAATCTGGAGGGTCCATTCCCACCCATGGCAGGGGAGGAGGGGGACCAATGTTATGTCAGTCTACCTGCATAACTGTGATCAGTTTTGACCCACACTGTTTAGTTTGCTGCCCACACCTGCAGCTCTGTCTTTGACCCAGGCAGGGAAGGAAGGGGTGTGATGCTTCATCAGTCTCTCTGGGCAACTACAGACGGTCTTGGCTTGGATGGCTGGGATTGCTGCATATGACTGCAGCTCCATCCCTACTCCTGGCAGGAGAGAAAAGTGGAAGAAGTTTCATCAGTTCCTGGGGCAATGTGGGCAGCTTCAGCCTCCACAGCTTAGAGTACCAACTACATCCTCAGCTCCTACTACACAGCCAACAAGGGAGAAAGTGCAAGAAAGTCCTAAAATAGAGAGAGAAACTGCACCCAGAATAAATACATCAAATAAGCCAAATACCCCACATCAACAAAAATTACAATCCATACCAAGAAACAGGCAGATATGGCCCAGTCAAAGTAACAAAATAAGCCTTCAGATAACATAATGGAGTTGAGACAACTTATTATAGATGTTCAAACAAATTTCCTTAATAAAATCAATGAGATGGCTACAGAGATTAAGGATATTAAGAAGACAATGAGTGAGCAAAAGAAGAATTTGAAAGCATATGTGAAAAATAGCAGATCTTTTGGGAATGAAAAGCAGAATAAATGAAATAAAAAATATGCTGGAGGCATATAACAGCAGATTTCAGGAGGCAGAATAGAGGATCAGTGAACTTGAAGACATGGCCTCCAAAAATGAACATACAAAAGAAGAGATGAAGAAAAGAATGGAAAAAATTGAACAGGGTGTCAGAGAACTAAATGATGGCAAGAGACATGAAAACATACATGTCATGAGTGTCCCAGAAGGAGAAGAGAAGGGGAAAATGGCAGAAGGAATATTTGAATAAATAATGGTAGATAATTTTCCAACTCTATTGAAGGACATAGATATCCATGTCCAAGAAGCACAACATACTCCCATCCAAATAAATCTGAATATACCTACTCCAAGAAACAAACTAACCAGAATGTCAAATGCAAAAGACAAAGAGAGAATTCTGAGAGCAGCAAAAGAAAAGCGATGCATCACATAAACAGGATACTCAATAAGATTAAGTGCTGATTTTTTATGAGAAACCATGGAGGGGGGAATGCAGTGGTATGATATATTTAAGATACTGCAAGAGAAAAACTGCCAGCCAAGAATTTTATATCCAGCAAGATTGACATCACTGGGAGCCAGCCAGATGCCCTTCCCTAGCTGGAGGACTCAGGGGTACAGGGCTACTTCTTTTAGCCACACCCACCAGAAGCAGTGGCTGGGTCTCCAGGTCCAGCAGACCTAGTCCCAGGGGAGAATGGTACTCCCCCATCTAGCAGCCAAGCAGAGCTGTGTCTGCACCCCGTAGCCATTTGCAAAGACCCTAAAGACCCCTGTTCTGGTTCCCTCTCACCCCCACAAGTATCTTCTCACATGCATACACACACAAACACACACATGCACTAGATTCCCAGTTCCCAAGTCGCATAACCATGTCCAGCCACGATGCTTGCTCAGGGGAAGCCAAGTTACCTCTCCTGGGTCCCCCAGGGTGTGGGAGGCCCCACTGAGCCCATGATGCCACAGAATCTTTGCTGGTCACCCCTCACTCAGAAGGCCCTTCCCCACCAAGAAGTGCTCAGAGCTGACAGTTGTCCCCACTAGGTCATGGCCCCACCAGGGGCTCTTGGGCCCTGGGAGGTGAGAACCTCCTCACCCACACCTTAACCCCTCCCTCTCCTCTTTTCACTCTTGCTTTCTATGTATAGCTTCCTAAATCGTTCACTTTTTTAAAAACTCATTTTGTGTAGAGAAAAAAAATGAGGGTGACTTTAGAATATTCACAGATGAACAGAAGCTTAGAGCCTTGATAACCAAGAGACTGGCGGTGCAGGAAATACTAAAGGGAGTGCTACAGCCTGAAAAGACAGGAAAGAGAGGCTTGGAAGAGAGTCTAGAAATGAAGATTATATCAGTAAAAAATATCTGAAAGTGTAAAAAGAGTGGTGAAAATAAAATATGACAGATAAAACCCAAAGGTTAAAATGGGTGTTATAATAATTGTCTTTACAGTAATAACATTGAACATTAATAGATTAAGCTCCTCAATCAAAAGACATAAACTGGCAGAATGGATAAGAAAATATGAGCCAACTATATGCTGTCTACAAGAGAATCACTTTAGACTCAAATATATAAATAGATTGAAAGTGAAATGCTGGGAAAAGATATTCCATGCATGCAGTAACCAAAAAAATGCTGGAGTAATTACACATATATAGGATGAAATATACTTTAATATTAAAACTGTTATTAGAGACAAGAAAGGACATTATATATTAATAAAAGGGGCAATTCACCTGGAATAAGTAACAATCATAAATGTGCATGCACACCAGGATGACCCAAGATAGTGAGGCAAACACTGGCAAACCTGAAGGGACAAATAAATATCTCTTCAATAATAGTTGGAGACTTCAATACACCACTCTCAGCATTGGATAAAATATCTGGGAAGAGAATCAATAAAGAAACAGAGAGCTTGAATAATATGATAAAAGGACTAACCTTAATAGACTTATACAGACCCCAAACAGCAGGATATACATTCTTCTCAAGCGCTAATGGATCTTTCTCCAAGATAGACCATATGTTGGGTCACAAATCAGAACTCAATAAATTCAACAAGACTGAAATTATACAAAGCGCTTTCTCTGAACATAATGGAATGAGGTTGGAAATTAACAAGAGGTGGAAAAAGGGAAAATTCACAAATATATGGTGATTAAACAACACACTCTTAAATAATCAGTGGGTCAAAGAAGAAGTTGTGAGAGAAATCAACAAATATCTTGAGATAAATTAAAACAAGAACACAACATCAGAACCTATAGGATTCAGTGAAGGTAGTGCTGAGTGGGAAATGTATAGCCCTCAATGCTTGTATTAAAAAAGAAGAAAGAGCTAAAATCAATAACCTAACGGCATGGCTGGAGGAAATAGAAAAAGGACAGGAAACTGTTCCCAAAGCTAACAGAAGAAATGAAATAACAGAGATCAGAGCAGAAATAAATGAAATTGAGGACAAACAAACAAACAAAAAACAATAGAAGGAATTAACAAAACCAAAAGTTGTTTCTTCAAAAAGATTAACAATTTTGACAAACCCTTAGCTAGATTGACAAAGAAAAAAAAAGAGAAGATGCAAATAAAATCAAAATTGAAATGGGGACATTACTTCTGACCCCACAGAAATAAAAGAGATCATAAGAAGATACTATGAACAACTGTATGCCAACAAATTAGACAATGTAGATGAAATGGAGAAATTCCTGGGAATGAATAAATAGCCCACAGTGACCCTAGAAGAAATAGAAGACCTCAACAAATGAGTCACAAGTAAAGAGATTAAAGGCAGTTCCGGAAAGAAGGCAGACTAGAAAGACACGGGAATCTCTTCTCCAGAAAAATAGCTAGAGGACAGGCTGAAACAGCTCCGAAACAGATCTTCTAGGGTTTAGGACAGCAGGTGAAGGCTGCACACCACCCAGAGAAGAGAGGGACAAAAGAGGGAAATCACGACGACAGACCCGTGAGTTGGAAGTAGCAGCTTCTGCTGCTGCCGGCACCCTCCCCCACACTTGTTAGAATTCTCGGGCCTCTGGGCCTGCGACCACAGACAAAGGGGGCTCCAGGGATCTACCACTCCCGGAAAGGGGAGAGAGAGGGACACAGTCTTAGGCTGACTCAGGTTCTGACATGCAAATTTGGGCTGCAGAGCCCCATGGACCCTTCCACACTGTGGTTAGCCCTGGGAGCCTAGGAAGGACTGGAGAAATCTGACCCTCTCTTCTAGCCTGGACTAATTGTTGAGGACTCCACAGGAGAGGGGAGAGAGAGCCTGGGGCTGGCCCAACTTTTGACTCCCAGGTTTGGTCTGCCCTATCCCGGGAGCCCTTCCAGGCTGGGTGGGGCTGTGGCATTGTTTGCCTTGGAGCCTGCAAGGGCCTAAAGATATACAAACCTCCCAATCTCCTCCTATACTAACAGGGACTGATTGTTGAGGATTTAGAGGGGAGAGGAAATATTTCCTAGCTGGGAAAAGGGAGGGGGCTGCCAGAGAAGACTGGAGAACTGTCTCATAAAGTTTGAATTACAAGGCTCTTAGCCCCCAGACAGGAAGCTCTATCACATTGATCTGGTCTGTGTCACAACAAATACACTCTAACCAGGCATTGAATTGAGAGCTGCCAAAGAGCGTTATCTCCTGGCAGACCAAGGAAGTGCACATAAGAAAATTAATAAGTAGGAGAGGCTTTTCCTGGCCTCTATAGCCTCCCAGCCCAAGGCCCTAGGAAATGACTCTACAACCAATTACTGGGTCCAGTGCCCAGTTTTGAGCAACCAGCAGAACAATCCTAACAATCAAGGTTGAGCCAAAAATCAAAGAGCTGTGGTAACTCACAGCCTCCTGCCACTAAAACCCCATAAAACAGAAAGAGATAGAGCATCTAAGTAAAATAGTAACTAACTAGATGCCTAAGCACCAGCAAAAAAATTACTAGCCATACTAAGAAAATAGAAGACATGGCCCAAGAAAAGGAATACAGCAAATTCCCAGAAGAGATGCAGAATTTGAGAGAACTAATCAGTGAGATGAGCACAAATTTCCAAAATCAAATTAATGAGATGAAAGAGGATATAGTTAAAGAGATAAATGAAATCAAGAAGACATTGAGCAAATGAAAAGAAGAATTTGAAATCCTGAACAGAAAAGTAATGGAGTTCATGGGAATAAAAGACACAATAGGTGAAGTCAAAAATACATTTGAGGCATAAACAGCAGACTCGAAATGATAGAAGAAAGAATAAGTGATACCGAAGACAGAGCAGCTAAAATTAAAGAGAGAAAAGAACAGAGAGAGAAAAGAATGGAAAAAAATTGAGCAGGGGCTCAGAGAGTTGAATGACAACACAAAACGCAACAACATACATGTCATGGGAGTTCCAGAAAGGGAAGAGAAAGGAAACGAGGCAGAAAAAGTATTTGAGGAAATAATAGCTGAAAATTTCCCAATTCTCAAGAAAGAAATGAACTTACATGTCCAAGAAGGACACCGTACCCCAATGAGAATAAATCCAAATAGACCTACGCCAAGACACATGCTATTCAGAATGTCAAATGTAAAAGATAAAGAGAAAATTTTCAGAGCAGCAAGAGAGAAGCAAAGAATCACGTACAAAGGACATCCAGTAAGACTTAGTGCAGATTTCTCTTCAGAAACCATGGAGGCGAGAAGACAATGGTATGATACAATTAGGAAACTGAAAGAGAAAGACTGCCAGCCGAGAATTCTTCATCCAGCAAAACTGTTCTTCAGATATGAAGGTGAATATAAAGTATTCACAAACAAACAGAAACTAAGAGAGTTTGCAGGAAATATTAAAGGAAGCCTTAGAACCTGAAAGAAAAAGACAGGAGAGAGAGGCTTGGAGGAGAGTATAGAAGAAAGAAAAGCAGAAAGGATAACCAAAAGAGTAAAAAGAGAGACAAAAACAAGATGACACATGAAAACCAAAGAATAAAATGGAGGAAATAAATAGTGCATTTTCAGTAATATCATTGAATGTGAATGGATTAAATTCCCCAATCAAAAGATACAGGCTGACAGAATGGATAAAAAACCATGAGCCATCCATATGCTGCTTACAAGAAACTCACCTCAGACCCAAGGATACAAACCGGCTGAAAGTGAAAGGTTGGAAAAAGATACTCCACGCGAATAGTAAACAGAAAAGAGGAGGGGTAGCTATACTAACATCAGACAAAACAAACTTCAAATGCAAAAAGTGATAAGAGATGCAGAAGGCCATTATATATTAATAAATGGGACCATCCTCCAGGAAGATATAACAGTCATAAATATCTATGCACCTAACCAGGGTGCCCCAAAATATATGAGACAAACTCTGGCAAAACTGAAGGGAGAAATAGACATTTCTACAATAATCATTGGAGACTTCAACACCCCTCTCATATCATTAGATAGAACAACTAGACAGAAGATCAACAAGGAAACAGAGAACTTGAACAATATGATAAAAAGTTAGACCTAACAGACATACAGAACACTGAATCCAAACTCAGCGGGTTATACATTCTTCTCAAGTGCCCATGGATCTTTCTCCAGGATAGATCACATGTTAGCTCACAATACAGTTCTCAATAAATATAAAAAGATTGAAATTATACAAAGCACCTTCTCAGATCATAATGGAATGAAACTAGAAATCAATAACAGGGAAGCGGTTGTGGCTCAATCAGTAGGGCTCCCATTTACCATATGGGAGGCCACGGGAACCGAACCTGGTGAAGGCAAGCCCGCCCGCACGGCATAGTTAGCTGACCCAGCGAGCACAAGCAGCAAGGGGGGGATAAATGAATAAATAAATAAAATCTTTAAAAAAAAAAAAAGAAAGAAATCAATAACAGACAGGAAAAAAGTAAATTTGCAAATGTGTGGAGACTGAACAACACACTCCTAAATATTCGGTGGGTCAGAGAAGAAATTGCAAGTGAAATCAGTAAATATATTGAGACAAATGAAAATGAGAACACAACGTATCAAAACTTATGGGATACAGCGAAGGCAGTCTTGAGAGGGAAATTTATAGCCCTAAATGCCTATATTAAAAAACAAGAAAGAGCTAAACTCAAAGATTTGACTGAACAACTTGAGAAACTAGAAAAAGAACAGCAAACCAATCCCAAAGCAAAAAGAAGGAAAGAAATAATAAAGATAAGAGCAGAAAGAAATGAAAATGAGAACAGGAAAAAATAGAGAAAATCAACAAAACCAAAAGCTGGTTCTTTGAGAAGATCAGTAAAATTGACAAACCCCTCACTAAACTAACAAAGAAAAAAAAGAGAGAAGATGAAAATACATACAATCAGAAATGAAAGGGGGGAAATTACAAATGACCTCATAGAAATAAAAAGAATTGTAAGAGGATATTATGAGAAACTATATGCCAACAAACTAGACAACCTAGATGTAATGGACAAATTTCCAGCAACGCACAACCAACCTACACTGACACTACAAGAAATACAAGAACTTAACAAACCAATCACAATTAAAGAGATTAAATCCGTCATCAAAAATCTCCCAGCAAAGAAAAGTCCAGGACCAGATGGCTTCACAGGTGAATTCTACCAAGCATTTCTAAAAGAATTAACACAAATCCTGTTTAAATTCTTCCAAAAAACTGAATAGGAGGGAAAATTACCCAACACATTTTATGAAGCCAACATCACCCTAATACCAAAGCCAGATAAAGATTCCACAAGAAAAGAAAATTACAGACCAATCTCTCTAACGAACATAGATGCAAAAATTCTCAACAAAATACTTGCAAATCGAAACCAACAGCATATCAAAAGACTTACAGGTCATGACTCAGTGGGATTTATTCCTGGTATGCAAGGCTGGTTCAACATAAGAAAATCAATCAATGTAATACACCACATTAACAAATTGAAGGAAAAAAACCACATGATCATCTCAATAGATGCAGAAAAGGCATTTGACAAAATCTAACATTCCTTTTTGATAAAAGTACTTCAAAAGATAGGAATAAAAGGAAAATTCCTTAATATGATAAAAGGCATATATGAAAAACCCACAGCCAACATCATACTCAAAGGGGAAAGGTTGAAAGCTTTCCCCCTAAAATCAGGAACAAGACAAGGATGCCCACTGTCACCATTGTTATTCAACATTGTACTAGAAGTTCTAGCTAGGGCAATTAGACAAGACAAAAAATTAAAGGCATCAAAATAGGAAAAGAGGAAGTAAAACTCTCACTGTTTGTGGATGACATGATCCTGTATTTATAAAATCCTGAAGTATCCACAACAAAGTTACTTGAACTAATAAATGAGTTCAGCAAAGTGGCAGGATACAAGATCAACACGCAAAAATCAGTAATGTTTTTGTACACTAGTACTGAACAATCTGAGGAGGAAATCAGGAGGAAAATTCCATTTTCAATAGCAACAAAAAGACTCAAATACCTAGGAGTTAATTTAACCAAAGAAGTACAGGACCTATATACAGAAAACTACAAAACAATGCTAAAAGAAATTTAAAAAGACCTAAACAAATGGAAAGACATTCCATGTTCATGGATTGGAAGAATAAATATCGTGAAGATGTCAATCTTGCCCAAACTGATTTATAGATTCAATGCAATACCAATCAAAATCTCAACAGCTTACTTTACAGAATTAGAGAAGGCAATTATGAAGTTCATCTGGAAGGGTAAGTGCATCCGAATAGCCAAAAGCATTCTAAAAAAGAAGAGCAATGTGGGAGGAATTTCACTGCCTGACCTTGAAACATTACAAAGCTACAGTCTTCAAAACAGCATGGTACTGGCATAAAGATAGACACATCCATCAGTGGAATAGAATTGAGGACCCAGAAAATAAACCCTCACCTATACAGTCAACTGGTTTTTGACAAACCTACCAAGCCCACGCTAATGGGAAAAAACAGTCTCTTCAACAAATTGTGTTGGGAGAACTGGATATCTATAACCAAAAGAATGAAAGAGGACCCCTATCTCACCCCCTATACAAGAATCAACTCAAAATGGATCAAATATATAAATATAAAAGCCAGGACCATAAAATTACTAGAAGAAATTGTAGGGAAACATCTTCAAGACCCTGTAGTAGGTGGTGGTTTCTTGGACCTCACACCCAAAGCATGTGCAACAACAACAAAAATATAGATAAATGGGACCTCCTCAAAATTAAACACTTTTGCACCTCACAGGACTTTGTCAGAAGGGTGAAAAGGCAGCCAACTCAATGGGAAAAAATATTTGGAAATCACATATCTGATAAGGGTTTAGTATCCAGGATATATAAAGAGATGTTACAACTCAACAATAAAAAGACAAATGACCCAATTAAAAAATGGGTGAAAGACTTGAATAGACATTTCTCTGAAGAAGAAATACAAATGGCAAAAAAACACATGAAGAAATGCTCAACATCACTCATGATTAGGAAAATGCAAATCAAAACTACAATGAGATATCATTTCACACCTATCAGAATGGCCACTATTAAAAAGACAGAGAACTACAAGTGTTGGAGAGGATGTGGAGAGATAGGAACACTTCTTCACTGTTGGTGGGAATGAAGGATGGTACAACCACTATGGAGGACTGTTTGGCAGTTCCTAAAGAAGTTGAATATAGACTTGCCGTATTACCCTGCAATACCACAACTGGGTATATACCCAGAGGACGTGAGAGCAGTGACACAAACAGACATCTCCACACCGATGTTCATAGCAACATTATTCACCATTGCCAAAAGTTGGAGACAACCCAGGTATCCATCAACAGATGAATGGATAAACAAACTGTGATCTATTCACATGATGGAATATTATGCAGCTGTAAGAAGAAATGAAGTCATAAAGCATATGGCAACATGGATGAACCTGGAGGACATTATGTTGAGTGAAGCAAGCCAGACACAAAAGGACAAATACTGTATGAATGCGTTACTATGAACCAAATATATTGTGTAATATATTGTTTGAATAAGAAAAAAGAGAGAGATTGAAGCAGTCATCAAAGAACTCTAAAAATGAAAAGCCCAGGACCAGATGGTTTCACAGGTGTGTACTCCCAAGGATTCAAATATTTAATACCAATATTACTCAAAATCTTCCAAAAAATTGAACAAGAAGGAACACTACCAAAAACCAGCTAAAGATACAAAAAAAGAAAATTACAGACCCATTTCCCTAATAAATACAGATGCAAAAATCCTAAACAAAAGACTTGTTAATTTAATCCAACAATACATTAAGAGAATCACACATCATGATCAAGTGGGTTTTATACCAGGCATGCAAGGGTGGTTCAATACAAGGAAATCAATCAGCATAATACACCACATTAAAAATTAAGAAGAAAAATCTTATGATCCTACTGATTAACACAGTAAAGGCATTTGAAAAAATACAGCATCCTTTCATGATAATAATACTACAAAAGTTAGGAATTGAAGGAAATTTTTTCAACATGATAAAGGCCATATACAAAAAAACCACAGGTAACATTGTACTCAATGATGAAAGACTGAAAGCTTTCCTGTTGAGACTGGGAACAAGACTGGGAACAATGCCCACTGTCACCTGTTGTTCAATATGGTGCAAGAGGTTCTAGCTAGAGTAATCATGGAAGAAAAAGAAATAGAAGGCATCCAAATCAGAAAGGAAGAGATAAAACTTTTGCTATTCACAGATGATATGCTTCTGTACCGAGAAAGTTCCGAAAAATCTATAACAAATAACAACTAAAAGAATCATATATTTAAGAGTAAACTTAACCAAAGATGTAAACCACTTGTATTTAGAAAACTACAATGCATTGCTAAAAGAATTTTTTTTTAAAGACCTAAAAAAAGTGGAAGGACATTTGTGTTCATGGGTTGGAATACTAAACATCATTAAGATGTCAGTTCTACCCAAATTTATATACAGAGTCAATGCAATCCCAATAAAAAAAGTCCAGCAGCATTTTTTAAACAAACAGAAAACACAATTATCAAATTTATTTGGAAGGGTAAAGGCACTGAATAACCAGAAACATCTTAAAAAAGAAAAGAAAAGTTGGAGGACTCTTACTTCAGGACTTGAAATCCTATTATCTAGCTTCAGTGGTAAAAACAGCATGGAACTGGCATAAAGATAGACACATAGAAAAACTGAACCGAATTGATGGTTCAGAAACAGACCCTCACATCTATGGTCAAGTGATTTTTGACAAGGCTGTCAAATCTACCCAGCTGGCTCAGAACATGCTATTAAATAAATGTTGCTAGGAGAACTGAATATCCATATCCAAAAGAAAGAAAGAGGACCCCTAACTCATACCTTATGCAAAAATTAACTCAAAATGGATCAAAGACCTAAACATAAAAGCTAGAACCATAAAGCTCCTAGAAGAAAATGTAGGGAAACATCTTCAAGACCTGGTGGTAGGTGGTGAATTCTTAAACCTTATACCGAAAGCAAAAGCAATGAAAGAAAACATGGATAAAAGGGACCTCTAACTTAAACACTTTCATACTTCACAGGACTTGGTTAAGAAAGTGAAAAGACAGCCCACACAATGGGAGCAAATATTTGGAAACCAAGAGTTTGATTTCCATTCTATATAAAGAGATCATACAACGCAACAATAAAAGAGCAAGCAATCCCAGGAGATGAGAAGGCTGTAAAGGAGTACTGATGCTTAATGTATGTAGAAGTTTTAATTAACTTGACTGTAAATGCATAGAATGGATAGAGTTGATGGAAACACGTTATAGTGGGGAACAGCTAGTTTATGAATGGGATTGTGGCTGAAAAGAGTAGTTTAGGGATATAAAGGTCAATTGAAAGAAAGCTAGAGAATAATCTAGGGACTGAATACCACAGTGAACCCAGAGGTGGATAAGAATTGTGGTGAATAGTATAAATGCAAGAATGTCCTTCTGTGAACTAGAACAGATGTACACCACTATTGCAGGATGGTAGGAATATGGAAAAGTATGGGAAAAATACAATTAATGTAACCCATGGACTATACTTAACATCAATAGTGTAGTATTCTTCCATCAGTGCCAAAGATATACTGTGTTGATAATAGGGAGGTATGGAAAAAATATGCCAAAGGAACACCATGAATCATAGTGGTAATAGTCTGATGATATCATCTCATAATCTGTAACAAATATTCCACAAAGGTGTGCTGTATTGGCAAACAGTTGTTGTATGGGAATTCTACACATGTACATGATTGTTTGGTAAGTTCACAATTTCTCTAATAAAAATATATTTTAAAAAACCTATGAGACACAGTGAAGGTGGTGCTGAGAGTGAAATTTATATCCCTCAATGTTTAAAATAAAAGAGAAGAAAGAGCCAAAATCAAAGACCTAACTACATACCTGAAGGAACTAGAAAAAGAACAACAAACCAATCCCAGAGCAAGGAGAATGAAAGAAATAATAAAAATTAGAGCAGAAATAAATGAAATGGAGAATAAAAAACAATGGAGGAAATCAAAGGAACCAAAGTTGCATTCTTTGAGAAAATCAACAATATTGACAAGATCTCAGCTAGACTAACAAAGTGAAAAAGAGAGATGATGCAAATAAATAAAATCCGAACTTAGAAGGGGATATTATCACTGACCCAGCAGAAACAAGAGATCATAAGAGAATACTATGAACAGCTGTATGCCAACAAATCATACATTGCTGGTGAAATGGCAAATTCCTAGAAACACATGAACAACCCACACTGACCCTAGAAGAAATAGAAGACCTCAACAAATCAATCACAAGTAAAGAATTTGAAACAGTCATCAAAATCATCCCCAAAATGAAAAGTCCAGGACCACATATATTCACAAGTGAATTCTACCAATCATTTAAGGAAGATCTAATGCCAGTCTTGCTCAAATTCATCCAAAAAATTTTGAACAGGATGGAACACTGCCAAACTCATTCTATGAAGCCAATATCACCCTAATTACCAAAGACAAATAAATATATTACAAAAAAAAAGAAAATTACGGACCAATATCTCTAAAGAATACAAATGCAAAAATCCTCAACAAAATACTTGCAAACAAATCCAAAAGTACATTAAAAGAATTATACACCATGATCAAGTGGGCTTTGTACCAGAGATGCAAGGGTGGTTCAACACAAGAATATCAATCAATGTAATACACCACATTAGTAAAATGAAGAAAAATTACATGATATCTCAATTGATGCAGGAAAGACATTTGACAAAATAAAACTTTATTGATAAAAAACATTTTGAAAAATAAGAATAGAAGGAAACTTTCTTAATATAATAGAGTGCATAATTGAAAAACCCACAACTATCATTGTACTCAATGGGGAAAGACTGAAAGCTTTCATGCTGTGATCAGGAACTAGACAAGAATGCCCACTATTTCCACTGTTACTCAATATTATGCTAGAAATTCTAGCTAGAGCAATTAGGCAAGAAAAAGATATAAAAGGCACCCAAATAGGAAAGGAAAAAGTAAAACTTTTGCTATTTGCTGATGTTATGAAATACTTTGGAAATCCTGGAAATGTGGAAATGGAAAACCACATTTCTGACAAGGGTTTGCTTTCCATATTATAAAGAGATCTTACAACTCAACAACAAAAAGACAAGCAACCCAATTAAAAAATGGGCAAAAGACTTGAATAGACATTTTTCCAAAGAGGAAATACAAATGGCCAAAAAACACATGAAAAGATGCTTAACATCACTAGCTATTAGGGAAATGCAAATTGAAACTACAATGACAGCATTTCACACCTTATAGAATGGCCATTATTAAATAAACAGAAAACTACAAGTGCTGGAGAAGATGTGGAGAAATAAGAACACGCCTTCTCTCTTGGTGGGAATGTAAAATGATGCAGCCTCTGTGGAAGATAGTTTGGTGTTCCTCAGGAAGCTAAATATAGAACTGCCTTATGATCTGGCAATCTCTTTACTAGAAATATATTCAGAAGAACTGAAAGTAAGGAGGGCAACAGATATTTGTGCACCAACGCTCATAGCAACATTGTTTACAAAGTCTAAATATGGAAACAACATTAGTGCCCATCAACTGATGAAGAGATAAACAAAATGTAAAATATACATACAATGGAATACTATTCAGCTGTAAAAAGAAATGAACTGGGGAAGCACATGCAACATGGATGAACCTTGAGGATATTACATTGAATGAAATAATCCAGACACAAAAGGATGTATATTGTATGGTCTCACTGATATGAACTAAATATGATGAGTAAATTTATGGAATTAAACTATAGAGTATAGGTTCTAGGGTTAAGAAGGGGGAGCTAATGCTGAATGTATGTAGAATGTTAAATAAGGTTGATTGTAAATATGTGATAACGGATAGAGTTGATGGGAGCACATTATAATGAGTATAACAAACACTGCTCATTTATAAATGTGATTGTGGCCGAAAGGGGTAGTCTAGGGAGGTTAATGTTAATTGAAAAACAGCTAGAGGATAATCTGTTATTTCTGAGGTAAATGAGAATTGTGGTTAATAATATAAATATAAGAATGTTCTACTACAAGGTGTTGAGAATA
Organism: Tolypeutes matacus; assembly: GCA_026826555.1. Classification (NCBI taxonomy): domain Eukaryota; kingdom Metazoa; phylum Chordata; class Mammalia; order Cingulata; family Chlamyphoridae; genus Tolypeutes; species Tolypeutes matacus. The sequence goes on from JAKSZT010054399.1 coordinate 15,556,143, forward strand.
TGGTGATACATGGAAAAATACAACTAATGTAATTTATAGGCTGCAGTTAACAGTAATATTGTAATATTTTTGTAGCAAAGGCAAAAAAGTACTATATCAATGATAAAGGTCAAAAAAAGAATTTGGAGTTTTGTTTTATGAGATATGAATATGATTAAGTATTTTTTTCTTCATTTTCTTCATCAACAAGATCTTGGTCATGTCATTTAACCACTCTATGCTCATTTATGTATCTTTCTGAACAATAGGAGAAATTATTGAATTTGTTTTTAGGTTAAATGAGATAAATGTGACTGAACAGAATTTTTTAAAGTAATGCCTCCATAATTTGTTAAGCTACCTGTATTAGTCAGGGTTCTCTTGGGAAACAGAGTCAACAGGAGATATCTGTCAATAATATGATATTTTATAAGAGTCTCTCACATGACCATGGGGATGCACAAGTCCAGGTTCCGCAGGCAGGCTGCAAACCAGGGGCTCTGATGAAAGTCCAATGAAGGTCCTTGATGAGTTTCTGGGAGAAGTTGGCTGTCCAAAGACAAGCTGGGAAATTCTCTCTGAATGTTGAGATCACTTCCCCTTTTAAGGCATTCAACTGATTGGATAAAAGCATCATCCATTGCTGATGCAAACTCCCTGATTGATGCAGATGTAATCAGCCATCCATGCAGTAAACTCACTGGTGATTGAAGTCCATAAATGCTCTTGTATTACAATTAGCCCAGTGCTTGCTGGACCTAACACCTGGACACAATTACCTGGCCGAGTTGACACATTAGCCTAACCATCACACTGCCCTTTGTATGTTATTTTATTTTTTGAAGTTGAAATAAAATTTACTTTAAAATTTTTAATTAAATTAAAGTTTAAAAAGCATGTGACTCTAGCAGGGATTCCCTTATTCCCCAGCTATTGGTTAGGCCCATAAGAGCTCATCCCTGGAACTTCCTAGGGCCCTGACCTTGGCTTTGTGATTAAGCCTGTCTGGAGTAAGACAAAATCAGAGATGAGAGATCAAGATGAGAGGTAGCTCACCAGAGAGTAAGATAGAGAGAGCAAGAGAGCAAGAGGGAGGTAGGGACTTTGACCCTATCTCTCAAAGCCTCTGATTTTGATCAACTCTGGCTGACACAGTTAAATAAACCAATGAGTCTTTTATTAAGCTAGTTTGAGTTATAATTCTGTCACTTGCAACCAATAATCCTGACTAAAACAGAAACCATTGCAGGGGCCAGAAATCCTACCTCAGTGATGTAGGCAGGAGTGAATGCGTAATTTGAAAGGGTAGTAGTACACACCATGGCCAAATGAAAAAAGAGAGCATGTCTTCTCTCTTTGCACTTCCTTCCCAAGAAGGCATCTTCTTAGCTTCTGACATGTAGAGGGGGAGGCTGGAACTGTCACAAGCTGGTCCTTCATTGCAGATCAGTGTGACAGAAGGACCAATTCAGAAATACAAAGGCCAAAATGGTGGCAGTTGTTGCAAGGATGAAGGTGAGGAAACAGAGGCAGTGCTGGGATAAGAGATTAATCATTGTCAAGAGAAAGGACAGTGATTTGGGTGGTGTTTGGTTCAATCAATACCCAATGACTCTTTATTATATACCAGGACCTGCGTTAGCAACTATAAATACAAAAATTCTGCACAAAAACAAACAAAATAGATCAAGATACTCAAAGAAGGAACAGAGGAAAGGAAGATCTCTCCTGCACAAAATAAGAAATCTTAAAAATTTCACTGCCTATCCAGGGCAAGAATCAAATGAAGAAGAGCTGAGAAAATCTGACCAGCTAAACTCAGACTATTCTAATGATCCAGAATAAGTTCAACCAAGCATCAAAGAAGAACCTTAACACAAATCCAGCCAACAATAAAACCTAAACAAGAGGAAGAAACTGACTTTAGAATTAACTCACTAAGATAATGAGATGCCTAGAAAGCAGCAAAAATTTACAAGCCATACTAAGAAACAGGAAAATATGGCTAGTCAGAAGAACAAATTAAAAATTCAGAGGAGACAGAATTTGGAGCAATGAATCAAATAAGTTCAAACAAATCTCCTAAACCAATTCAAGGAGGTGAAAGAAAATATGCAGAAAGAGATAAAGGATATTTAGAAGACAATGTGTGCGCATAAAGAAGAATTTGAAAGAATAAAAAGAAACTTAACAGAAATTATGGGGAAGAAAGCACAATAGTAGAGATTAAAAAGAAATTAAAGGTGGACAACAGCATATTTGAACAGGCAGAAGAAAGAATCAGTGGACTAGAAGGCAGGACAATAAAAATCATATAGTCAGAAGAACAGATAGAGAAAAGCATAGAAAAAATTGAGCATGGTCTCAAGGATTTGAGTGACAGCACAAAGTACCCAAAAATATGTGTCATGGGTATCCCAGAAGGAGAAGAGAAGGGAAAAGGTGCAGAAAGAATATTTTAGGAAGTAATGGCCAAAAATTTCCCAACTCTTATAAAAGATATAAATATAAATGTCACAAGTGCCACACATGCCAAAAAAAAGAGAAATCCTAATAGACCTACTATGCGACACATACTACTCAGAATGTCAAAAGCCAAAGAGAAAGAGAAAATTCTGAAAACAGCAAGATAAAAGCGATTGGTCACATACAAGGAATCTTCAATAAGACTAAGTGCCAATTTCTGATCAAAAACCATGAAGGAGAGAAGGAGCAGTATGATATACTTAATGTACTTAAAGAGAAAACTGCCAGATGAAAATTCTTTATCTGGCAAAACTGTCCTTCAAAAATGAGGGAGAGATTAAAATATTCACAGATAAAGAGAATGTGAGTTTGTAAACAAAAGACCTGCCTTATTAGAATACTAAAGGGAGTTCTGCAGGTTGAAAGGAAAAGCTAGAGGAGAATGACTAGGAGTAGTGTGAAGAAATGAAGATTCAGAGAACATGTATACTATTAAAACAAAGTTGATAGGTTTTCAAATTAGTAGCTTATAGATGTGGGTTGTGTAATATAAACCCCAGGTTAACCACAAAGAAAGTATTTTTAAAATAAGAAACAGAAATGAGAAAGGGATCAGTCAAATATATCACAGAAAATCAACTTTACAGAAAAAGATGTTGCAATAAAGGAAAACAGAGACAAAAAAAAAAAAAAAAGCCAAAGGACAAAATAGCTGCAGTAAATATTGCTTTTACAGTAATAACGCTGAATGTTAATGGATTAAACTCCCCAATCATAAGACACAGATTGGCAGCATGGATAAAAAAGAATGATCCAACTATATGTTGTTTGCAAGAAACTAACCTTAGACCCTGTAACTGTTGGGGAATTTGATGTAATTATGAATTCCAAAAATATAATTAAATCATGCTTGTAAACTGATCTGTTAATCTGGGCATGATTAGGTTAGGATTAGGGCGTTGAGCCCCACCCCTTGGTGGGTGGGAAATCGAATATAAAAGGCAAGGCAAAGGACAGTTGAAGCAGTCTTTTGAGAAACAGTTTTGATGTTGGAAAGAAGGCCCCAGGAGAAGAGAAGCAAGCTGTTCGCCTGATCGTCTACAGCTGACCTTGTGGAGGAAACAGGAGCTAAGCCCGAAGAGAAACACAGCCCCGGGAAGAGAGGAACCCCAGAAGCCTGAACCCTGGCAAATGCTGGCAGCTGTCTTGCTCTAACACGTGGCCATAGACTGTGGTGAGAGAAGAAACTTAAAGCTTTATGGCCTGGTATCTGTGGACTTCTACCCCAAATAAATACCCTTTATAAAGACGAACCCATTTTTGGTATTTCACATTAGCACCCCCTTTGGCTGACTAACACAGACCCCAAAACATAAACAGGTTGAGAGTGAAAGGTTGGAAAAAGAATTTCCATATAAATAGTAACCAAGAAAGAGCTGGGATAGCTACACTAATATCAGACAAAATAGACTTTAAGTCAAAAGCTGTTATAAGAGACAAGAAGGACACTATATATTAATAAAAGGGGTAATCCATCAATAAGAAATAAATAACAACTGTAAATATTTATGCACCTAACCATGGTGCTCCAAAATACATGAGGTAAACACTGGTAAAACTGAATGGAGAAATAGATACCTCTATAGCAATAGTTGGAGACTTCCATACAACACTCTCATCAATAGAACGTCTAGACAGAAGATCAATAATGAAACAGAGAACTTGAATAATATAAATGAACTAGACTTAACAGTCATATATAGAACATTGTACCTCAAAAATAGCAGTATATACATTCTTTTCAAGTGCACATAGTTCATTCTTCAGGACAGACCACATGTTGGGTCACAAAACAAAGTCTTAATAAGTTTAAAAACATTGAAATTATACAGAGCATCTTCTTTGACAATAATGAAATGAAGCTGGAAATGAATAAAAGGCAGAGAACTGGAAAATTCACAAATATATGGGAGATAATAACACACTCAAGCAATCAATGGGTCAAAGAAAAAATTGTGAGGGAAATCTGTAAATATTTTGAGATGAATGAAAAAGAGAACACAAGATAACAAAACTTATGGGATGTAGGCCTGAAGTGGAAAATTATAGCCATAAACACATTTAAAACAGAAGAAAGCTAAAACCAAAGCTCTAATTTCACACCTGGAGGAACTAGAAAAAGAATAGCAAACTAATCCCAAAGCAAGCAGAAGGAAAGAAATAACAACGGTTAGAGCAGAAATAAATGAATTTGAGAACAATAACAAAAAAGCATTACAGAGAACAAAATCAAAAGTTCGTTCATTGAGATCAACAAAATTGACAAACCCTTAGCTATATTGACAAAGGAAAAACGAGAGAAAATGCAAATAAATAAAATCAGAAATGTAAACAGAGACAAACCACAGAAATAAACAGGATCATAAGAGGGCACTATGAACAACTGTATGCCAACAAATTAGACAAACTAGATAAAATGGAAACATTTCTAGAAACACATTAATCATCTACACTGATGCTAGAAGAAATAGAAGACCTCAACAGACAAATCACAAGTGAAGAGATTAAATCAATCATCAGAAACTTCCTAATGAAGAAAAGTCCAGGACCAGATGGCTTCAAAAGTAAATTCTACCAATCATTCCAGAAAGAACTAACACCAATCCTGCTCAAACTCTTCAAAAAAATTGAACAAGAGAGAACACTTCTAAATCATTCTATGAAGCCTACATTACCCTAATACAAAAGCCAAATAAAGATGCTACTAGAAAAGAAATTTACAGACCAATTTCTCATTTGAATATAGTGCAAAAATCCTCAACAAATACTTGCAAATTGAATCCAACAGCACAGTAAAAGAATTATACACCAAGATCAAATGGGTTTTATCCCAAATATGCAAGGGTGGTTCAACATAAGAGAATCAATTAATATACCAAGTTAACAAAAAGAAAGGGAAAAAAAAAACACATGATACACAAAAAAAGGCATTTGACAGAATCCAGCAATATTTCTTGATAGGAAACCTTAGAAAAATATGAATAGAAGGAAACTTTCTCAACAAGATAAAGGGCATAAATAAAAAGCCCACAGCTAGCATCATATTCAACGGTGAAGGCTGAAAGCTTTCCCTTTAAGATCTGGAAAAAGACAAGGAGGCCCACTGTCACCACTATTATTCAACATTGTACTGGAAGGTCTAGCCAGAACTGTTAGGCAAGAAAAAGAAATAAAATTCATCTAAATTGGAAAGGAAGAAGTAAAAATCTCACTATTTGTAGATGACATTATACTATATATAGAAAGTCCTGAAAAATATACAATAAAGCTATTAAAGTTAATAAAGAAATTCAGCAAAATGCCGGGGTACAATATCAACATGAAAAATTTGGTAGTGTTTTCTATACACTAGTAAAGAGCCATCCGAGGGAGAAATCAAGAGAAAAAAAATCTATTTACAATAGCAATAAAAGAATCAAATACAAGGAGTAAATTCAACCAAGAATTTAAGGGACTTATACACAGAAAACTATAAAACATTGCTAAAAGAAATCAAAGAAGATCTAAATAAATGGAAGAACATTCTGTATTCATGGATTGGAAAACTAAATATCATTAAGATGTCAATTCTATCCAAAATGATTTACAGATTCAACATAATCCTAATCAAAATTCCAACAGCCTACTTTGCAGAAATGGAAAAGCCTGTCATCAAATTTACTTGGAAGGGTAAGGGGCACTGAATAGGCAAAAACATCTTGCAAAAGAGGAACAAAGCATAACAGTAAGGTAATCATTTGTAAAAGATCATTCTGCCCTCATAACAGACTTGGACAAATATTTATATATTGATGTTCATAGCAGCATTATTCACAATAACTAAATGGTGGAAACAACCAAAGTGTCCATCAACAGATGAATGGATAAACAAAATGTTTTATATCCATACAATAGAGTATTACTCATCCATAAAACAGAATGAAGTTCTGAGATATATTGCAGCATGGATGAACATTGAAAACATTATGCTAAGTGAAATAAGCCAGACACAAAAGGACAAATATTGTATGATTCCACTAATTTGAGATATCTAGAATAGGTAAATCCATATAGGCAGAAAGTAGATCAGAGGTTACTAGGGGCCAGGGGTTGGGGATGGAATGGTGAGTCAGTGCTTAATGGATACAGAGGTTCTGCTTGGTGTGATGAAAAAGACTTAGTAATGGATGGTGATTGTGGTAGCCCAAAATTGTAAATGTAATTAATGCCACTGAATTGCATATTTAAAATGGTTAAAATGGGAAATTACCACAATAAAAATTAAACAACTACAAAAAAAAAATGTATTCTATAACCAGGGATGGGGAAAAAGGATCATTCCACCTTAACTATATCAGAAGGGCAAAATCTCCCTCACCCCAAAATACCCTTTCTTCTCCTTATATGCACTCTACCCCATGACAATTATAAATACAAAAATATCTATACTCCTTTCCCAAAGTCTGCACATCCTTTGAACTACTCTACTTCCCACTATCTGACCCTTGCTATATTTCATTAAAAGATGCTGAGAACTGAAGGGAAACCAGAAAAGGGTGAGGGAGAAAACAAAGATGTCAATCAGGGGATAAAGCAGTGAAACCAGTTATGTATAATCACCAGGAACTGAGATCTTTTTATACCACTGCTCTCCACCACTTTGCATCCTTTCTTTCAAACCTGGCTCAAAGGGAACCAAGAAATAGTGGAATCCACTGCCTTTTTCTTAACCAAGTTGGCACTAACAGAGCAGCATTGTAGCTGCCCATTTCTTCAAGAGCTGGGGTCCTTTCAGCAGTAAAGGCATTTGGGAAACCACCCCCTGCCTTTCCCCCTGTCTTCCTGGGCTAATTGGAAAGCTCACTGTAAGATTTCTGCACCCTCACTTTTGCAGCTTGAACCAACTCATAGACTCCCCATTTTTCAGAGACCAATCTGAAAACCACTGTCCTAGAGGCTTGAGAGCATTTTAGCACAGCTGTTTAGTGCAACGAAAATATTGTGCTAAGAAACTAATATGTTGAAATAAAGCCTTTTGGGAAGGCCCATTTTAGAAAAAAACTTTGTACAATCAATAATTTCTATAGTTTCTTTAGATCAGTGGCTTTCAAACTGACCACATCCACAGTAAGAACTATATTTGACATTGTGACCAAATACAGTCATATATATAAAAATTGAAACTAAATACTTACCCCAATCATGGGAATTGCATGCTCATATTTGCTCTTTAACTCTATTTCTCTTTTTAAATACTAGGTGAAACCACTAATTGAATTTCAGGACTCTCTGAAGAGCCATAAACTATAGTTTGAAAACAATACCTGAAGTAATGCTATCTTTCGGAAATGCTTCTTTTTTTAACAAATCAATTTTATTGATACCTATTAATAAAGCATAACTCCATCCAAAATGTACAATCATTGGGATTCGGTGTAATCACATATTTATGCATTCATCATTCAGTCATTCTTAAAGCACTTTCACTATTCCAATAAGAATAATAAACAACAAACAAACAAAACTCATCACCTCTCAATCTCTCTATGCTTCCCCTGATGTACATACCTGCTATTCTTTTTCCTTCTCTCTACTATATTTGTATTTACATTTCTGTAAAAACAGTCTTATATATTCAATATCACCCATATTCGTTTATTTCATAAGGTTCTACTATCTGATACAATCCCCTGTTACAGTTTTTGGCTTTCCTTCTACTAATATACACGACCTTAGACTTTCTCTTTCAACCACGGTCATACCATTATAATAACTCTGCTAGTTAGAAACACCATGATGTGGTTTCACCATTTTCACTCATATCCAAATGAAATAACCTTTTTATGAATTCTGCACAGATTAACCCTCAGCTTTCCATTCTCTATCCTCCTATTTCCTGGTGGCTTATATTATAATTATTAACTCCATGAGTCTACATAATATATTTAGTTCATAATAGCGCTATCACACAGTATTTGTCCTTTTGTGTATGGCTTGCTTCACTCAACATAATGTCCTCCAGGTCCATTCATATTGTCATATGCTTCACAGCTTCATTTATTCTTACTGCTGCATAATATTCCATCATGTGTATACACCACAATTAGCTTATCCATTCATCAGTTGATGGACACCTGCACTGTTTCCAACTTTTGGCAGTCATGAACAATGCCACTATGAACATCGGTGTGCAGATATCTGTTCATGTCTCTGCTGCTCTCAGTTCTTCTGGATATATACCTAGTAATTGTATTGCCAGGTCACATGGCAAGTCTATATTCAACTTCCTTAGGAATTGCCAAACAGTCCTCCACAGTGGCTGTACCATTCTACACTCCTACCAATAGTGAATAAGCACTCCTATATCTCCACATCCTCTCCAACATTTACAGGTTTCCGACTTTTTAATTGTGGCCATTCTAATAGGTGTGAAATGATATCTCATTGTAGTTTTTTTGCATTTCCCTAATGGCTAGTGATGTTAAACATTTTTTCATGTGTTTCTTTCCCACTTATTTCTTCTTTAGACAATTGTCTCGTCAAGTCTTTCTCCCATTTTTTAATTATTTTGTTTTGTTATTGTTGAGCTGTATGATCTCTTTATATATAATAGATATTAAATGCTTATTGGATATGTTATTGCCAAATATTTTTCTCACATTGAGTCAGCTGACTTTTCACCATTTAGACAAAGTCCTTTGAGGTGCAAAAGTGTTCTGGCCCAGCTAGAAGGTCTTGACCAATTTGTCAAAAATCACTTGACTAGAGGTGAGGATCTATTTCTGAGTTCTTATTTCGTTCCATTGGCTAATCTGTCTTTATGCCAGTACCAGCTGTTTTAATCATTGTAGCTAAGTAATATGCTTTATTTTTTTTTTCCAAAGACTTCATTTATTTATTCATTCATCCCCCCCCTGCTTGTGCGGGCAGGCTTGCCCCCACCAGGAGGCCCCGGGAACCGAACCCGGGGCCTCCCACATGGCAAACGGGAGCCCCACTGATTGAGCCACAGCCGCCTCCCAGTAATATGCTTTAAAGTCCTGAAGTGAGAGTCCTTCAACTTCATTTTTTAAAAGATCTTCATATTCGGGGCCCTTTACCCTTCCAAATAAATTTGATAATTGGTTTTTCCATTTCTGAAAAAAAAAAAAAAAAAAAAAAAAAAAAACTGTTAGGATTTTTATTGGGATTGCCTTGAATCTGTAAATCAATTTGGGTAGAATTCACATCTGAATGATATTTAGTCTTCCAGTCCATGAAAACAGAATGTCCTTCCATTTATTTAAGTCTTCTTTGGTTTCTTTTAGCAATGTTTTGTAGTTCTTTGAATACAGGCCCTCTATGTCCTTGGTTAAGTTTATTCTTAAATATTTGATTGTTTTAGTTACTACTAAAGTGGAAATTTTTTTCTGATTTCCTCCTCAGATTGCGTATCAGTAGTGTATAGAAAACACTATTGATTTTTTGTATATTAATCTTGTATCCTGCCACTTTACTGAACTCATCTCTTAGTTCTAGTAGCTTTGTTGTGGATTTTTCAAGAGATGCTATTATAGGAGCATATCATCAGCAAATAGTAAAAGTTTTACTTCTTCCTTTCTTATTTGGGTGTCTTTTATTTCTTTATCTAGCCTAATTGCTCTAGCTAGAACCACTAGCACAATATTGAATAACAATGGTGACAATGGGCATCCTTATCTTGTTCTGATCTCAGTGCAAAAGTTTTCAGTCTTTCACCATTGAGTACATTGCTAGCTGTAGGTTTTTTATATACACACTTTATCATATTGAAAAGGCTTCCTTCTATTTCTATCTTTTGGGGTATTTTTATTTAAAAAAAGGGGGTGCTGTATTTTGTCAAATGCCTTTTTCTGCATCAATCGAGATCATGTGATTTTTCTTCTTCAATTTATGGATGTGGTTTATTACACTAATTGATTTTCTTGTATTGAGCACCCTTGCATACCTGGGATAAAACCCATTTGGTTGTGGTGTATAATTCTTTTAATGTGCTTTTGGATTTGGTTTCCAAGTATTTTGTTGAGGATTTTTACGTCTATAGTCACTAGAGATATTCGTCTGTAATTTTCTTTCCTTTTTTGTAGTATCTTTATCTGGGTTTGGTATTAGGGTGATGTTGGCTTCATAAAATGAGTTTGGTATTTATCTTTCCTATGCAATTTTTTGGAAGACCTTGAGCAAGATTGATATTAGATTGTCTTTGAGTGATTGCTAGAAGTCAGCTGTGAGTCCATCTGGTTCTGGGCTTTTCATCTTTGGGAGTTTTTTTTTTTTTTTTTTTTTTTTAAGATTTATTTATTTATTTCTCCCCCTCTCATTCTTTGTGCTTGCTGTCTGCTCTCTGTGTCTGTTTGTTATTTGCTGTCTGTGTCTGCTTGTCTTCTTTTTAGGGGGCACTGGGAACCAAACCCAGGATCTCCCATGTAGGAACCAAATGCAATTGCTTGAGCCACATCCTCTCCCTTTTTGTTGTGTTTCTTGTTGTGTGTCCTCATTGCATCTCTTCATTGCATCATCTCATTGCATCATCTCTCTGGCTTGCTCATCTTGTTTTGGAGGCACTGGAAACTGAACCCAGGACCTCCCATGTGGTAGGCAGGTGCCCAATGGCTTGAGCCACATTCACTTCCCTAGCAGGTTTTTGATGACTGTTTCAATCTCTTCACTTGTGATTGGTTTGTTGAGGTCTTCCATGTCTTCTAGGGTCACTGTTGGTGGCTTGTTTGTTTCTAGGAATTTGTCCATCTCATCTACATTATCTAGTTTTTTGGAATACAGTTGTTCATAGTATCCTCTTATGGTCTCTCAATTCTGTGGGGTCAGTGGTATTATCTCCCCTCTCATTTATGATTTTATTTATTTGTGTCTTCTCTTTTTTTTTTTTTTTTTTTTTTCTGTCAGTCTAGCTAAGGGTTTGTCAATTTTGTTTCTTCTTGAAGAAACAATTTTTGGTTTTGTTGATTCTCTCTATTGTTTCTTTGTTCTTGATTTCATTTATTTCTGCTCTGATCTTTACTATTTCTTTCCTTTGGCTTGGTTTGGGATTAGTTTGCTGTACTTTTTCTAGTTCCTCCAGGTGGGCAGTTAGATCTTCAATTTTGGCTCTTTCTTCTTTTTTGATGTAAGCATTGAGAGTTATAAATTTCCCTCTCAGCACTGCCTTTGCGGCATTCTATCGGTTTTGATATGTTGTGTTCTCATTTTAATTCATCTCAAGATATTTGCTGAATTCTCTTGCAATTTCTTCTTTGGCCCACTGATTATTTAAGAGTGTGTTGTTTAATCTCCAAATATTTATGAATTTCCCCTTTCTCCATCCATTATTGATTTCCAGCTTCATTCCATTATCATCAGAGAAGGTGTTTTGTATAATTTCAATCTTTTCAAATTTATTGAGATTTGTCTTGTGACCCAACATATGGTCTATCTTGGAGAAGGATCCATGAGCACTTGAAAAGAATGTATATCCTGCTGTTTTGGGGTGCAATGCTCTATAGATGTCTGTTAGGTCTAGTTCATTTATCAGGTTATTCAAGTTCTCTGTTTCTTTATTTATCCTCTGTCCAGATGTTCTATCCAATACTGAGAGGGGTGTCTGGAAGTCTCCATCTATTATTGCGACGACTTCTATTTGTCCCCTCAGTTTTGCCAGTGTGTGCCTCATTTATCTTGGGGGCACTCAAGTTAGGTGCATAAATATGCAGCATAGTTACTTCTTCTTGGTGAATTGCCCCTTTTATTAATATATAATGACCTTCTAATCCCTTATAACAAGTTTGCATTTGAAATTTTGTCCACTGTTAGTATCACTACTCCAGCTGTTTTTTTCATTTACTATTTGCACGGAATATCTTTTTCTAACTTTTAACCTGGTTGTGTCCTTATGTCTGAGGTGGGTCTTTTGTAGACAACATATAAATAGCTCATATTTTCTTTTCCATTCTGTCAGTCTATGTTTTTTGATTGGGGAGTTCAAGCCATTAATATTCGATGTTATTACTGTGAAGGCATTACTTACTCCATCCATTTTGTCCCTTGGCTTTCTGTTGTCATATCATTCTACTGTCTGTCTTTTAATTTACCCTTCCTAATAATCTTCATTCTACAGTCTTCACCAAATCTCTCACTCTTTTTTTTTTTTTTTTTTTTTTTTCATTCAGGCTGCAGCACTCCCTGTAGTATCTCTTGTAATTCTGGTCTTTTGGTGACATATTCTATCAGTTTTTGTTTGTCTGTGAAGACTTTGAACTCATCCTTATTTTTGAGGAATAGTTTTGCCAGATATAGAACTCTTGGCTGGCAGTTTTTTTCTTTCAATACTTTAAATACATCATAACACTTTCTTCTCACCTCCATGGTTTCTGATGAGAGGTCAGCAGTTAATCTTATCGAGTTTCCCTTGTATGTAATACTTTTCTTTTCTTTTGCTGCTTTCAGTATCCTCTCTTTATCTCTGATATTTGTCATTCTCAATGGTAGGTATCTGGATAGGTCTATTCAGATTTTTTTCTGTTTGGGTTGTGCAGTCCTTTTTGGATATTGATATTTATGTCTTTCATAAGGGTTGAGAAGTTTCTAGCCATTATCTCCTCAAATATTCTTTCTGCTTCTTTTCCATTCTCTTCTTGTTCTGGGACAACAATAATGTGAATGTTTGTGACTTTTGTGTTGTTATTCAATTCCCTGAGACTCTGTTCCATTTTTTTCATTCTCTTCTCTTTCTGTTCTCCTGTCTTTTCCAGTTCAGATGTTCTGTCTTCATAATCACTAATTCTGTCTTCTAGTAATTCAAATCTGCTTTTATATGCCTCTAATGTATTTTTAATCTCATCCATTGTCTTTCATTCCCATAAACTCTGTTAATTTTCTTTGCAGGCTTTCAAATTTTTCTTTATGCTCACCCAATTCTTCTTAATATCCTTTATCTCTTAGTCATATTTTCTTTAAATTTTTGTATTCATTTAGGAGAGTTGTGCGATTATCCCTGATTAATTTGTCTTAAATCCTGTATCTCTTCAGAATGTTTGGTTTGTTCCTTTGGCTGGGACATCTCTTCTTGTTTCCTAGTATGACTTAGAAATTTTTGCTGATGTTTAGGCATCTGAATATGTTGGTGAATTTACTCTCATGGTCAACTTCTCTCTTTCCTATTTTTCCCCACAGTTCTTCTTTGATATTTGGTTCAATTTATTCTAAGTCTTTAAAATGGGCCACCTTAAGTTATCAAAATCATGCCAGGGACTCACTAATGTGGTGTAGATTTTCTCCCAAAGGTTAAGATATGGAAAGAATCAAAAATAGTTTTTGTCCATGCAATTTCCAGACCTACCAGCAGATGATGCTCATCAGCACACCTTTCCACAGGGTGTTTCAGTTTTGGCTTTCCTGTGTTCCTGTGTTGAATCTCCAGAGTGGAGATGCAAAGCAGACTCTGCTGACTGAATTTACTGAACAATATCCTCCCTGCTCCCCCTCCCTTTTCCCTTGAAACAGCTGACAGAGAGGAAAATGTCTTTTTCCCTCTCAGTCAGCTGCAGTGAGCCAGGGGTTTTACTCCCGCATAATATCTTGGGGGTGGGGGTGGGGGGGAGCACTTCTCTGCTGCAGCAGGTGTTTGGTAACTCATGTTTGTCATTTTGGATCCTTCATCTCTCTGTCCCTTACCCTCCTGGGAGTTGTGTAGCACTGTCCTGGTCTGGTGACAGCTCCCTTGGACAGCTTTTGGCTCTTTCCCCATTGTTTTTGTGAGAGAATTGAACCCTGCCTGCTAGGCTGACACCATCTTCCCACAATTCCTGGAAACACTGCTTTTTGTCTTCTATTTCTGCACCCCACCCCATCCACACAGAGAAATTTGGGTGTCTGGGGTTAGAGGAGTTCACTTGATCATGTAACAATAGAGTAAATGTGGGGTCCTTGTGATTTTCTGAGGTTGCTCTGTTCTAAGTCACCTGTTGATCTCCCATATTGAAGTTAGCTCTTTTCTAATTCATTTGTGTATTTGTTTGGCCATGGCTCTGTTTTGCTGACTAGGCAACCACTTAGCTGGTATGGAAAGCCCCACAGGCTTCTTGAACTTTGGTCAACTCCCAGCCTCCACTGAAACGTCCCCATAGCCTTACTTTCTGGTCCCAGGAGAAGCCCACCAAATTTCAATTCAGCTGCCTTATGAGCTCCTTCAGGCATCTGCAGGAACTTTAGGGTCTCTTCTATGCCCTCAGGAATTGAGATACACAAAGGAGAGCTCATCTTTAAGTTCTTCTGACCTAACCCTGCAACTTTACATTGACTTAACCACAACCCAGGTCTGTGTATGGCAGGCCAAGAGGAATGATGATGCTTCTCACTGAACCTACATCAAACACTGTATTTTACTTGCTTTTAGACCCACCACCACACTAGCTTTGCACTAACAATTGCTCTATAAATACTTTAAATTGAATTGAAGTTTTGAATATGCATTTTCCCCCCTCTTAGGTTTTAAGTTCTTGGAAGGCAAGGATTCTGTCTTATTTATCTTTTTATTTCTCTACATCTCCAGCATTTTGCAGATTGCCTGCTAGATCGAAAATAATAGTAGTTAACATTTATTGATAATTTAAAATATGCCAGGCATTTTGTGTGAATTATGTAATTTAATTCTCACAGCAATCCTATGAGATAGGTAGTGTTCCCCAATTTACAGATGGAGAAACTGAGGTCTAGTATTTTGCTCAGAGTTGTGCAGCTAATAAACAACAAAGCCAGGATTTAAATCTCTGGCTATTTGACTCCAGGCCCATTCTGTACTGCATGCTTCCTTCCTTCATGAATGAATGAACCTTATAGAATTGTTGGTTGATATTTCTTTTAAAATTAAAGTAAATATTTGGCATCCTCTTTCTGAAAGCATCCATTTATTGAGTTTGTATACACTAGAACTTAAAGCAGTAAGAGTAAAGTCATTTTATGTATATACTTAGTATTAATCAAATTCTAATTATTCATGCCTTCATCTTTATAAAGGCATATCATATGACTTATTGAGGAAGTAAAAAAATATTCCAAGTATTAAGCATAGTCTAATACAAAGATGTGGCTCAGAGTCCTAAACCTATAAATAATATGGTAATTAAATATCTGTATTCAAGATAATAGCTGAATTAAATAAATATGACTGTGTTTCTACATCATTTTTGGCAATGCAAGCCCAAACTTTTTGCCATTACATTTGTAATTTTTCCCCAGTTCTTTGGGTTTTGATATATTAGCCAAAACCAAATGTGCTAATGTAAAATACTCAGGATTAAGAGAATACAATATAAAACATAATTGTTGTGACATTCATCTCTTCTACCCAGTTAATTTATTTTGTGGAAATAAGCTAAAAGTTTCAATTTGTTTGATTAACAAAGTTACACTTTCAATTTAGCAAAGTATATTACTGCAGCAAAAACTTGCCACAGAAATAAAACATTTATTTGCTATGAAAGTAACATTCATTTATTGAAGTTCCAAAAAGTTCTGGGCTTTGGTATTTTCCTCAGTTCTTTTATTGATTGCTTGAAAACCTAGGCAATTCATTTTGCCACTTCAGTCCCTTTAATAGCTGTGTTCCCTCCCCTACCCCACACAAACTTACCCACAACTCACCATCAGATTGCAAATTTAAATTATGTTTATGAGATACCAAACCATAGAGGGACTCTAATCCTTGAATTATGGAATGAAGGGTTAGGGAACTGGAAAACTAGAACACACATTTTATTTTAAGTACCTCTAATGTCTTTAACAATGAAAGGTCCACCCAAATAGCTGAAATCTTAAGATTTTTCTTAATTAACAAAATGATTGGTTTCATAAAACAACCAGCAAGTAATAATAGATATCTTCAGTTGATTTACTACCTGTACTAATTGTTTCCAAATCTACTAAGCTGTTAAAAAGAAAGTTAAAAACAAAAATAATAAAACAAAAAAGTTAAAGGTTATTCAATTCCTTATATCTATCAATGTTCAAGTTATTGCTTGAAGCCCATGTATTACAATTTATTATGTTTAAAATCATTCACAAATATCTTAATGATATTAGCAGCTGTAATATCAGCATTTGGCTTCAATCGACCTTAAAATGCATTGTTTATAAATTAAAAATAAATAGGAAAATTTAAGTCCATGAGCTTTCCAAGAGAAATGATTGCTCTAAGAAAAGGAGCAGTGCTTATTGGTTTTATAATCCTGAGACTTTTAAAAGAAATATTTCATTATCTTTCAGACTTTTAATCTAAACAGTTAAGATTTAAAAATTTGCCAAACACAGTTTCATGTCCTGCCATTAGGAGTATAAAATAGTGCCACCTCTGCGAAGAGCCTATCAAAATTACAGATGCACATAACCTGCAGCCCAGCAATTCCACTTCAGAAATTTTTCCTACAGATTTTCTTGTACATGTACAAAATGTGCCATGTACAAGGTTATGCGCAGCGGTATTGTTTTTTTAAATAATTTTTTATTAAAGTATATCATTCATACATGAACATACATAAACAATAAGTGTATAGTAATCATTGTGAATTTATCAAGCATACAGGCATATCATCATACAGGGCTCCCATACATTACCCCACCAACAACACCTTGCATTGTTGTGAAACCTTTGTTATAAACTATGAAAGAGCATGATCAAAATATTGCTAACTTTAGCCCATATCTTACATTTGGTGTGTTCTCCCCCAATGCACCCCATTATTAACAACCTGTCTTAGTATTATATATTTGTTATAGTTCATGAGAGAATGTTCTCATATTTGTCCTGTTAACCACAGACCATCTTCCACCAATGGATTCCCTGTGTTATACTGCCCCATTTTTTTAAATAATCCATTCAAAGTGTACCCCCAGTAGCTCTGATTTTCATCACAGGGTTGTGCTCACCTCAGAAAATTTTAGAACATTTTCACTACTCCGAAAGGAAAAATCCCATATCCCCTCATGCCCCCTATTGTTGTCTCTTAGAATTGATATAATTTCCTCTTTGCCATTCCTGCAAAAATATTACAATATAACTGTTAACTATCATACATAATTTGCAATTAACTCATGTATCACCACACTCTTAATACTTTGTAAAAGAAGAACATTCTTATATTTATACTATTAACCACAATCTTCATCCACTGAAATCACTATGTTATACATTCCTTAGATTGTTCTCTAGTTCCCTTTCAATTGACAATTACGTCCACAGACTACCCCTTTCATCCACAATCTCATTTATAAATCAGCAGTATTAGCTACACTCATATAATATGTTGCCATCAATTCTATTCATTTCCACACTTTTACAATAAACCTTATTAAAAATTCTATATACATTAAGCATCAGCTTCTACTCTCAACCCACATTCTATTTCCTAGAAACCTATACTCTGGAATTTACCTCCATGAGTTTATCATAGTATTTGGTTCATATTAGTAAGACTATAGAATCTTTGTCCCTTTGTGTCTATTTATTCACTTAACATAATATCCTCAAGGCTTACCCATGTTGTCATATGCATCTTGATTTCATTTCTTCTTACAGATGAATAGTATTCTATTGCATGTATATACCACATTTTGTTTATCTATTCATTGTTTGATGGATACTTGGGCTAATCCCATATTTCAGGAATTGTGAATTATGCTCCCATGAATATCAGTGTGAAAATGTCAGTCCTCATCCATGCTTTCAGTTCTTCTGAATATATTCCTAATAAAGGGATTGCTGGATCATAAGGCAGTTCTATATTTACTGCCAGAAGAACTACCAAATTGTCTTCCCCACCAACAGTGAAGGAGTGTTCCTATATTTCCACATCCTCTCCAGCACTTGTAGTTTTCTGTTTTATTATTAGTGGCCATTACATAAGGTGTGAAATGGTATCTCTTTGTAGTTTTCATCCGCATTTCCCTAATACCTAGTGATGTTGACCCTTTTTTCCTGTGCTTTCTAGCCATTTATATTTCCTCTTTGAAGAAATGTCTATTCAAAGCTTTTGCCTGATTTTTATTGGGTTGCTTGTCTTTTTATCATTGGTTGTACGATCTCTTTATGTAACATAGTTATCAAACCCTTATTAGATATGTTGTTTCCAAATATTTTCTCCCATTAAGTAGGCTGCCTTTTTATTTTCTTGACAGTCTTTTGAAGAAAAGTGTCTAATTTAAGGAGGTCCCATTTGTCTATTTTTTGTTTCGTTGCTCATGCTTTGAGATTAGTTTGCTGTTCTTTTTCTAGTTCTTCCAGGTATGCAGTTAGGTCTTTGGTTTTAGCTCTTTTTTCTTTTTTAATGCTAGCAGAGAAGGGTATAAATTTCCCTCTTGGCCCTACCTTTGATTGTATCCCATAGGTTTTGATGTGTTTGTGTTCTAAAAATATTTATCTTGAGATATTTACTGATTTCTCTTGCAATTTCTTCTTTGACCAACTGATTATTTAGAGTGTGTTGTTTAATCTCCATATATTTGTGAATTTTCCCTTTTGTTGTCTGATATTGATTTCCAGTTTCATTCCATTATTATCAGAGAAGGTTTTTTGTAATAATGTCAATCTTTTTCAATTTATTGAGACCTGTCTTGGACCCAACATATGATCTATCCTGGGGAAAAATACATGAATGCTTGAATGTATATCCTGCTGTTTGGGGGTGTAATGGTCTATAAATGTGTTAGGTCTATTTCATTTATCATATTATTCAAGTTCTCTGTTTCCTTATTTATATTTTCTCCAGATGTTCCATCCAATGCTGACAGTGGTGTATTGAAGTCTCCAACTATTATTGTAGTGATGTCTATTTCTTCCCCCTCAGTTTTGCCAGCATATGCCTCATGTGTCTTGGGGCACCCAAGTTAGATGCATAAATATTTAGTATAGTTAGTTCTTCTTGGTGAATTGCCCCTTTTACTAATATATATTTACCTTCTTCATGTCTTATAACAGTTTTGCATTTAAAATCTATTTTGTCAGATATTATTATCACTACTCCAGATCTTTTTGGTTACTCTTTACATGGAATATCTTTTTCCAACTTTTCACTTTTAACCTGGTTTTGTCCTTTTGTCCACGGTGTGTCTCTTGTAGACAGCATACAAATGGCTCATATTTTTATCCATTCTGTCAGTCTATGTCTTTTGACTGGGGAATTAAATCCATTAACATTTGATGTTATTACTGTAATGGCATTACTTACTTCATTCATTTTATCCTTTGGATTTCTGTTGTCATATCATTCTATTTTCTGTCTTTTTACCCTTTAAGTGACCCTTACTAAAAATCTTCATTTTTACACTCTTCTCCAACTCTCTCACTCTTGACTTTTCCTTTCAGGCTGTAGCACTCCCTTTAGAATCTCTTGTAAATCTGGTCTTTGGTAACATACTTCCTCAGTCATTGTTTGAATGTGAAGACTTTAAACTCATCCTCATTTTTGAAGGACAGTTTTGCCAGATAAAGAATTCTTGGCTTCCAGTTTTTCTCTTTCAGTTCCTTAAATACATCATATGAGTTTCTTCTTGCCTCCATAGTTTATGATAAGAGATCAGCACTTAGTCTTATTGAGGATCCCTTGTATGTGATGCATTACCTTTCTGTTACTGCTTTCAAAATCCTCTCTTTATTCTTGGTATTTTTCATTCTGAATTGTAGATGTCTTGCAGTAGGTCTATTCAGGGAGTGCATTGTCTTTCTGGGATATTGATATTTATGTATTTCACAAGGGTTGGGAAGTTTTCAGTGATTTTTTTCCCTCAGATATTATTTCTGACCCTTTCCATTCTCTTCCCCTTCTTGAACACTGATAATGTGCATGTTTGTGCATTTTATGTGGTCATTCAATTCCCTGACATCCTGTTCCATTTTTCAATTCTCTTCTCTTTCTGTTCTCCTGTCTTTTCAAGTTCAGATGTTCTGTCCTTGATTTCACCAATTCTTTCCTCTATCGATTCAAATCTGCTTGTGTATGCCTCTAATGTATTTTCAATCTCATCCACTGTGTCTGTCATTCCCATAAGCCCATTTGCTTTTCTTCATAAGCTTTCAAATTACCCTCTATGCTTACCGAGTGTCTTCTTAATATCCTTTATTTCTTTAGTCATATTTTCCTTCAACTCCTTGAATTGATTTAAGAGTTTTGTGTGATTATCATTGATTAGTTGTTTTAATCCTGTGTCTTGTCAGAATTTTTGGTTTGTTCCTTTAGCTGGGTAATCTGTTCCTGTTTCTTAGTATGGCTTGTAATTTTTTGCTGATATCCAGGCATCTGATTGTGTTGATTTTACTCTGATGGTCAATTTCTCTCTCTTGCCTTATGGTTTTGTTCCACAGCTCTTCTTTGATTTTTGGTTCAACATATTCTAAATCTTTATAATTGTCCATATTAAGTTATCAAAATAGGGCCAGGGACTCACTAATGGGGCATAGATCTGCTCCCAGAGACTTGGGACAAGAGACACCTGAATGCCTTTTTTCTCCTTGCAATTTCTCAGCTGGCCAGCAGATGGCACATGTTAGCAAATCTGTCCACGTAGGTAAATTTTCAACCTCTACTTGCCTGTGAGACTTGTCTGGACAGAGCTGAGATTCAGAGTGGTCTCTGCTGGCCAAAGTCACTGAAGAGAAACCACTCTCCACCCTGCACCACACACTCTCTTCCCAGGAAGGAAATATCTGTTCCCCTCTCAACTGGCTAGGGTGAGCCACGGGTTTTAAACAGACTGTTCACCTTGAGGGTGGGGGATGGGTGCCATTCCCAGGCATGGGGTTTAGTAACTCATGGTTTTCATTTCTGCTTCTTCATCTATCTGTCTCTAGCTCCCTTGGGGGGTCCACAGCACTCTCCTTGTCTACAGAACCCCAAAGAAGTTTTCTCAGACAGCTTTTTGTCCTTCCTTCATTGCTTTTGTGAGAGAGTGAGACCTGCCTACCTATTCTGACAACATCTTCCCAAAAGTCTCCCTGGTAGTATTGTTTTAATAGAATAAAGAAAAGTTTATAAACAACAAAAATGTCCATCAAACTAAAAGGGAACAGGATAAATAACAAATATGTATTTTTATAATGGAATGCTTAATAAGTATCCCCTGATTTTTGTTTCCAAAACACATGCTTTGATCCCAGCACTTATCACATGATATCCCTTGATATGTAAGACTTCTCTACTGTACTCTTAAGCATCCTATCAAGAAATATTTGTCAATTGTGTGTGAAATACAAAGTACCTGTCCCCCTCCAACCAGCAAATAGACAGTCATAAAAGGTACTGCAGAGTTTAAATTTCATTGTTAGAAAAATGCTATCCAGTAAATTAAAGCATTGTTTTTGAGGAATAATTTGTTTGACTATGAGTTTGGATGTTAGAAAATATTTACAGAAGCAATGCAGCTATTTAATTCAAATCAAATAAAGTACTTGAGACATTTTCTAAAGAAGGGGTCTGCAGAATTTTTCTGTAATAAGAAAGGTAGTAAGTATTTTAGGCTTTGCAGGCCAACTATATCTCTTGCCTATTCTTCATTTTTTAATAACCTTTTTGAAACTTAAAGACATACTTAATTCAAGGGCTCTACAAAAACAGGCCGCAAGTTGGATTTGTGCCCTAGTTTACCAACCCCTGTCTAAAAACCAAAGCTCCCTGACTTTTTCTTAAGGGAGAATTTTAGAAAAATATCTAAGTATGAAAATCTACATATCATTGGGAGGATGTTAAATGGACTTTTTCAGGTAAAGAAACAATACAAGAAAAGAAATGGAAGTGAGAACTGAAATTTTAGAATCAGAATCACTTGGAGGGCTCCTTAAAACTCAGAATGCTGTGGTCCCACAACTTACATTTCTAACAAGTTTCCCAGTGATGCTAAAAGTCCTTGTCCAGACACCATTTTGGGAACCACTGCTGTAGAGAATTGAAAAACTAAATGAAAAGCTCTGAGAGCCCCAGATGTGTCATTAAGACTCTTCTCATCACCAAGTGCAGTGTTCCAGGTATCAAGTGCCTTCCACCCCCAGCTACCAGGCACTTGATAAATGTGAATGTCATGCTAAAACCCACCTCAGAGACAAAAGGAAGAGAATGTGGTCAAACCTGTGGCATCCACCTAGAAGCAGTACTGAAGTAAAAGTAGAATCTAGGAAGTGTGATTGCTTTTGAACTGAGAACTTTCTGCAACATGCCCTGAAGTAAGTACTGTACCTCTGCTGACCCAATAGGGATGTAACCTGTGTATCCAGTTCAGCCAATTTCCAAGTTCCCTATTTGGTGGATTCAGGTTCAGTTGACTATATTAGAAATCCTTAAACCTGCTAGACTGTGCCAATTTTTATCATTGTCCTTAACACACTATATGTATGTATTTTATTTCTGCGTTCTCCTTGGAGACAAAGACAAGCTCATTTATCTTTCTCTGGATATTCTGTGCTGTAGGTTTGAGGGGAAACTGAGGAAGGGAAGTTTCTTAGATATCAGACTGAGAGCTGAGGTCAGTTTAAGCAAAGCCTTTAATAAGAGAGAGAGCCTAGCAGGTGGGCTGAGCCTGGACAGGCTATAGCCCTGAGGGAGGAGGAGAAGAGGATATTTATAACTTGTTCTGGGGCTAGACTACAAAGGGCTAGGTTGTGATGATCTATACTAGACTTGCAGTTTCAGGGTCAGGATGTGATAACTCATATTGGCTTTGCAGTTCCACCCTGTATCCTAGGTGTTATTGTCCCTCTGACATGGGTTGTTACTTTCATGTTGACAGGGATGCTCAGGGAGGAAGTGGAGGTGGGAGCTCTGGTTTCATATCACAATAATGTTCAGCTGCAGGAAGAGGGAGGGAAGGGGTAAAGAGAGGAGGCAGGACAGGAGCTCTGGGCTTAACATAGACTAAGCACTTAGAACAGTCCCTTGCACATAAATTTTTTTTATTACCAACTTTATATCAAATTCACAAAAACAAAGGAACAGAAAAAGGCAGCTCAACAAGTTATGGAAACATTACCCCTAAAAAGTTCTTTTTCAGGCACTTTTATCTCATCTAATCCCAACTGCTATCTCAGTTGTTCCTCTAGTGTTCAGAAAGATACAGAGATGAACAAAGATTGGTTAAATGACATAGTCAAGTTCTCCTTATTAACAAAAAAAATATGAAGAAGAGAAAAATGAGTAATTGTATTCATATCTCACAACCCAAATCCCACATTCTTTTTCTGTCTTTAGAATTAATATAGCACCAACTTTGCTTTTGCTACAAAAACATTACAAAGTTGTTGTTAACTATAGTCATAAATTACATTGGTTATATTTTCCCATGTATCACCATATTTTTAACACCCTGTAATAGAACATTCTTGTCTTTCTATCATTAACCACAATCCTTCCCTACTTCCAAAATCATTGTTATATAGTCCCAATATTATCCTCCAGCTGTCCTCCAACTAACATTAATCTTCCTAGACTACTCATTTCTGCCACAATCACATCCACAAAGCAACAGTGTTTGTTATATTCATTACAATGTGTTACCATCAAGTCCAACCATTACCATATATTTATATTTGACTTTATTAAACATTCTACATACATCCAGCATCTTCTCCCCCTTCTCATCCAACATCCCATCTCCCACCAACCTACGGTTCATAGTTCAACCCCACAATTCTACTCATTGTATTTAGTTGACATCAGTGAGACCACACCATATTTGTCATTATGTGTCTGGATTATTTCACTCAACATAATATCCTCAAGGTTCCTCTATGTTTCATGTGCTTCCCAAATTGATTTATTCTTACAGTTGAGTAATATTCCATCATATGAATATACCACATTTCGTTTATCTATTCATCAGTTGACAGACACTTAAGTTGTTTCCATCTTTTAGCAATTGTGAATAATGCCACTAGGAACATTGGTGTGCAAATATCTGTTCACATCCTTCCTTTCAGTTCTTCTGATTATATTCCTAGTAGTGGGATTACTAGATTATATGGAAGTTCTATATTTAGTTTCCTGAGGAATGGCCAGATGGTCTTCCACAGAGGTTGCACTATTTTGCAGTCCCACCAACAATGACGGAATCCTTTCTTGATATCATTTCTTGATAAAACACTCCAAAAGATAGATATAGAAGGAAACTTTCTCAATATGATAAAGTCCACATATGAAAAACCTACAGCTAACATTGTACTTAATGGTGAGAAACTGAAAGCTTTTCCACTGAGATTGGGAAAATAAGACAAGGATGCCCACTTTCCCCACTGTAATTCAATATTGTGCTAGAAGTTCTAGGTAGAGCAATTAGGCTAGAAAAAGAAATAAAAGGCACCCAAATAGGAAAGGAAGAAGTAAAACTTTTGTTATTCGCTGATGATATGATCTTTTTTTTTTTTTTTTTAAGTTTTTTTTTTCTTTTTTTTTAAAGATTTTATTTATTTATTCATTTATCCCCGCCCCTGCTGCTTGTGCTCGCTGGATCAGCCAACCACGCCGTGCGGGCGGGCCTGCCTTCACCAGGAGGCCCCGGGAACCGAACCCGGGGCCTCCCATATGGTAAACGGGAGCCCTACTGATTGAGCCACAGCCGCTTCCCTGATGATATGATCTTATACTTAGAAAATCCTGAAAAAAAGCCACAACAAAACTTACAGACAATTTCAGCAATGTGGCAGGATTCAAGATTAAAATGCAAACATGAATATCTATTCCATACACTACTAATGAGCAATCCAAGAAGGAAGTTTTTTAAAAATCTATTTACAACAGTGACTAAAAAAATCAAGTATCAAGGAGTAAATTTAACCAAGGACACAAAGAACCTGTATTCAGAAAACTATAAAACATTGCCAAAAGAAACCAATGATGATTTAAATAAATAGAAAGATATTCCATGTTCATGAGTTAGAAGGCTAAATATCATTAGGATGTCAATTGTACCCAAACTGATCTACAGATTTAATGCAATACTGATAAAAATTCCAATATCCTGCTTTATAGAATTGGAAAAGCCAATAATCAAATTTATCTGGATTGGTAAGGACCTCTGAATAGCTAAAAATATCTTTAAAAAGAAGAACAAAGTTGGAGGAAATTCATTTCCAGATTTTAAAGTGTATTGTCTAGCCACAGTGGTAAAAATGGCATGGTACTGGCATAAAGATAGATTGACTAATGGAATCAAATTAAGAGTTCAGAAATAAACCCTCACTCTATGGTCAAGTGATTTTCAACAAGGCTGTCAAACCAACTCAGCTGGGTTAGAATAGTCTATTCAATAAATGGTGTTGGAAAAACTGGTTATCCATATTGAAAAGAGAGAAATGAGGCAGGATAGAATAGGGACCCAAAGAAGAGGGGGACAGAAAATCTTATAATCCTGGTAAGGAAAACTGAGGTATTGGCCATTTGGCTAGCATTAACAAGAATCCAGCCCTGCAGGAAACACTAAAGGGAGTTCTGCAGCCAGAAAAGAAAAGAGAAGAGAGAGAGAGGTTTGGAAAGGGTAACCAAAAAGGTAAAAAACTGGACAAAAATAAGATACAACATATGAAAGCTAAAGGATAAAATGGTTGACATAAGCAATGCCTTCACAGTAATAACATTCCTTGTTAATGGATTAAACTTCCCAATCAAAAAACACAGGCTGACAGAATTGATAAGAAAACATGCGAAACAAGATCAAAAAGAAAAAAGGAAAAAAAATTAAGAAAACATGCGCCATCCATATGCTGTCAGCAGGAGACTCACCTTGGACAAATGAAAATAAGAACACAGCTTATCAAAACATATGGGATAGAGCAAAGGCAGTGCTGAGAGAGAAATTTATAGCTTTCAATGTTTAAAATAAGAGAAGAAAGAGTTAAAATCAAAGATCTAACTAAACAACTGGAGAAATTAGAAAAAGAATATCAAACCAATCCAAAGCAAGCAGAAAGAAAAAAAAATAACAAAAGTTAGAGCAGAAATAAATGAAATTGAGAAAAAAATAGAGAAAATCAACAAAACCAAAAGCTGGTTCTTTGAGAAAAATCAGTGAAATCAACAAACCCTTAGCAAGACTAACAAAGGAAAAAAGAGAGAAGATGCAAATAAAATCAGGAGTGAAAGGGGGGCATTATGACTGACCCCATAGAAATAAAAGGATCATAAGAGGATGTTATGAAAAACTGTATACCAATAAATTATACAACCTAGAAGAAATGGACAAATTCCTAGAAATGCACAATCAACCTACATTGACTCTACAAGAAATATAGGAACTCAACAAACCGATCACAAGTCATCAAAAATCTTTCAAAAAGAAAATCTCAAGGCCAGATGGCTTCACAGGTCAATTCTACTAAACATTTTGAGAAGAATTAATACCAATCCTGTTTAAACTCTTCCAAAACATTGAAAAGGAATGAAAATTACCCAACCAATTTCATGAAGACAATATCACACTAATATGAAAGCTAGGTAAAGATACCACAAGAAAATTACAGATCAATCTCTCTAATGAACATAGATGCAAAAATTCTCGATGATATATTTGTAATTCGAATCCAACACATATTAAAAGAATCAGGGGGTGGATGTGGCTCAAATGGTTGGGCATCCATCTCCCATATGGAGGGACCCAGGTTCAATCCCCGGGACCTCCGGGTAAAAATAAAGAAAAATATAGAAGGCGTGTGGACCGCCAGGCCCTGTGAGTGGGTGCACTGCCAAGCCCTGTGCGCAGGTGAGATGTCAGGCCCCACTGAGCCATGCAGCAAGGTGATGACATAACAGGAGAGCGACACAAGGGAGAGCCAAGATGAGATGCACCAAAAAACCAGGAACTAAGGTGGCACAGGTGGTAGGACATCCCTCTCCCACATCGGAGGGTCTCAGGATTGCTTTCCAGAGAAGATGAGAAGAGAGGGCAGGAAATAGACACAGAGAATTGCCTAGTGAATGGATGCAAAGATGGGAGGGAGGGGGTAAAAATGGATAAAAGTAAATAATTAAGTCTTTTTAAAAAAAGAGTTGTATATCATGATCTAGTGGGTTTTATTCCTGTTATGCAAGGGTGGTTCAATATAAGAAAATCAATGAACATAATACACCACATTAACAAATCAAAGGGAAAAAAAAAAACACACACAATCATCTCAATTGATGCAGAAAAGGCATTTGACAAAATCCAGCATCCATTCTTGATAAAAAAAACACTTCAAAAAATAGGAAGAGGAGGAAACTTTCCCAATATAATAAAGGACATGTATGAAAATCCCACAGCCAACATTGTACTCAATATGGAGAGGTTAAAAGCTTTCCTCCTAAGATGAAGAACAAGACAAGGATCCCCACTGTCACTACTGTTATTTAACATTGTGCTAGAAATTCTAGCTAGAACAATTAGGTAAGAAAAAAGAAGTAGAAGGTATCCAAAATGGAAAAGAGGAAGTGAAATTCTCACTGTTTGCAGATGACACAATCCTATATTTAGAAAATCCCAAAATATCTACAACAAAGCTATTAGAGTTAATAAATGAGTTCAGTATATATATATATATATATATATATATATATATATAT
>JAKSZT010054399.1:15584603-15596823 GCA_026826555.1 Tolypeutes matacus
CAAAAATCAGTAGCATTTCTACAACAATGCAAGGTGGTGGTGGGGCAATGTATGTGAGCCCTGTATGATGATATGCATGTTGTTTTGTAAGTTCACAACTCATATTATACATTTGTTGTTTATGAATATTCATGTATGAATGCTAAACTTCAATTTTAAAAGTTTAAAAAATAAGTAGCATTTCTATACACTAGTAATGAGCAAGCCAAGCAGGAAACCAAGAAAAAAATTCCATTTACAATAGCAACAAAAAGACTCAAGTATCTAGGAATTAATTTAACCAGGAATGTAAAGGGTGTGTATTCAGAAAACTACAAAACACTACTGAAAGAAATCAAAGAAGACTTAAACAAATGGAAGGACATTCTATGTTCATGGATTAGAAGACTAAACATCGTGAAGATGTCAATTCTACCCAAACTGATTTATAGATTCAATGCAATACCAATCAAAATTCCAACAGCCTATTTTATTAGAAATAGAAAAGTCAATTACCAAATTTATTTGGAAGGGAAAGGGGTCCTGAATAGTCAAAAACATTCTGAATAAAGAAGAGCAAAGTTGGAGGACTCACCCTTCCTGAACTTGAAGTGTATAATAATGCTACAATGGTCAAAACAGCATGGTATTGACATAAAGATAGACACATTGATCAATGGAATCAAATTGAGATTTCAGAAATAGACCCTCACCTATATGGTCAACTGAATTTTTATAAGCCTACAAGTCCACTTTTCTGGGACAGAACAGTCTCTTCAACAAACAGTACTGGGAGACTGGATAGCCACAACCAAAAGAATGAAAGAAGATGCCTATCTCACTCCATATACAAGAATCAACTCAAAATGGATCAAAGATCTAAACATAAAAACCAGGACCAGAAAACTAGAAGATAATCTAGGGAAACATCTACAAACCTTGTATTAGGTGGGGGTCTCTTAAACCTTACATCCAAAGCACAAGAAACAAACAAACAAAAAATAGATAAATGGGACCTCCTCAAAATTAAACACTTTGCACCTCACAGGACTTTGTTAAGAGTGTAAAAAGGCAGCCTACTCAATGGGAGAAAATATTTGGAAATCATACATCTGACAAGGGTTTAATAGCCATGATAAATGAAGAGGTCCTACAACTCAACAGTAAAAAGGCAAATGACCTGTTTAAAATAGGAACAAAAGACCTGAATAGACATTTTTCTAAAGAAGAAATACAAATGGCAAAAAACAAGAATCATGAAAAAATATTTAACATCACTGGTTACTAGAGAAATGCAAATCAAAGCTACAATGAGATATCATTTCACATCTACTAGAATGGCCACTATTAACCAAAGAGAAAACTGTAAGTGTTAGAGAGGATGTGGAGAGATAGGAAGACTTATTCACTGTTGGTGGAAATGTAGAATGGTACAGCCTCTGTGGAAGACTGTTCAGCTGTTCCTAAGGAAGTTAGATATAGCTCTACCATGTAATCTGGCAATACCACTACTAGGTATACTCCCAGAAAAACTGAGAGCAGTGACATGAACAGACGTCAGCATACTGATGTTCATAGCAACATTATTCACAATTGCCAAAAGATGGAAATAAACCAGGTATTCATCAACTGACAAATGGATAAACTGTGGTATATATACAAGATGGAATATTATTCAGCCACAAGAAGAAATGAAGTTGTGAAGCATATGACAACATGGATGAACCTGGAAGACATTAAGTTGAGTGAAGCAAGCCAGGTGAAAAAGGACAAATATTGTATGATTTCACTATTATGAACCAAATATAATGAGCAAATTCATGGAGTTAATAGTTAATTCACCAAGGATAGAACGTGGTTAGAGAATGGAAAGCTGAGGTTTTATCTGTGCAGAATGGGTAAAAAGTTGTTTGAAAATGTTTGGAAATGAATAGAAATGGTGAAAGCACATCATAGGATTTGTAATTAGGAGCTCTAACATATGGGTGTGACACTGGCTTTTTTTGTTTGTTTTGTTTTTTGAGTAATGAAAATGCTCTAATATTGATTGAAATGATGAACGTGCAACTCGGTGATTATTGCAAATGTCATTTATTGTCCATTGTAGATAAATTATATTATTTATGAACAAAAAAAATAGGGTGGGTTGTGGGAAAAATACACCAAATGTAAGATATGGACTATAGTCAGTAGTAATATTTTGATGATGCTCTTTTATAATTTATTACAAATGTTTCGCAACAATGTAAAGTATTTGTGGTGGGGTGATGTATGGGAGCCCTGTATGATGTTATACATATTTGTTTTGTAAGTTCACAACTTTTACTATACAATTATTTTTTATGTATGTTCATGTATGAATAATATACTTCAATAAATTGTTTTTTAAATGAAAAAAAAAAAGTGGAGGAACCAGACAAGCACTGTCTTGACCAGCTGATCAAAGATAACATCACCCGTGACGGAACTAGCCAACACGGGTGCCAGGTGGTGTGATACACTGGGAGGCATATGGCTTCTGAAGTACTCCGCCCACAAAGCAAAACCTGAAACGCAATCAGGAAAAAACATCAGGCACATCCAAACAAGAGATGTTCTGCAAAATAACTGGCCTTAATACTTCAAAAACGGCAAAGTTGTGAAAGACAAAGGAAGAGGAAATGTCCCTGATCGAAAATCTAAAAAGACATGAAAAACTTAATACGGTGTATGATTGTGGAATGGAATCTGAGACCAGAAAATAAAATTAAACTGCTTTATGAAAAAAAAGTGAATTGAAATAAAGAATCTGACTTCATTTTTGATGTTTGACTGCTGGTAGCTTTCAAGCTACACCTCCCCTTTCCTTTTTGCCCCACATCAGGGCAAGTTGATAAGAAAGCCCAGGTGCTCTGGTGGGAAGTTCAAAGCAAGCAAACCCCTCATCACCATAAAACCCCCAAGCCAGTCTCCTTTCACCGTTCTCTCATTTTCAGACTTACTTGGGTGCCTGCCCTGCTTTCCCCAGAAAGCCTCATTGTCATTGTATGACTAATCTTTTCATACCCTCTTAGCATGTGTATGTATGGTATCATCAACCTCAACATCTGAAACAAATTTTGGGTCGAGGATCCATTTGTCTCTGTGGAGTGACTACAACAGGGTGGCAATTTGTCCAGAGTGACAAATAGTCACCTCCCCAGTGTCTCTTAGCACTAGAGATGAGATATAAACAGAAGCCTTTAGATAGGACTTCAGAGAAAGTCGTTGCTTCTCTGATTTAAAAAAGGGACAGACCCAACCTAGCAGGCACGTATTGCTTTTTGCTATTCATTTTCCCCTATTCCTCTTGCCTAGAATATTGGTATAATGCCCAGAGCATAAGCAGCCACCATAGGTCCCTGAAGTTTTTCTTAGCTACATGCTAAGGAGGTAGAGTAGTAGATAGTGGCCTGGATCCTTCTCATGTCCTTGAGCAGCCACCTACTTCCGGAACTGCTTAGACTGCCCACCTCCAGATTTCCTGTTATTGAGACAAATAAACTCCCTTTGGCTGAACCTCCACAGCTGGATTTCTGTTACATGCAACATAATCTTCCAGGGCACGTCTGTTCTGGTTTTCTGCTTCTTGAGCCCACCTTGTCTATGTTTTCCTAGAAAAGCGTCATTTCTTTCAGGTTTGAAAACTGATTTGCATTATAGTTCTCTCTTGATAGTTTTAAATATATTTGTATCTGGCTTATCTTTTTCATTTCTTTTATTGTATTCATTTTCACTCTATGAAAAGATTATTTTAGATTCTGTATCATCTGTTCTTTAGATCTTTGCAGAAAACCAATTCTTACATTTATTTATCAATACTATTGTTTTTCTGTTTTCTAATTTGATAATATCTTCTTTTATTTTTAGTAATTTCATTCTCCTATATTCTGTTTATCTTTTTCTTTCACAAATTCATGCATTGATCTTTATTTTCAATTTTCTTGTTTAATAATCAAATAATTTAAGACTATATACCATTTGCTCCTAGCACACTGTTAGGTCCATATCATAATGTTTTATATCTAATCTCAATATTTCTTTTAAAAATAATTTATAATTAAAATTTTAATATTTCTTCCTAAATCTAAAAGTTATTTGACAGAGCTTTTTTTGTTAATTTCTAACATTATCGCATTGAGGTCCAAAAAAATGTGGCATGTGGAATTTCTAATTAAAATTTTTATTGATGTTCTCTTGGTGGCCTATTACATAATCAGTTTTTACAAATGTTACATGAACATTTTAAAAGAATGACTATATTCATTGTAAAAGAGAAAGCTCACCTCCACCTGTGACAAGGTGAAATGAGATTCACAGGGTGAGTGCAGGGAGTAGGGGGTTTGGGTGAAGACTAGGAAGAGAAGGAATGGTCTCTCAGTGAAATAAGGCCAGGTGACTATTTCACACACACACAAACGAAGAGTCAAAGCATATTCCTTTCCACAATGGAAGAAATACACATTTCTCCTCTAGAACCAAACTAGATTAGAAAAAGAAATGAATCCTTTAATGGCAGATTTGTTTCGTTTAAGTACCTTTGGGGAAAAATACATAGCAACCCTGAATGAAAGACACCTATAGTTCTTCTCTTTCCCCATTGCCAGCCGTAGGAGTATGGCTCAGAACAAGGGTTGGGTGATAGTTAATTAACCTTGAACTTTATAATATTCATATCTCAATATCCTTGTTTATTTTTGCCTATTTGATCTGTCAAAATATAAGAGAACATTGTTAAAGTACCCAATAACTAGGGTCTCTATCAACTTCTCCTTGTATTTATAAATTTCTGCTTTGTTGAAGCAATATTAAATGCAGAAAGATTCATGAAAGTTGTCTCATAAGAGTGAATAATAACTTTTTTCAACTTAAAATTAACCCATTTTCCCATTTAATGCTATTTGTCTTGGATTCTACTTTGACATTTATATTGCAACCTGTTTCCTTTTTTAATGTCAATGTGACAAATATCTTCCATTATTTTAATTTTAGACTTTTTGTGTCAGTTTCAGTGTACTTCTAAAGGGCATATAATTGGATTTTTATTAATAATCCAATTTGAGAGTCTGCCTTTTTAATAGATATTTTTAATCAATTATAAAATTTTAATAGAGAGTTTTAAATCAGTTTAAATTTATGGCAATAACTGATATATTTAGTCTTATTTTAACATCTTGTTAGTGTGGTTTTTTATATTTTGTTTTATTTTTTATTGTGAGCAAACACTTTTGGATTTTTTTAACTTTTAAAATTGATAGATATAACAGAGAAAAGTAAAATAATATTATCAACAGTTTAATGAAGGAAATATTGTTACCAGCACAATAGCTCACAAAGCATATCACTTTTAATCTAAAAATAATCATAGTCAATATTTTTACTTTTGCAATAATCAGTTTCTTGCTTCCAGTTTTTCCATTTATGTATGGATCTCTAAATGACATAATTTAGTTTTGCCTGTTTTTGAAATTATATAAATAGAATCATACTGAAAATCTTCTTTTGTGTCTTAAACCTAGCATATTGAAAGATTCATCTATGCCGGTATGTACAATTGCAGTTAATTCAATTTTATTACTTGCATGGTATTCCACTGCATGATTATACCAAAATTAATTTATTAATATAATTCTTTTGAATAGCTTCTTTTGAATTTTATTTGCATGGTATATATTTTACCATCTTTTTACATTTAGCCTTTCTGTACCTTATGTTTTACAAGTGTTTCTTGTAGACAATATATAGTTGGAGTCTTGTGTTTTTCTTATTGTTGTAATCTAATCTGGTAATCTTATCTTTTAGCTGGAATGTTTGATCCAGCTAAATGTAATTTAATGCAATGTAATTGCTTTATACTTGGGTTTAAACACCCTATTATGTTTTGTGCTATTTGTTGCATCTATTCAATATTTCTTTTTTCTTTCTCTTTCTCTTGCCTTCTTTTGGATTTTTTTTTTATCATTCCATTCTTTCTCTATACTGGTTTGGAAGTTAGATAATCTGCCTCTATTCTTTTAATGGTTACCCTAGAAATAAAAACAAGAGTACTTAACAAAATCTACATTTATCCTACCCCCAGGCAACACATGGCCCTTAGAGAAGTTTAATTCCATTTAAAGTAGGACGTCATTTTACAGGAAATCAACACATGAGAATTCAGATATATGTAATTGGCATTTGAAAAAATTAGAGACAAAGAGAGAGAATTAAAATTTTTCAAAATGATTTGTATGATTAATTTTGTTTACTTATTGTTACTAGAGTGTTTGTTTGCCTTATTTAAAAATGTGTGATAGGCATGTTCATATAAGAAGAAATACTTACTTTGAAACTGGTGTTTGTAATGCAGGTGAAAGAAAATGAGTAATCATGTGATTTTCTAATTCTGTATTTCCCAATATCTTTGAGAACCAGGATTTCTCATGTGGAAAAAAACGAGATACCCATGTAAGCTCAAAAAGGTTAAGGAAAACCTTGGCACCCTAAATTTGAATTGGAGGAATCAATAGCAACTCAAAAAAGGCCTAGAAAAAATTATCAGTGCAGTAATAACGAACACCCCTAGAAATCCCAAATAGTATACTTTCTGTATACTATTTCCCATAATAGATAACCAGGTCTGGGACAGGACTTGTCAAATAGGAGTCTGGAACTCCATTAAAAACTACCTGTATTGTATCAAAAGTGCTCAGGTGTCAACTTGAAGAGACCAAACATGGGGCAATTTGAACATCAATAAAAATAATAACTATAATGGATTAAAACAGAAAATATACTGAAATCCCTAAACCCATAAAGATACTTACAATAATAAAAATAATAATTGGTCACTGTGTCAGGGTGCCCCAAGATTACCTTGGGTTTGATGATCCACTAGAAGGACTTACAGAACTCAGAAAAGCAGTTGTACTCATGGCTATGGTTTATTACGGTGAAAGGAAACCGATGAAAATCAGCAAAGGAAAAAGGTACGAAGGGTTGAATCCAGGAGAAAACAGGCACCAGCTTCCAGTAGTAGAGTCACATGGACAGCACTTAAAATGTGACAGCTTGGGGAAGCAGATGTGGCTCCGGTGACTGAGCTCCCGCCTACCACATGGGAGATTGGTTTGGTTCCCGTTGCCTCCTGGAGAGGACATGGAAGACAGCAAGCTGATGCAGCAAGATGACTCAGTGAGATGACCCAACCAAGAGACACAGTGAGGAAACACAATGAGAGATGTAGTAGAGCAAGGAGAGGAGGTGGCTCAGGCAATTAGGCCTCTCCCTCCCACATGGGAGCTCCCTGGTTTGGTTCCTGGCATCTCCCAAAAAGAGAAGACCAGCACACAACAAACAGACACAGGGGGTGTGGAGAAATAAATAAATAAAATAAATCTTAAAAAAGGAATAAATGTGACAGTTTGCTCAAAGTATTGCCAACTAGAGAAGCTCGCCAGTAACATAGGCATACCTGACTTTAGCTATTCAATCTCAGCCCACATGCCTGACCTTAGCTATTCAATCTCCAGCCCCCTGAGAAGTCAAACTGACATAGCATGGCCCAAAGCCCCAGGCATTTAAAATCAGGCACTTGCCATAAATCACAATGGCACTCATAAACTATCTGGCCTGGCTCAAAGCTTCAGATGTACAAAGACATTCTTATAAGGATGATACCACAAGGGCGCAGAGGTTATCACCCACTAGCCAATCCAGAGCTAGTCCTAAAGACCTTTGTAATGTTCAGGGTTGGGTTAATCCAGGCCTGCTGAGTTAATCCTTTACTGCACAGACCAACCCCGCCCTGCCCCGGGCCCTTGGCCTAGCATTTACATAACAGATAGCAGCCTAACATTCAGATGACCCAATGCAGGGTTTAAATGACTATAAAGCCATTACATTCATTTTCATATTTTTGTACAATTTAATTACTCTTTTTCCCCCATTGGTCTATCCCTGTTTGTGCCTTATGGTAAACTTACGGGGAATTATTTAGCATAGAAATTGGCTGATGTTTTGCTAAACACAGTTCTTCCTCAGGTCTGTCATTTTCCATTGGTATCACATCCTGAGCAAGCTCTAACTCAATTTCCCAATACATTTGATCACCAATATCAGTAGTATCATATGGTTTATTTACATATGATACTTTAGTCTTTCCAACAATGCCAGTTCATGGGACTCAATATGATCATAGTACAATTCCATTTCATTACAGAACAAGTCAGTGAAATTACAGAAGCTTTTCCCAACAGAATCAGCCCTTGCCCATGTACTAGATATTATTTTGGACAGATGTTATTACATTTGACCATGATTCAGTTATTCTGGGTTCCATGTCAGTTTAAGTTCACAGGCTTATACTGAGACTGGTTTCCACTGTATGCTGTTCTACAACAGAGCCCACCTCCTTCCTATGGGAAGGACACAAGTGGTATTCAGAAAAGCTCACTATCCCTGCTAACTGTACTGCAGGATATGTCTTATTCTGTCCTATCCTTGGGGTGAGCACAGTCACAGTACACTGATGTAAATTACAAGTGCCCCAAAGAACTTCCATAGGTTTGGATGTCCATAAGTTTCCCAAAGGTGTGTCCCTGTGTGAGGTTCCTAGGCTACTAAAAGCAGATACCATGAAATGGGTTGGCTTAAACAATGGGAATTTATTAGCTTATAGTTTGAGGCTGAGAAAATGTCCATATCAAGTTCAAGTTATCATCAAGGTGATGCTTTCTTCCTAACGACCGGCTACTAGAGATCCTTGGCTCCTCTGCCAAGCGGCAAGGTACATGACAGCATCTGCTGGTCTGTCCTTTTATTCTGGGTTTCGTTGCTTTCAGTTTCTTGTTTCCATAGCTTTCTCTGTCTGTCTGTCTGTCTTTATCTATCTATCTATCTATCTATCTATCTATCTATCTATCTATCCATCCATCCATCCATCCATCCATCCATCCATCCATCCATCCATCCATTCCATTCCATTCCATTTATAAAGGACTCCAATAAGAGGATTTAAACCCATCCTGAATGAGGTGGGTCACACAATAACTGAGGTAGCCTCGTCAAAAGGCCCTTCTTACAACGGGTTCACACCAACAGGAATGGATTAGATTTTAAAACATTATTTTCTGGGTACATACAGCTTCAAACCACCAGAACTCCTTAAGCCTCAGAAGTTAGGAGGAAGCACCATTGCCCCATGGGCCATTTGGCCTCCATCTGTATTAAAACAGTCGAAAGCCCTGTTGTGTCAAGCCACAAGCCCTTTGGCCAAGTCGTAGCATTAGCCAGCATTTTTTATTGTTTGCCTGACCCACTTCACTAAGGCCACATCATTGTTCCAGGTTGGTCCTGCTTTGCTCCTATAAGAGAATTCACTCTAATCTGCCTACTCTTTGTTTGGAATAGATCAAATTAGATTTTAATTTTGGTTCCAGGTGGAGGTCAGGTGTGACACAATGGGGAACCGAGGCCATAATGTCTGTCTATCTATTTATCAATCCATTTCCTGAACAAGAGTGTAGGTTGTATTCACCATGCTCCTTGAACACTTAACATTGCCATGTACATTTCCTAAGAGCAAGGATATTCCCTTATGTATCCATCTTAAATGCTGTTATCAAGTTCAAGAAATTTAACAGAGATATCAAGCTAACAGTCTATATTCCAATTTTTCATAATGTCCCTTTAAGCCTTTTCTCCTTCTGTGTTAGATTCCCTCCAGGATCATGTATTGCCTTTAATTGTCATTGTCTCTTTAGTTGCTATTCCTTTTTTTTTGGGGGGGGAGGGGAACATATATACAACATAAACTTTCCCATCTCAACTATTTCCAAGTATACCATTCAGTGGCATTAATCACATTCCCTATGTTGCAGTACCCTCACTACCATCCATTACTAAATCTTTCCCATCTCTCCAAACAGAAGCCTTATACCCATTTTGCATTAAATTCCCATTCCTTCTGTCCTCTGCCGCTGACAATCTGTGCTCTATGAGCTTGCATATTCTCTGATATTTTCTTTGTAATTACCATGGGGATTTAATTTAACACCCTAAATCTATAACAATTGCATTTGCTTTGATACCAACTTAATTTCAATAGTATACGTAAACTATGTTCCTATAGCCTTCCATCTCCCACCTTTATGTAGTTCTTGATACAAATTACGTATTTACACATTGAGTCCCAAATCACTGATTTCTCATTTCATTACATTTTATGCACTTGCCTTTTAGATCCTCTAGGAAGTAAAAAGTGGTGTTACACAGAAAAAATATGATAATACTGGCATTTATATATATATACCCATGTTATTACCATTACCAGAGATCTTTATTTCTTCATGTGGCTTCAATCCACTGTCTAGTGTCCTTTGCTTTCAGTCTGAAGAACTCCTTTTAGCATTGCTTGTAGGACCAGTCTAGTGGTGAGGAACTACCTCAGCTTTGTTTATCTGCCTTTAATCTCTCCCTCATTTTTAAAAGGCGGTTTGCCAGATACAGAATTCGTGGTTGGAAGTTTTTGCTTTCTGCACTTTAAATATATAATCCCATGGCCTTCTTGCTTCCATGGTTTCCCCTTATATGTAACTTGTTGCTTCTCTCTTAAGGCTTTCAGAATTCTCTCTTTATCTTTGGCATTTGACAATTTGATTATAATATGCTGTGGCATGGATCTATTTGGGTTTATCCTGTTTGGAGTTCATTGAGCCTCTTGGGTGTGTATATTCATGTTCTTCATTACATTTGAGAAGTTTTCAGCCATTATGTTTTTTTTAATATTCTCTCTGCCCTGTTCTCTCTTTCTTCTCCTCTTGGGACTCCTACAATGTATATATTAGTACACTTGCTGTTGTCCCACAAATTCCTCAAGCTTTGTTCACCTCTCTTCATTCTTTCTTCCTTCTACTCCTCAGACTAGATAATATCAACTGTCTTATTTTCAACTTTACCAATTCTTTTGTCTGCCAACTCCAATCTGTTGAACCCCTCTAAAAAATGTTTTTGATAACGAGTTCTTCAGCTCTGTTTGGTTGCTTTTCATAATTTCCTTCTCTATTGATATTCAACTTGTGCCTGTCTATTGTTTTCCTGATTTCCATTAGTTCTTTGTCCATGTTTTCCCTTAGCTCTTTGAACATATTTAGGACAATTTTTAAAAAATTCTTTGCCTGGGGGGAGCAGATGTAGTTCAGTGATTGAGTGTCTGCTTCCCATTTACAAGGTCCTGGGTTCAATCCCCTGTACCTTCTAAAAATTTTTTTAAAAAGTCCTTGCCTGGTATGTCTCAGGTCTGGTCCTCCTCACTGATGGTTTCTAATGCTTTAATTTTCTCCTTTGCTTGGGCCATTACTTCCTGTTTCTTTGTATATTTTGTCATCTTTTGTTGAAATCTAGACAGTTTGACATTTAATTTGTTATCACTGGAATATAGGCTCAGATTCATCTGTCCTTAAACTTGTGTCCAGCTAGTTTTATTACAGTTTTTCTTGAATAACAGGAGCTAACAAATAAAAAATGGAAAACACCTTTCCCAGTCTTTGCAGATAGACCTGTACAAGTTCCTATCTTCAGGGCTTATCTATACAATGCACTCAAGAATCGCTTAAGGCCAAAGTGTAGGGGCCTCCCAGATCCATTAAGTGCATTCTTCTTGTTTTGGACATACATGTATGACCTTGGGAACTCTGTAGTACTCTCTGGGTACTGCCTTCTTTAGTAGAGTGTTTTTCCAGTATGTCCCAAGACAGTATGGGCAATTCAAGTTTCAGGATTATTTTAAGTCCCTCAGTCATAGGAGCAGTCATATTGGAGTCATAGGGAGACAACAAATAGCAAGCTAATAATTGTCTTTCCAATGGTGTATACCATACTGCTGTTGTCAGATTTTGTCTAGGTTCTTGACTAAGCTACAAGAAATGAATTTCAAGAGTGTATTCAGTTAGTTAGGCAGTAATTTATTAAGGTAGGGAGGGAAGAGAAATGGAAGAAAATAACAGATCATGGGTCCCAGAGACAGGAAGGGGCTGAAGAGTGATAAAATAGGTTTTTTTACAGACTACAATCATCCATTATAAATTATAAATCCCCAGGTTTTACTTGTGTCTTGATCCATGAGGGGGAACACAGTGAGAGTAGGGCGCAGAAGGCAAAAACAGGAGTCCAAAGGTAAGAGAGAAAGATTCGGCCTTTGCACTTACTTTTTGAAGCATTAATTATTTTGCCCCTTTGCTAATGG
>JAKSZT010054399.1:15596833-15614354 GCA_026826555.1 Tolypeutes matacus
CAAAGAGCAAATAAACACACACATTTTGGTCCCTTGATGTCTTCTTTAAAATAAGATCCTCTTAGCTCAAACAAAGGAGAAATTTACTTCTCCCTCATGTAGTTCTGGGCTGGGATAGTAGTTCTGTGATCATCAGGGAACCAGGCTACTTCTATTCTGGCTTTCATCTCATGGTCACAGCTGGTTATTGGAGCTCTAGCCATGACATACACATTTGAGCCAGCAAGGAGAAGGAAAGGATGAAGAATGCCATACCTCTCTTTTTATGGCTACTAGCTAAATGAGTCTCTGCATTTGGTTGGAAGTTCTAAGAAATCATCACCAGTTTCAATAGATTCTAGAAGCCTGATATGCTGGCTTCTTTTAGCAAAGTGGGAGGTTTCTCACATTTCCACCTTATGGCTAATATTTTCTGGTAGCAATAAAATCAAATTTCACACCTTTTTCCCCCAATAGTCTCTGCCAGTATGCAAGCAGAAACACACCCTGGTATTCAAATAAAGTCTTCTGGTGTGGAAAACGGCAAACTTTATCCCATAAAACTTTAAAACTGATTTAAAACTGGTATAAAAGCTCCTATAGAACACTGGGATTGTTTAAAACGGGGCGGAAATATTAAAATCAAAATTTCAAAGACCAAAGGTATCTGACGCTTTTGCATAAATGTCAGTAAGGAGCTTTCAGTGGTACCATCTTGAGACTGAAATAAAACAGGGCTGATGTCTATGTGCATGCTCCTTAAGTGTGCTTTTTCCTGGATTCTCATCATCTTTAATTTTCTTGTTCCTGGAAAGGCTTACTCAACCCTGAGGCTCTTTCTGTAATAGTACCTTTCCAAAGGTTTCTGGTTCAATGGCACTCAATAAATCTTTTAAAATAGTAAAATTGAAAGCAACAATTTTTCAAGGCCCCAGGATAATATCCTGTCCCACAAGCATTAGGATTAGTGCTTAAGGAAGAGAATTTTTTTTTTTTGACAGCTATAGTCTGTAGGAGACTTCTAACAGCTCACCCCCTGGTGAATAAAGCCAAAATTTTCTGAACATGGTGATGACTAAATTATTATGGATAATCTGGTTTCTGGCCCAGAAGTGATTCTCCACTACTGATAACTTGATAGGTAGGCTACAAGGAATCATAAAGAATGATTCCAGTCCCTTCTGGTGATGCATGCATCATTACTCCAGGCAAAGATGAGATCCCAGCTGTTAAAAAGCTTTATCTGTGTTTTAAAAGGGTAATAAAATGTATGCTTACAAGAACTGGAATAGCATATCTACTTGTGGAGAATATATCCTGTTTTACATTTTAGGGAGACATGGAATAAAATCATTTTGTTTTCTTAAAAAGTTGAAATTTTAGATTTCTAAGATGTGACCAAGTCATATTTACTACTTAAGCATTTACTCTGTATACAAAGACACAAACTAGGAATAGGGAGGTGGGAATTCTGACAAAAAAAAAAAACTTAGATTTGAAGGTATAAAATCAAAATTTTCAGCTAAAACAGTGAGTCACGTATCTGGCTGATGGCTTTAGCTTGATGTGTAAAGTCCTTTTTCCATTTTCTCCTACACTCATGCTCTCAAAAGTAATACCAGCCTAGTTTTTAAGTTTACTCTAGGAAGGATTACAAAACAGGATTGGTTTCGATGAGTACATTGAATTCTTTTTTTTTTTTTTTTTTTTTTTTTTTTTTTTTTTCAGCATTTAATGAGCACCTACTTTGGTCAGGTCTTGAGGTAGGTAAATGGAAATTCAGAGAATAAAAGACAATTTCTGCCCTTAAGGATTAAGGGACACTAGAATTCAGAAATGAGGGTATTATGGTAGACATGAGCCCTTTAGAGCATTATAGCTTGAAAGCTTCTTAGAGAAGGTGGTAAGTTAGCTGGGATGGGTAGGGTGAAGGGAGAAGAGAATTATTCTAGACAGAGAAAACAGGACAAACAAAAGTAAGGAGATGTGGAAAACCAC
This sequence comes from Tolypeutes matacus, assembly GCA_026826555.1. Lineage (NCBI taxonomy): Eukaryota > Metazoa > Chordata > Mammalia > Cingulata > Chlamyphoridae > Tolypeutes > Tolypeutes matacus. The sequence continues at coordinate 15,598,811 of JAKSZT010054399.1, forward strand.
TTTTAGGAAATGGCAAGTATTTCAATAGGCCTAGAATCTAGAAAATGAAAAGGGGAGGAAGGGAGATGACACAGGATTATGTCAACTAGGGCAAGATCCTGGTGAGTCTTTTGTGCCATGCTAAGGAGTTGAGATTATCTTGAAGGCAATAGGGAACTGTGGAAGATTTGAATCAAAGGAGTGACATTATCAGATATACAATTTAGGAAAACAACCTAGCAACATTATGAAGAATGGATTGGAGGGAGTTATGGTCAAAAGAAGGGAGACTCGACTGAAAGACCTACATCAAATAGGAGAAACTTAATGAGTGCTAGGATAAAAAGCCTCATTAATATATTAAGTGAGCAGATTACCTATCCACATGAGGTCTTTTACCTACACCCCACACATTGCTTAGCACACACTACCACTATCCCAAACTTTCCTGCACAGATAGAAAACACAGAGAAGGGTTTGGAAGGGAGATTTACAATCTGTTTCAGAATTTGGTGCCTAGAAATAGACTTTAGCCAGTATTCCAGCATCTCCACAGAACTGTCTCACTCAGTTACTTGATGGGCTGGTAAGAAAGGCAGCTGCTGTATCATCATCACAAACATAACAAAATGAGAATTCGTAGAGTTCCTTGGGATCTTCTTTAGTGGGCATTATCAGGGAGGGATACAGCCTGATAAGAGTTCTGATCTGAGATGCCCCCTTCACAGGCATCTTCAGTTATGTTCAGGATAGTAAGCTGTGATTGCAGTGCTAGCACTCATCCATCCTCCCAACCAGCACTTCCTGCTTGACTTTTCCACCTATTATATTTTCAATATCTGTAGAACTTTGAGGACATCCATTTTTTGTTTCTTATATGAACAATATGTGTTTTTGCTTCTTAGTCATGATATCATGCTAAACGATTTATCAATTTTATTATTCTTTTTAAATAATACACTGTTGGTTTTGTTTATTTTCTCCATTGAATATTTTTTTCTGCTTCATAAACCTCTGCTTTTATATTTTTATTTAAGTCCTTCACATTTCTTTGGGTTTTATTTCATGTGCCTCTTCTAACTTATTGAGATAGACACTTATCTTATTGATTTTAGGTCTTTCTTCTATTTTTATATGTGCAATTAAGCTTATACATTTTCCTCTAAGCACTGTTTTAGCTACATCACACGAATTTTGGTATATTATGTATTCATTATTGTTCGGTTCAAGAAAACTTTTTAATTTTTTTTATAGTTCTACCTTGACTCAGGAGTAGATAGTAGTATCACTCAGTTTCAAACAGCTGGAGATTTTCTCGTTATTTTTTTGTTATTGATTTCCAGCTTAATTCCACTGTCATCAGAAAACATATTCTGATTGATTTAAAATTTGTTGAGTTTGTTTTATAATCCAGCATATGATCAATTTTGGTAAATGTTCCAAGTTCACTTGAAAAGAATGTGTACTATGCATTCTTGTTGGGTATAGTCTTCTATGTATGTCAATCAGATCAAACTTGTTAGTTGTGTGGCTCAGATTATCGATAATCTTCTGACTGAATTTCTGTCTGCTTGTTCTATCACCTATTCAGAGAAGCATGTTTAAGTTTCCCACTTTGTATTTGTCTATTTTTTCTTGTAGGTGTGTTAATTTTTGCTTTACATATGATGAAGCTATAAAATTAGATTTAGAATTCTTCTTCCTGGTTCACTAAACCCTTTATCATGATACAATGTCCCTCTATGTTTTTAGAATTGCTTCTTGACTCAAAGTCTACTTTGACTGACTAGCTTTCTTTTGGTTAGTGTTTCCATGATAGATCTTTTTCCATTCTTTTACTTTAAATCTTTTCCTATATTCATGTTTGAGATGAAGTAAGCAACATTTTTTGATGTGTTTTGTTACTTTTATCCATTCTGGCATTCTCGGTCTTTTAATTAGACCACAGAGCACTTTCGTTTAATGTAATTAATTAATGATATTTGGATTATAGCTACATTTTATCATTTGTTTTCTATTTGACCATCTGTTTTAAGTTCCTTTTCTCTTTCTCTTCTTCCTTACGATTAATTTTAAATGTTTTATTATTCCATTTCCCCTTCTATTTTCTTTGTAGTTATACATTTTTACTATTTACTTAGTAGCCACCTGTATTAGTCAGCCAAAGGAGTGTTGATGCAAAGTACCAGAACTCTGTTGGATTTTACAAAGGGTATTTATTTGGGGTAGAAGCTTACAGTCACAAGACCCTAAAGAGTCTAACTCAAGGTACCCTAAGAGGTACTTTCTCACCCATAGTCATTGGCCATGTGTTGGAGCAAGATGGCGGGTGCTATCTGTGACGGTTCAGCCTTCCATCTTCCTCTTAAGGCTCCATGGTCCCAGCTTCCATTCTCAGCTGTAGGTTGGTATAAGGCTCATCTCTCTCTCTCTGGGCTAGGCTGTGATTATAGGCTATTAGGCTCATCTCTCTTCCCAGGGCCTCTGCTGTGTCTAAGGGGCTGTCTCTATTCCTGTGTTCTTCTCCTGTGTATTTACTTCCCAGGGCTCCAGCATCAAAAACTAAAACTCTCCCCTCTGCCGTGCAGTTTTCTCTGTGAGTCCCTGCCCACCAAGAGAGCAGGGGATTCAATGTCCTACTGACGTGGCCTAAACAAAACCCCAATCTTAATTTAATCAAGTAGAAGTGAAACCTTTGAACTTAATACAGTAATAGAGGAACATGTCCAGAGGAACAGACCAGTTTACAAACATAATCTATTATCTGTTTTTGGAATTCATAAACAATGCCAAAATGCTACACCATCCTTAATATTACCCTTAATATTGACTCATTATAATCCAAATAAATTATTTCTACCACTTCTCCAACAGTGATAGGACTTTAAAGTACTTTATCTCTATTTGTCCCTCTACCCACTTTTTGTGCAATTTCTTCATGTATTTTAATTCTGCATATAATTTAATCCCCATAAGATATTACATTATTGTTTGATATGATCAATATTTATTTATATTTACCCTCATATTATTCTATTTCATTTCTCTTTATTATTTTCCACTTTTCTATGTTTCTATGTGGGACTATTTTCCTCCTGTCTACAGGATTCCCTTTAGTATTTCTTTTAGCCCACATTTGCTAGCGATGAATTTTTTCCAGTTTTATTTGTCTGAAAATGCCTTTAGTTTGCCTTCAATTTTGAAAAGTAGTTTTGCTTTGTGTAGCATTCTAGATTGGCACTTATTTGCTTTCAGCATTTAAAAAAGTATTGCCTTGTCTTCGAGCTTCTATTGTTTTGGTCAAGAAGTCGGTTGTGAGTCACTTGTTGCTCTTGAAGATATAGTGACGGTTTTATCTAGCTGTTTTTAAGATTTTTCACTTGGTTTTTTATTTTAACAGTTTGATTATAATGTTCTTGGTATATTTTTGAAAAATCCATCCTGCTTTAGATTCACAGAATTGAATCAGAAGATTGTTATCTTTCATTAGTTTCAGATCATTTACAGCCATTCTTTATTAAAATATTGCTTCTGGCCCATTTTTGTACTTTTCTCTTTTGGAGATTGCAATTTCAAGAGTATACAATGCACACTTTTCTACATTACCCACCTTCTTTTGACCTTTCTTTTAGTTCACTAATCCAGTTTGGCATTGTTTATGGCAAACCACCCTACCACATAAACTAAAAGGAATAGTCATTACACTTCCCTCTAAATAAAATATTTAGTATGCATACCATTAACTAAAGTTCATATTTGTTTTCTTCTGAGGCAATATTTGCATATAATATAATGCACAAATCCTTAGTGCACACAATTCACTAATTTTTATAAACATATATATTTTTAACCTAAATACCTATTAAGATATAGAATATTACCATCATCCCAAAAGGTTTCCTTATGTTCTTTCCCAGTCAATATCCACCTTTCTCCACAAAAGCAACCACTTTTCTGAGTTTTCCACCACAGATAAGTTTTATCAGAGCCTTATTAATTCAGACCAACTTCAACTATTAAAGTAGTCTTCTAATTGGTTTTCCTGGCTAACTAGAATTACTTTTTACTTATGATAATTCATCTTTCATACAGCTGCTAAAGTAATCTCCTAAAGCACCACTTGGTCATGCTAACATACTGCTCTGCCCCATTGCCTAAGAAGTCCAAGCTGTAAATATTTAAGACCTTCCACAATGTGCCATGAGCCTGTTTTTAGCTTCAACTCCAACACTCCTGAAATATAAATGTTTCAAGACATTATACACTGCCTTGGATTTAGTTTGTTAGTATAAAGTTGACCATAAGCATCTTGAAGACCAAAGTAGTATCTGAAGTACCTTTTTATCCTCCACAATATGTTAGACTATTTCTTGCAACTAGACAGTTAATAGGTATTCAAAGAATAAACTCATGAGTAAAATTTTAAAAGGGAATGAAATAGTCTTTAACTATTGATACTACCTTAGCCTTAACTTGGATGAGTTATATTTATCATGTCTATTTCGTAAGAATATGGGGAAGTAGGCATGCAACAGTCTAAAATATCCTAATTTAGTTGATGACAGTGACAGAGTTCGCTCAACTGCAGAAAATGAACACTTTTCTATAGCGATGGGGTGTTGAAAGCAGCCTGGGCATCCACATCTGCAGAGTGAGCAGAGGGATGGAGCATAGAGTGCTTTAAAATTTTAGAAATCAGAAAAGAAAGAGTCTTTCGACAAGAAGGGAAATCCTTAGAAAAATTTGATTAGTTGTCTAAAGTGGAATCTTATGCCACTGACATGGAGATTAAAATGTTTATTTTTCTAAGCTATTTCTTGTTTAATTAAAGACTAATTTTCTAGTTTCAATTGTCGAGCTTAGAGCACTGAATCTCAACCTTGGCTGCATATTAGAAGCCCCTGGGGAGCTCTTAAAACCTTCCAGTGCCCAGACTTCACCCCCAGAGATTCTGATTCCATCTGTTTGGGGCTCAGCCCAGGGACTGGTATGGTTTTTAAAGCTCCCCAGGTGATTCTAATGTGTAGTCATCATCTTTACACAGAGACTCAGACTCACAGCCTATTTATGGTAACTACACAAGCAAACTTTACTGCCACCTCCCCTCCCTCCAGAGACTCAGTGGAAAAGGAAAAAGAAAATTCATATCCAAAGCAAATTAGGGGTATCCATTTTTAACCACTCCTGGCAGTGTATGGCATGTGTGCAGTGCAGAGAAGAGGGGTGGGTTTTTCCGATAGCTTACAGGTCCTTAGAACCCTACTCTTCAAGCCAGAGGAAGGATGGAGTAGGAGTTGCCAGCTTGGAAAAACAATAACTGTAAGGTTCATGCAAATCCTGATGCTTCAGGCTGTCCCAGGGAAAGGCCCCCAGGCTGGGCAGCTTCACCAGAGGGGTGGGGATCTCTCAGGCAAAGATAACCATCAAACCTTTAAATTTATATAACCAGAAGGCACCCATACGCTTATATTTCAAATGTAGTGCTGGGGCCTGCCTTTAAATGGAAGGGTTGGAAATACTTTGCATCTCCAAAGTTTCTACCTAACAATCAAACTACACCAGCACTTTCCAGTCTTTCCCACTTCAAGATACCAATAGAAAATAATGTGGTTGTACACATACTGGATAAACTGGAGGGGGTGAGAGGGCATCTGTATTAGACTTGATGAAAAAAAAATTATTACAGTCTTTTTGTATTACAGGGGAAAAGAAAAAGAAAATACAGAATATTCAGGAAAATATAAAATTTTAATTTATTTTAAATTTCCAAATAAAATCTGATAAAAAAATTTAATGAGAACATTGAACTTGTTTCCATTAACATAATGTGTTTTTCTCTTGAACCTTGGTGGGTTTTTCATACCCCCTCCCATGGTATAATTGGCCCCTGCAAGGCTTATTGGTCCCTTACCCCACCCCCATTATACTCTGCATGGCCCCTACCCCATAGTCAACCATTCTATTCTGTTTCACGTGTATTGTTTGTACTCTTATAAAACCTGCGTTGTGGCTTTATGTAAATGGAAGTGAGTTATATATACCCCTCTGCTCCTTACCTTGTTTTCAGAGAGATTATAGGAATTGACTCACATGACTGGGGATTGGAATTCTCTATTCAATAGGAGGGCAGGCCTCAAGTTGGAGATTCCAATGAAGGTGACATTAAATTCCCTGGGAGAAGCTGGCTGGCTGAAGTGGCAGAGATTCTTCTCCTGTCTTCTGAAATCCTCAGTTCTGACCTTCAAATCTCCAGCTGACATTGCTGAGGTTAATCTCCTTTGTTGATGTTAGAAGCAATCAGCCAGAGATGCAATCAATTGACTATACATGCAACTCCATCTATGAAATATACTCACAGCAACAATCAGACCAGAGCTTGCTTGACCAAAAAAGTGGACACCACAACCCGGCCAAGATGACACAGGAACTCAACCACCATAGCTTGGTACTGGCCTCTAGAAGGACGTTTAGAAATAAATAGGATGTGTAGCAGATAATGTTGGTTCTCTGCCTATATTCCCTGGGATTTAACACGTCATTATGCTCCAGCCCTTCCAACTGCTGCTATCTCCACCGGTTTGCCTAGGACTGTTTTGAAGAAATATTCCATGTCCCTCAAACATACCAGCAGCCCCCCTCCCCAGACAGACAGAAATTGGTATCTAAACCCCTCTGCTCGCTTGCCTCTCAGGTGAGATAATTCTGAGGGGTTGTTCCTTGTGTCCCTACATGATTGAACTCAGTCAACCACAGCAGTAGCTGGCTTGAAAACACACTCTTCATTGGTTCCCTTCCATTCTCTGTATCACTTTTTTGCTTCCCTACTGGTGTTTCTTGCACCTCCCAAATAAATGATATGCATTAAAATCCTCTCTCAGCACCTGCTTTGGAATAACTCTAACCAAAACAGGCATTGGGGGGTTTTAACAACAACTAAGGAAATCAAGACCAGATATGCTAAATGTCCTGCAACCCAGTGATGTACTGTCCTACCCAAAATGCCAGTAACTCAGTCTTAAGGCAAATAAGACCCATCACTGTCTATTTTCAGCTTTTCCCTCTAGCCTCATCTCTAACTTGCCTTGTTAGATTCAATCCCTTATATCACCTTTGGATATCATTTTTATTTGTTTTTAAATCCCAGACTAAATTACAAATGGTAAAAATTGTAGAGTGTAATTTATACCCACCTAGTATAATTCTTAGATCCATTCCTGAGAATGGTCTAGGTCTGCCCTGGTGATCCATATGGGGTCCTTAAGTGAATCTAAAGGTCTAGAAATCCTTAAAGAAGCCCTGAATCTATAGCAAGTTCTCTACACCGGCCTTTTGGAGTTGTTCTAGAATGGGATGCACCTGACCTGGTTTGTACCTTACAAGTTTTCCAGGAGTTGGCAAAAAGTTTCACCATTAGGTTCAATTTGATTGTGGAGTTACAGCTAATTGCTGGTTCACTAAACCATATTATGTCATTCTTCAGTAATGCTTATCTTGACTTAATGCTTTCCCTTCACTTAATCTTATCACTGGAAGGTTAGGTAATAGAATGATGCTAGTGGCTTCATTTCACCCTGTCAATCTTTATGATCTTTCAACACCACCTAAGTCCGAAAGTTCTGAGATTTCCTGGTCTTGAAATATATATATATTTTTTAAGACATGGGATTTAGGGAGATAGAAGGTCCCTTGAGTTCTACTTCATTCCATTTCCGGTTTTCCTGCTGGAAACCCTCTAGGATGGAGAGTTGCTTCATTTCTCATCAAAGATCTCAAATGATGCACACTGCACCATTTCTTTTAGTTGCTCCCTCTAGCAGCTAACCCAGCACTACTAGCTATCACTGTGCCCACCAAGCAATAGGCACACATAAATATGAGTGAAGGTTGAATGAATAAAATGTTTAATCAAAATTTACGTTTAGATCCCTTTTGAATTTCTTGTACTTGGCAAAAAGAAAACTGCTCAGTATTTTTCACAAAGCCCTTTATTGGACTTAAAGAGAACAAAAAAGAAGTATTTTCTCTCGACAAAACGACTTCTTTTAATTTTTTATATAAAAGCTTTTTTTAATGTTTACCATGATTCTGCTGACCATTCTCTGTATTTTTTACAGGAAGGAATACTGAATAAAATAAGCTGAAAAAAATTCCACAAATGCAGAGTGAGGAAAATGGAAGAACATTCCTGACCTGGAATGCCATAATCTAAGTAGATCAATTTTTACGCTGCCACCGTAAAATAGAACTAATAGAACAGAATTATCTGTTTCTCATCAAAATTCAATTCAGCAAGCATTTATTGAATACCTTTGCAATGTGTTCTGGGTGTATTCAAAGAAGTAAAATGCCTAGTCCTGCTTTTGAGGAGTTGGTAACTTCAAAGGTGTTCTACATTCTAAACAGAGTGAATTAAAAAATTCTGATTTGATTTTAGCATAACCCAACAAGGCTGTTTCAAAAAACACTTATTTCTAGTGTGTACATGCCTTAGACCTTTGCATCAGGAGCAGAGAAAGGCAGTTCAGGAGGTGTGAAATTTTTTAACTGACCAAGAGTTTCCATTCTCTCTTTCCATTTCACCATTTCATGGTATTTTTTTTTTTTTTTTTTCTAAATACTATCAAAGGTTTCTACTGGATTCCAAAGCAGTTCATATAAATTTTGTATATATAAATGGAATTCCCAGCATAGTAGTTGACTGGAATGTGTGCTTGTGTGGGTAAATGCTTTATAACATTTTCCTTTTATTCTCATTGCCCTTTCCACTCTGAGAATTAGTCCTTTATGTGGATTTTTTTTTCAGGGAGTTTTAAAAAGACTGGCAGCAGCTTTTTACAAGTTGCAATAACTATTCTTAGATGACACATTTAATCAGAAACACTCACAAACTGAAAATATTTTAAAAGTATGCATTTTCATATTTTAGATAAGATTTATATGTTTTTTATTTTGGTAATATATGTAACCTAAATTTTTCCATTTTAACCGTTTTTAAATTTTACTATTCAGTGATAGTAATTACTTTGCCATGTTGCACTACCACCCTACCTTCCATTATAAAAAAGTTTTTCATCACCCAACACAGAAACTCTGTACCCACTAAGCAATAACTCACCATTCTTCCTTCCCCCAGTCCCTGGTACCTGTACTCTACTTTCTGTATCTATGAATTTGATTACAGATATTTCATATAAGTGGATTCATACAATATTTATTTGTCCTTTTGGGTCTTACTTATTTCACTTATTAACATTATGTTTTCAAGATTCACCAGTGTTGTAGCATGCATGAGAACTTGATTCCTTTTTATGACTGAATAGAATTCTTTGTATGGATATACCACATTTTGTTTATCCAATCATCTGTTAACGGACATTTGGTTTGTTTCCACCTTTTGGTTGCTATGAATAATGCTGCTATGATCACTGGTGTAAAAATATCTGTTTGATTCCTTGCTTTCAATTTTTTAGTGTATGTACCTAAAAGGAGAATTCCTGGGTGACATGGTAATTCTATTTAACTTTTTGAGGAACTACCAAACTATTTACACAGTGGCTATGCCATTTTACATTCCTACTAGCAATGCACGAGGGATCCAGTTTTTCAAAATATCTTGCAAAAACACTCATTATTTTTGTTTTAATAATAGCCATCTTTGTGGATATGAAGTAACATCTCATTGTGGTTTTGATTTCCATTTCAGTAATGGCTAATGAGGTTGTGTATCTTTTCATGTGCTTATTGGCCATTGAATATCTCCTTTGGGGAAATATCTATTCAAATCCTTTGCCTATTTAAAAAAAAATTTTTTTTTTTTTGTCTTTTTGTTGTTGAGTTACAGCAGTTCTGTATATATTTTGGATATTAAACCCTTATCAGATCCCATGATTTCCAAATATTTCTCCCATTCTGTGAATTGTATTTTCACTTTCTTAATAATGTCCCCTGATTACAAAAAAAAAAAAGTTGAATTTTGATGAAGTACAATTTTCTATTTTTTTATTGCTCGTGCTGTTGGTGTCATTTCTAAGAATACATTGCCTAATACAAAGTCCTGAAAGTTTATCTGTATGTCTTCCTCTAAGACTTTGATGGATTTAGGTCTTATATTTAGATTGTTGATCTATTTTGAGTTAATTTTTGAATATAGTTTGATGTAGGCATCCAATTTCATTATTTTGAACGTGGATATACAGTTTTTCCAGCACCATTTGTTAAAGAGACTAACCTTTACTCGTTAGGTGAACTTAGACCTGCTGTGGAAAATGAATTGAAAATAGATGTGTGGGTTTATTTCTGAACTTTCAGTGCTGTTCTGTGGGTTTATAGTTCTGTCCTCATTCCAGTACCACCCTATTTTGAATACTGTAACTTTGTAGTATGTTTTGAAATTGGGAAGTGTGAGTCCTCTGACTTTATTCTTCTTTTTCAAGATGATTTTGGCTGCCTGCAGCCCCTGTCATGCCATATGAATTTGATGATTGATTTTTCCATTTCTTCAAAAAGTCTACTGGAATTTTGATAGTGACTCTGTTGAATTTGTAAATTGCTTTGAGTAATATTGGCATTTTAACAGTCTTCTGTTATGAATGGAATCATGTCTATCAGGAGATGTTCAAGTCCTAACCACATCCTGTGGATTTGAATTCATTTGTATAATGGGATATTCAAAGATCCTTTTAAGATGAGGCCAAACTGAATCAGTGTAAGCCTTAATCTGAAATGACTGGTGTCCTTATAAGAAAATGATATTTTGACATGGTAGTAGGACTGAATGGGAGACAGAAGGAGACAGAGAACCTTGTGAGAGAGGCTGAAATTTAGTAATGGATTGTTGGCAAGCCACCTCCAGAACAGCACAAAGCATGTCTTGCTGATACCTAGATTTTTTTATTTCTAGCCTCCAAATCTGTGCAACAATAAATTCTTTTTGTTTATGCCAACTGGTCTGTGGTATATGTTATAGCATCCCTGGCAAACTAATACATCTTTGAAATCATGAACACAGGACATCTTTCCATTTATTTAGATCTTTAATTTCTTTCAGCAATGTTTTGTAGTTTTCAGTATGCAAATTTTTTACATTCTTGACTAAATTTATTCCTGTATATTTTATTCTTTTAGATGCTATCATCAATGGAATTTTTTTTTTCATTTCCCTTTTGGGTAGTTCATTGCAGGGTTTTTTGTTTGTTTGTTTGCATGTTGATCTTGTATCCTGCAACTTTCTTGAATTTGTTTTTTAGCTCTAGTAGCTTTCTAGTGGATTCTTTGGTATTTTCTATATATAAGAGCATGTCTTCTGCAAATGGGGATAGTTTTATTTCTTCCACTCCAATTTGGATGCCTTTTATTTCATTTTCTTGTCTAATTGCTCTGGCTATAATTTCCCTTACAATATTGAATAGATCAGATTTAATTTAATTTAATATTATTCACTCAGTGATATTATTTGAAACTCTGTTGCTTAAATGCATAAGCTTTCTTTTATGGATTTTTCTCAGATTTGACCTAGGAGATAAACAATTAGCATTAAAGGAAAGTTTCAGTAACACTCTTAGTTAAGGATATCAATAAACAGTAGTAATGTATGATTCAATTCATGTCTAGATTGACTTAAATTCATGCTAAAAATAAGTAAAAAGAAAAACTGGCTTGATCAGGAGGCATACTAAAGATTTTTTAACTAAGCTTTTTACTTTGAGATATTGTAGATTCACACATAGTTTCAAGAAATAATAAAGAGCTCTGTACTCTTTATCCAGCTTCCTCCAATGGTAACACAACTTGCAAAATATAGCACACTGTTTAATGATCATATTTGAATAATTCCCTTAAGTACCCCAAGTTCTTAGCTCCTTGGGTGCAAGGGTTGTGTCTTAGTCTCCAGTGCTAGTTTCCATTGCTAGCAGTTTCTGGCACATGATAGGTTTTCAGAAAATAGAAAGGGAAGAAGGGAGGGAGAGGGGAACCTTATCCTGCCTATTTAATTGTGAGGATATTGAGGACAAGAAAATTTCCTAAGTGTGATAGCTTGAGGCTTTTATGGACCCCGGGAAATCATGTCCTTAGAGCTAATCCATTCCTGTAAATGTAAACCTATTTTAAGTGGGACCTTTTGATTACTTCAGTTTGGCAAGACCCGGAGTGAGTCTTAATCTTCTTACTGGACTCCTTCATAAAAGGATGAAGACAGAGAGAGAAAGCCACAGAAGCAGAGAGAAACCCACAGAAGCACAAAGAGAAAGCCACAGGAACACAGAGAAAGCCAGAGGAAGTCAGAAGCTGAAAGCGGCAAAACCCAGAAGAGAAAGGAAAGACCCGCAGACACTGCCATGTGCCTTGCCATAGGAGAGGGGAGTCAAGGATCTCCAGCAGCTGGTCCTTGGGGAGAAAGCATTGCCTGATGATGCCTTGATTTTGACATTTTTATCAGCCTCAAAACCATAAGATTATAACCTAATAAATTCCTATTGTAAATGCCAGCCCATTTCTGGTATACTCCATTTTGGCAACCTAGCAGACTAAAACACTGAGATTATATAACCAGCAAGGGACATGATATCAGATTTTCTGCATCCTCATGGAACAAACTTTTTACTCTGGCGAGCTGCTTCCCACTCTCCCACATTTTTTTTGGTAGCATTTCTTCTTGGGTAAACTTACTGTCCCATATTTCTGCCTCCATCCAAAAGGTGGACGAATTTTGGTCTAAGCCTCCTTCCTATTCCATCTTCTTTACTTGTGGAAATGTTTGAAAGAACTTTATGACTTCTGCCTCTACCATTTTATTCACTATATAGTCCAAGGGAGGAGGTGTGATTAATGGATTGGCAGTCTCTGGGTTACTGTGGCCCTCAGCAGGTACCCAAACTACTTATATCTTCTTTCAGTCTGTGCCTGGGCTCTGCAGGCTCTCCACTGCTTTCGGTCCCCTGGAGATTAACACAGCTTGCAAGGAAGGTCCCCTGCCTCCTCATGGCAGCAGGGAGATCTGCCATCGTTTCTCTCTTCCAGTTGGCGGGTATGTTGGAACGGCTTCCTTTGTAGGCCAAGTGGCTCCAAGCAAGGAGGGAGGAAGGAAGAAGCTCCACTTCACCTTCAGACCTGGGCCAAATTCTCCAGCAGTTTTCTAAGAGGGGGTTGTGCCATGCTTCCATTCCAAAGATAGCATGCTTCATTAGACTCTTTTTCAGTTATCCTTGTTAGAGTGTTCTGTCTGCCAGGGAATGCCAGGGGAAAAAGGAGAAACAAATGACTGGCTACCCCAATGTAACAGTTATCATCAAAAGCGTTTTTGTTTTTTATTAACTTCGTAGTATGGAGAATTTCAACACATGCAAAAGTAGACAGAATACTTTTCGAAAACTCCCATGTCCTCATCCACAAACACCAACAAATTAATTCATGGCCTATAGTGCTCCACCCATACCCCTCAGAAGTTTTTTAAACCATTAAAAATCTTTCTTTTCCTAAATTACAACAGGTGTTACATATAGCTCTTACTTTCTTGGACCACAACAGCCAGGAAGGGATGATAATTAAAGCTTGGGGTTAACAGTTAATAATAATGATAACAACATCAATGCGACTCTTGCTCCCCTTAGCTTCCATTCACTAGCAGCAGTGGGACCCCCAAAACTCTGGGTGTAAGTTGAATTTTGACGCCCAAAAATTTATGTTGAACTCCTGACACACACACACCTTCAGTACCTTGATTGGCAATTGGGTCATTGAAGAGATAAGTAGTTAAGATGAGGTCATACTAGGGTAAAGGGGGCTCTTAATCCAATAGGACTGTTGTCGTTAGAAGAGAAGAGACATAAAGGTAGAGACACACAGGGGAGGTGACCAAGGCAGAAGCAGAGACTGGAGCTCTGCAGCTCCAAGTCACAAAATACCAAGGACTGCTGCCACCACCAGAAGCTGAAAGAGGTCAGGAAGGATTCTTCCCTAGAGCCATCAGAGAGAGCATGGGGTTGCTGGCATCTTCATTTCAGACTTTTAGCCTCTAGAACTGTGAGAGAATAAACTGCTTTTGTTTTAAGCCACCCAGTTTGTGGTAATTTATTCCAGCAGCCCTAGAAAACCAAGACCCACCTCCCTTTCTTTACTCTGAGAGGGCTCTGGGTGGTTCCTGCATTATTTTCAGCAGCCACTCCCTTTTCCTTACCATGGTCAGAGTCCTTCCTTTTCTGCCACTTACTCACCTTGAGGGACGCTGCTGTTTCTGCTGCTGCTGGGATCTCAGGGCCTAGCTACTTTTTGTCATTTTTGCCGCCATAGTTGCTGCTGCTGAACTCACCGCTGTCACTGCTGCTCTAATTTTTATTTTTTTCTAAAATTTATTTTTTTTTAAATTTTTACCGGGAGGTCCCAGGGATTGAACCCAGGTCCATCCATATGGGAGACGGACGCCCAACCATTTGAGCCACATCCATCCCCCTCTTTTCTAAAATTTTTATTAGAGAAATTGTGAGTTTACAAAACATTCAGGCATAAAATACAGGATTCCCATACAAAACTCTACCACCAACATATTGTATTGATATGAAACATTTGATACAATTGGTGATAGCACTTTTTTATAATTGCACTTTTTTTTAGCAAATCAATTTTTATTGATACATATTAATAAAGCATACAATTCATGTAAAGTGTACAATCAATGGTATTTGGTATAATCACATAGTTGTGCAATCACTATAGAGCATTTTCATTATTTCAATAAAAATAATAGTAATAAAAAACAAAAACAAACAAGACAATTCCTCACCTCTCAATCTATGTTTTCCCTGCTGTACATAGCTGCTATTTCTGGCTATTCTTGCCCAGTTATTTATTTGTTTATTAAACAGTTTTATTGAGATATAGTCACATCATATGATCTATCTAAAGTATACATTCATTGACCTAATCCTAATGTACATTCATCACCTCAAAAATTTCAGAACAATTTCATTACTCCAAAAAGAAAGACTCCACACCCCCTAGCATTCCTTCCCACAGCCACCAATCTAATTTCATCTCTATAAATTGATCTATACTTATACTCTACACAAATGGAATCATACAATATGCAGCACTCTGTGTGTGGTCTCCTTCACTTGGTATAATGGTATTTTTTTTGGTCTGATATTAACATTTTGTATTAACCTACATTTGTTCAGCTTCAAAGGAAACTGGTCTTATATATACAATTTTACCCAAATTCATATTTCACATACTCTTTTGATTGTGTCCTAGCACTGCTCCAGCTTCAGGTGGAGGCACCTTTTTTTTTTTGGCTCCCTTGGACTGGCATTGTCCTTTAAGCTTCTACTGTTACCGTTTTTTTTTTCTTAAAGTTTTTGTTTTGAAATAATTTCAAATTTATAGGACATTTGCAAAAATAATACAAAACCCATACAGAGAAGTCCAACATACACCCCACCCAGGTACCCAGATCCACCAATTTTAACATTTAACTACATTTGCTATCTATCTATCTATCTATCTATCTATCTATCTATCTATCTCTCTATCTCTCTATCTCTCTATCTCTCTATCTCTCTATCTCTCTATC
>JAKSZT010054399.1:15614364-15624853 GCA_026826555.1 Tolypeutes matacus
CTCTATCTCTCTATCTCTCTATCTCTCTATCTCTCTATCTCTCTATCAATCATCTATCTAATCTCTATTTTCTAAAAATTTGAGAGGAGTTTGTATGAATCAGGCTTCTTAAACACTTAATACTTCCATGTACATTTCCTAAGAACAAGGATATTAACTTATGTAACCACCTTAAGTGCAGTTACCAAGGCGGAGAAATTTAACATTGATATAAAGTTTACAGTCTATATTCCAATTTTTCACATATCCCAATAATGTCCTTTTTGGGTCTTTTCTCCTCCAATATTAGATCCAGTCCAGGATCATGTATTGCATTTAATTGTCACTGTCTCTTTAGTTGCTCTATCTGCCATCTTCCCAGACGTTCCCTGCCCCCCCCTTTTTAATTGTGGAAAAATATATACAATATAAACTTTCCATCTTAACAGTCCCAAGCATACCATTCAGTGGGATTAATCACATTCACAATGTTGCATTATCCTCACCACTGTTTATTACCAGAACCTACCATAATCTTTTTCTTGAACTTGCTGAGATGTTCCCTGAGGCTGGGTGAGGAGATATCTGAGTAGCCTCATGAACTCTCACACTCAGAGCCTCCTCCCTGCCAATGAGGAACCAGTGCCCAGATGGAGGAGGGGTCTCTCTGTTTATTCCCATGTCACTTCTCAGAGGTAGGGATAGTGGCTATCTTTGTCCCCCTCTTATTTCAAGTATCTTTGGTGTCCAAGACCAAACATGATCTATAGTCCTAAGGAAAATCAGTCTCCTGGAAGCCTTAATTTTCCATATCTCTTGAAGGGGGCATAAGATTCTTTTGTATCCCTTGTAAAACCAGCATCCTTACCTGATTTATGTCATGTGCAGTCCTCCAACAGAAGCACCCAATATTTTTGTGGTAAGTTGAATTATGCACCCCAACAAAAGGCATGTTCTTAATCTTAATCCACATTCCTGTGGATGTGAAATCATTTGTAAATTGTATCATTGAGTATGTTAAAGTGAGTCAGGGTGTGGACTCATTTGCTAATAGGGTCTTCTAAGATCGTATCGAGGTATGGCCCAGCTGAATGAGGGTGGGCCTTAATCCATATAACAGGAGGATTTAGTTATATTAGTTATACTAAGAGAGGAAATTCAAATGCAGGCAGAAGAGCCAGAAGTCAGAAGTCAGTGGAAACTGGAAGAGCAGACAAAAGGAGAGAGAGCTTGCCATGTGTCAGAGGCAGAGTTGCAAGCCAAGGATTGCAGCAAGCCAGCACCAGAGAGCTGAAGACTTTGGGAAGAAAACATGGCCACTTAAGGTCTTGGTTGGGAACTTCTGGCCTCTGAAACCATGAGCCAATAAATTCTTATTGTTTAAGCCAACCCACTGGATAGTATTTGTGATAGTAGCCTGACAAACTAAAACAGTCTCCTAAGACTTGGAAAGAGCAGGTCCAAAAACTTCTGCCAGAAACATGAGACACAATAGAATTGATCTGAGTTGCAGGCTGGATTTCCTTCCTGCCCTTTTGAGCAGCTACCTCCCCAAATCACCTTTTTCTTTCCTCTGTCCTCTCCTCACCTTCCTCCTCCCCAGGCCCATGCTTTCCCCCACCCCCTGCCACCTCTGTCCTCCTCCCATTTCGAACCTCCTTCCACCTATCCCATGTGCTCTTTCAGAAACTTGACATTCCCCATAAAGAGATGGAGCCTATGTCCACTCCCCTTAAACCTGAATGACCCTCCTGACTGCCTACAGATGAAATGCCTTTATATATGTCTTACAAAGCTAGGCCATTGTATTAATCAGCCAAAGGGGTGCTGATGCAAAGTACCAGAAATCTGTTGGCTTTTTAAAGGGTATTTATTTGGGGTAGAAGCTTACAGTTATCAGGCCATAGAGCATAAGTTATTTCCCTCACCAAAGTCTGTTGCCACATGTTGGAGCAAGATGGCAGCCAAAGTCTGCAAGGGTTCAGCCTCCCTCTTCCTCTTAAGGCTCTGTGGTCCCAGCTTCTTCCAATATCAGCTGTAGGCTGGAATAAGTCTCATCTCTCTCCCAGGGCTCATTTCTCTCCAGGCTCAGCTGCTCTGTTCTCTCCACAACGTCAACTGTAAACTATCAGGTTCTTTCTCTTTCTGGGGCCTCTGCCATGTCTATGGAGTCATCTCTATTCTTCTGTGTTCTTCTGTGTGTTTACTTCCTGGGGCTCCAGCATCAAAACTCCAACTCTCTCCTCTTCCATGTGGTTTTCTCTGTCCTACTACATGGCCCAATCAAAGCCCTAGTCATAATTTAATCATGTAAAAGTGAAACCTCTGAATTCAGTACAATCTATGGGTATCACTAGCCCAGGGGAACAGACCAGTTTACAAACATAATCAGTGTTTCTTTTTGGAATTTATCAATAATATTAAACTGCCACAACCATTAAAGGCAATAGGACTTCCACCTAGTTGTGTCTGGGACACTTGGTCTTTTAACTAGCTACCAAGCTGCGAGGACACATAGGTGTGGAGAGAGAGCAGAGATCCCCAGCTCACAGCCTCTGCTTAGCTCCCATTCACAGCCAGCATCAACTCACCAGCTATGTGCATTAGCTGTGAATGGAGGTAGACCTCCCAGAACCTCAGTCAAGCCACTCCAGCAGACACAAAATGAAGCAGAGCTGACCCTTCCCTGAAGAGCCATGCCCAAACTGCAGATTCATGGGCAACATAAATGACTGTTTTAAGTCACCATGCTTTAGGGTAGTTTGTTACACAGCAATAGGTTTCAAAACAATCAGCGATATTTCCTCTCTCTATTGCTTCCTTGTAATATAATTTTTTAACTCCTTGGAACATCCAAGAAGATGTTTCTTCAGGCTTTTGTTAAGCCTTTATAAATAAAACTGGCTCAAACAGAATTACTAATAGATGCATTTACATCTTTTTTATTCCAATATCTTAGTGAAATTATAGAAGAAATTTAAAATAAAAAATAAACCCAGAATAGCACAAGAAAGCCAAAAGAGGTGAAACTAGCTTATTAGAAGAGTGAGGACTTTTAGGAAAATGTAAACAAAGAGCAGATTATGGTGAAAACCAATGTGTGAAATCTAAAAATCAAGTGGTTTTCCCAATTTCTAGCAATAACCAATTAGTAAATACTGGAGAAAATAAGTTTCCACTCACAATGCCAACATCAATTATAAAACTTTGGCATAAAACTAATAAGAAAAGTATAAGATCTATGTGGCAAAATCTATAAAACTTTGAAGTCCTGAATAAATGGATGGGAAACAATTCTATAAAGATATAAATATTTTTATATTAATCTATAAATTCAATGTCATTCCCAGCAAAAGTCCCAGTGGAAAGGAATTTAACAGGATTCTCTTGTTTTTTTTTAGGAAGAGAAAATGTATGAGAACAGAAAATATATTTTTGAAAAAGCAGAATAATAAAGGAAAAATATTAAATTAAATAACTAAAAGTTATTTATTGAGTTCGGTATTGAAAAGAGAATGGATAATTAGATCATGAAACAAAAAATTCACATAGGGAAGCAGATGTGGCTCAAATGGGTGGGTGTCTATCTCCCATATGGAGGGATCTGGGTTCAATCCCTGGGACCTCCTGGTAAAAAGGAAAAAAGAAAAAGAAAAAAAGAAAAATATAGAAGGTGCACGGGCCAGCAGGCCCTGTGCATGGGTGCGCTGCCAGACCCCACGAGCAGGTGCACCATCAGGCCCTGCCGAGCCACACAGCAAGATGATGATGTAACAGGAGAGTGACACAAGGGAGAGCCAAGATAAGACACTGAAAAACCAGGAACTAAGGTGGCACAGGTGGTAGGACGCCTCTCTCCCACATCAGAGGTTTCCAGGATTGAATGGTAGTGAAGAGAGGAGGAGAAGGATGAGAAGAGAGGGCAGGAAACAGACACAGGAATTGCCCAGCGAATGGACACAAAAACAGCCAAAATGGGGCAGGGGGGTAATGGATAAAAGTAAATAAATAAATAAATCTTTTTAAAAATTTTATATAGAAATTACAATTTAATATAGAATAAAGGTAAAATATCAAATTAGTCGGTAAAGGATTGACTAATCAATAGAAGCTTTGAGACAATTGTCTCTACTTGAGAAAAAATTTTTATTACATTTTGCATAAAAACACAAATATGGAAGAAAATAAGGATCAGTTCTATAATCCTACAGTCTTGTAGCAGGCAATATCTCACTAAGTAATTTACTCTCTAGTAAAAGAAATGAAAAGCAACTTACTTGGAGGAAATATTTATAACATGTAAATTGACAAAGCATTAATATCCATATATATAAAAAGCTTCCATGAATCAATCAAAAGATAAACAACACAAAAATAGAAAAATGGACAAAAGAGAAATCAGAGAAAATCAGAGAAAAATAAAAAGAAGTGAACAGTAACCATTTGAAGAGATGCTCAGCTTCATTAATAATCAAAAACATGCAAATTAAAATAAGATACCATTTTTTACCATCAGATTACAAAGATTATGAAGAATTCCAGGTTGAATATTCAGTGTTGGGAAGGGTTTGCCACTGTAAGTGGCAATGTAAACTATTAGTACTTTTGTTGAATGCAATTAGGCATTATCTATCAAAATGTAAAATATGAATACCCTTTGGCCAAATAACCTGGCACATGTTAGGCATGCAATAATTATTTGTTGACAATGCAATATTACTTTCTCCAACAGAAAGAACATGGACTTTGATGTCAGGCAGAACTGGATTTCATTCTTGGCTCTATTATTTATTTACTAAGTAAACTTTAAGCAATTTACTTAACTTCCCTATGTTCCAATTTCCTTATCTAGTAAATACAGACACTTCTTACCTGGTCGGGTTGTGAAAAATAATGAAACAATACATGCAAAGTATTTCACACAATAGCTGGCAAATCATAAGTGCTCAATAAATGAAAGACTTTATTTTCTCTCTCCTAAGATTTCTCTGGTAATCCAAGAGAAATCCATTTCCTCAGAAAACTTTACCCAGGTACTTTTCACCCTCTCCTTCATCCTAATCCTATAAATCTGTATGAATCCAGCCTTCCCATATCTGCCCTCAGGATCTTCTTAGTTGTGTTGAGGCAGGTCATTAGAATCTTAGTTGAAGGTCATGTTCAATGTCACATCAGTCCTTTAATAGACTCAGAGTCACTGCCTCATAAAAGGTCATTTGATTCTAATTTTGGTTTTAGTAATATTCCATGGAACAGATGGAAAAAATTCCTGGTTTTAGATAATTATGGATGAATCCTCCAAAATATAATTCTGGTTTTCCAACATCAAGGCAGTCTTGGAATAGGGGAGAATTTTAAGGTTTAGATATGTAAAAAAAATTTCTACGGGGAAAAAAAACAACAAATATTACACATCCTGTCTGGATTTGTTTTTTGTTTTTGTTTTTTTAAGCTCTGATCTTTTAATGCCTTAAATTAATGTCAGGGTCTTGGAGAGTAAAGAGAAAGGGGAGACCTATAGCTAAGTTCTCAGATCATAACACATGACACAGGCTATCCAGGGCCAAGTCAGCCATCTGGATTATGAGGAGAAATTCCTGAAGTTGACACAAAAATGACCCAAATTTATTTTCTACATAATTTTCATTCTGTGTAATCCTTCTTCTTCCTTCCCTATTTCACAGAGACATAGACATGGAATGCAGTTCCAATTTTTTCCCCCAGAATTGATCTTTTTTTGTGTTAGCTTATCTATGTTTAGTATTCTGTTATGTCCATAGAACCAATTTTTTCCCTGTATATACAAATTGTACATCTCTAATTGAGAGTGTTAATACATAAATGATTGTTAACCTTAAATAAAGGGAGGGGGGTGCTTGTGTGGAGGAGCCTGGATCAGCCCCCGCTGGCGGAGAGGGCTGAGGACCACAAAGTCGCGGCCAACATGGGAGAGAGGTCACTGCCGGGAGCCCCTAGCCGAGCCAAGGAGCACCTGCGCTTCCAGTTCTTAGAGCCCCTGTTATTTTACTCATCTCAAAATTGTACAGAACGTGGGCAAAGAATCCATCTTGGCCTTCCAGCTCAGTCAAGCTTCAGATGATTCCAATCATTCCAGATGCCATCTGACACAGCCAGATAAGTCCCAAGTGAGACTTCCCATATGAGTCCAGTCAAAAGACAGAACTGTGAGAGATAATAAGTTTTTGTTTTAAGCCACAGAATTTTGGAGTCCCAAAGGGTGGATGTGGTGGACAAACCAGAGGGTCAATAATTTCCACCCCTTGGTGTTTACACCTTTGTGTACTTCCGTCCCCTTGAGCATGGGTGGAAACTGTGACTTCCTTCTAATCAGAAGAATAAGGCGATGGTAGTCTTGCCTCGATTAGACTATGTTATATAAGACTGGAGTGAGAAATTCTCCTGGTTGGCTTGATGAAGTGCTATAGCCATAGCGATAAAACTCACATAGGAAGGAATTGAGGGTGAGATAGAGGATCTGAGACTAGCTTCCAGCTGAGAGCCAAGAAAAAGCCAAGGACTTAGTAACACAGCCACAAGGAAATGACTTCTTCCAATAACCTGAATGTACTGGGAGGTGGATTATTCCCTAGTCAAGCCTCTGTTGGCAGAAGACTCTGGGTTCTGGGGTTCTAGGTTCTTGGCTTATGCCACATAAAAGAATTTAAGGACATGTCATAGGGTAGGCAAGGGAGTAAAAAGGTAATTAAAAAACGAGAAAAGTACATGGTCTGAGGCATGGACTGAGGGCGTGCTGCAGAGCAAGACCTTCGTGTGTGGCCCCAGGTCAGGCCTGTTTAAAGTCTTTCATTCTCCCTCTTCCTAATGTTGGGGTGGGGTCCCAGCTGCTTGCTGTTCTGATTGGTTGCCCCACCTGTTGGTTCTCAGGGGGCCAATCGTGAGGTCTTTTGAGGGTATTCAGGGCTTTCCTTTGACCTGAATGGGATTCTTGTTCCAAATGGGATTCTCATGGCCAGGGTCTTGCGGAATCCCTCAGGAGGTTTGGGGTGGGGTCTCACGGCCATGTGGTCCACCCGCCATATTTTCTGTCAGCCATGTTGTCTGCTGGGCCTCAGCTGCCTTCCCTTTTTCAGTACACTAACCAGGCTCAACTCCAGATGGGAATGCAGCCAGCTAACACCTTGACTGCAGTTTTATGAGACTCTAAGCAAAGGACCCAGCTAAATCATGCCTTGACCCTTGACCCAAAGAAATTGTCAGTTAATAACATGTACACTTTTAAGCCACTCAATTTGCAGTAATTTGTTACACAGCAATAGATAACTAATACATGCTGTGGGTTTATTTTGCATGAGGAAGGATGTGAATTAATGTGGCCCAAGGCTGGACTGACGTAGATAGTTTCCAAACATGGCCACCATCAGTTACTTCTCTCTCTTCTCACACCAAGAGGTGAAATCTAATTCAGTCCCTTTGTGTTTGAGATGGTCTTACTTAGTATCTAGCTTTGACTAAGAGAATGTTATTGAAGTAAGGTTCTGAGACTCTGAGGCTAGGTTATAAGGAGACTTAAAGTTTCTTCCTGGTCTTTTTGAACACTTCCTCTTAATAGTCCTGATCTACTGTGTGAGATATCTACCATGCTGAAAAGACCATGTGGAGATACCACATAGAGAGACCATATAGAGTAAGAGGTCCAACTATTTTAGATCCCAGCTAAGCCCATCCTTCCAACATTTCCAAGAATTTTTGGACCTTTACACTAGATTAGCCACCAGCCAAATACCACCACACTGAATGACTCCAATTGAGGCCATGAGTAGCAAAAGAACTATTCAAAAAAGCCTTGCCTAAATTCCTGATGATGAGGATATTTCTCATTTGGGGGGCAGAACTCAATAGCAGGACTATATTATTTATCACATCTCTTTGGTTAGGGCTGCATCACATGTCTATTCCTAAATCCTTTACTGACTAAGAGAATGGAATTAACATGATGGGTTTAGTCCTTTCCTGAACACTTGCTGAACATGTGTGTTAGAAGGGAAGTCATTGTGCCTGCCATAATGATGATCACAGCTGATACTGACCCTGTCACAACTCTCTATATTACTTGCTTGTGACTGAAGGTTCTTTCCTCACCAGTACTTAATACTCTTTAGGTTCCCAAAGGAGCAGCTTGATTTTGCAGGGCTTAGAGTTTGCTTCAAGAACTTGGGACAAATTATGATATAGCTGCATCTGAAGATTGTTTAGTGGCGCCATCCATTGTCATATAAAAAGTGGGTCCTTTTGAGACTTCCAGTATACCAAGATGTTGGCATAAAACACCCCAGGGTGCCATTTCCCCATAGAATATTTGAACAACTAACAAAACCGAGCAGAATTATCTTCCTTAAAACTCCAGAAAAGGCTAAAGGGGTTCCAGAAATAAGGTGAGAATCAAAAAACACAGCCTTAAAAGTGGTAAAAGAAGCTTGCGGCACCCTTGCTGGCCCTGCCCCAACTCCTACCCTGCATAAGACAGAGGCAGCAGAGCTGCCATTATAGGTCCCTGGCCCTGTTCCAGGGGGAGTAGAGTAGCCCCTATGTGTATACTGCAGTGCCTATATGTCACTGCCAATTTAACAGTGGCTACCTGAGGCCTGAACTAGGACCGATCTCTGTGGTTCACCCTCCCAGAACTTGCCCTGCAGGCAAAAGCAGCTTGCACACAGTTACAGTAGTATAAAAAACAGTTAAATCAAAGTGGTCTGGGGCAAAGGATTACCGGCTTTAAGGTTTTAAGAGAACCAACAGAGCACCCTGGAGTGAGAGGGGCTTCTATTTAATAGAGAGTAAAGTTGACTTTTAGATTCCTCTAAATGGGAATTCCTAAAGCCAAGAGCAAAATCCCAGGACAAGATGTTGGCTCAGAAAAGACAGAGAGGACCCTGCATTTCACATTCATCTGAGGCTGATCTTCTTGATAGGAGGGCTAAACTCTGAATGAGAGTATTCCCCAAGATGGAACCTATTAGTAAAGACTGTGAAAGGTAAAGGTGTAGTTTGCATTGGTTTGTTTGCTTTTTATTAGCCCCAGGCACTCAAGGAAATCTCTGTCATATCACTAGCTGAAAACAAATTTAAAGTACAGACAGCTCAGGAATTGAGTTCCAGAGGCACATTAAAATATTTAAATATACAGTGTGTGACAAAAGATTACAAGTCAAGCAAACAAACAGGAAATGATGGAACAAGGAACAAGATAAAAGTCCAGAAACCATTAATGATGAGGAACATATATTAGACATACTAGATAAATATTTTTAAAAATCATTTTTAATATGTTCAAGACACAAAGTAAGACACATAGATCTAAAGGATATCAGGAAAACAATGAATGAACACTATGAGACTCTCAATAAATAAAGAAAAAATTTTTAAAAAGGAACCAAATGGAAATTACTGGAGTTGAAGACATGAAATTGAAATGAAAAATTTCCTAGAATGTTTCACCAGCAGATTAGAGCTGGAAGAAGAAAGAATCAGTGAACTAAAAGATAAAACAATTTAAATGATTCAGGGTGAGGAGCAGAAAGAAAAAAAGAAAGAAAGGAAAAAAAAAAAAAAAAAGAACAGGGCCTAAGCATCCCATAAGGAGAAGAAAGAGAGAAAGGGGGCAGAAGGAATATTCAAAAAAAATAATAATGGCATAAATTTTCCAAAATTTAACAAAAGACATGATGATTATACACATTCAAGAATCTCAATGAAACCCAAGCAGGATAAACTCAAAGACAAGTACACCAAGACACACTGTAATTAAACTGTCAAATGCCAAGAACAAGAAAAGAGTTCTGACAGATACTAGAGAAAAGCAATGTGTTCTATCTTTCAAAAAAAAAAGCCCAATTTCAATAATGGACAGAACATCTAAACATCTTTAATCTGAAATCTGAAATTAAAGAGGGGGCGCATTACTACCAACAACACAGATATTAAAAGGATTATAAGAGGATATTATGAACAATTGTACTCCAACAAATTAGATAACCCAGCTGAAATGGACAAATTCCTAGAAACACATAAAGCATGTACACTGCACAAGAAGAAATGGAATATCACAAAAGACCAATTACAAGTAGAGAAATTGAGTCAGTAATCAAAAATCTTCAGAAAGGAAGGAAGGAAGGAAGGCAGGGAGGGAGGGAGCAGAAAGGGAGGGAGAAGGAAGAAAGGGAGGGAGGGAGGAAAAGAAAAGAAAAGAGAAAAGAAAAGAAAGAAGAGAAGAGAAAAGCACTGGACTACATAGATTCATTGAAGAATTTTAGCAAACATTCCAAGAAAATAATCAAAAATCCTACTCAAACACTACCAAAAACTGCACAGGTGAGAACACATCCTATTTGTTATATAAGGGCAACATCAACATAATACTAAAGCCAAATAAAGTTATCGTAAGAAAGGAAACTTACAGGAAGTGGGTGTGGCTCAGTGGTTGAGCACCAGCTTCCCACATATGAGGTCCTGGGTTCAATCCCTGGCCCCA
>JAKSZT010054399.1:15624863-15961962 GCA_026826555.1 Tolypeutes matacus
AAAGAAAGAAAGAAAGAAAGAAAGAAAGAAAGAAAGAAAGAAAGAAAAAAAGAAAGAGAGAGAGAGGGAGGGAGGGAGGGAGGGAGGGAGGAAGGAAGGAAAGAAGGAAGGAAGGAAGGAAGGAAGGAAGGAAGGAAGGAAGGAAGGAAGGAAGGAAGAAAAGAAAAGAAAATTACAGACCAACATCTCTTATGAATATAATGCAAAAATTCCCAGCAAAATACTAGCAAACTGAGTCCAACAGCACATTAGAAGAATGACATACCATGATCAAGGAGGATTTATCCCAGGTAAGAAAGGGTGGTTCAACATAAGAAAATTAATCAATGTAGTACATCACATTAGTAGAACAAGGTCTGAAAAATCACTTGATCATCTCAATTGCCAAAGAAAATGCACCTTACAAAATAAAGGACCTCTTCTTGATAAAAATGCTCAGAAACCTAAGAATAGAAGGAAACTTCCTCAACATGATAAAGGGCATATATGAAAACCCACATCTACCATTATATTCAGCGGGGAAAGTCTCAAAGTTTTCCCACTAAGATCAGGAAAAAGATGAAAATTCCCACTGTCACAACTGCTATTCAACATTGTACTGGAAATTCTAGCCAGAGCAATGAAGCAAGAAGAAGAAATAAAAGCATTCAAATTGGAAAGGAGAATTAAAGCTATCCGTATTTGTGGAAGACATGGTCCTATATATAGAAAATTCCAAAGAATCACTAATAAAGCTATTAGAGCTAATAAGTGAACTCAGCAAAGTTGCAGTGTACAAGCTCAACATGCAAAAAACATCAGTTGTGTTCTCCACATCATTGTAAACAATCCCAAGAGAAAGCAATTCCATTTGTTCCAGTAGCAACTAAAAAAATAAAATATCTAGCAATAGATTTAACCAAGGATGTAAAGGATGTGTATATGGAAGCCTACAAAACATTGCTGAGAGAAATCAAGGAAGACTTAAATACTGGAAGGATATTTCATGTTCATGTATTGGAAGACTACATATTGTTAAGATGTCAATTCTACCCAAATCAATTCATTGAGTCAATGCCACCCCAATCAAAATTCCAACAGCCATCTTTGTAGAAGTTGAAAATCCAATCATTAAATTTATATGGAAGGAGGCCTGAATAGCCAAAAACATGCTGAAAAAGAAGGAAGTTGGCAATCTCACTTTTCCCAATTTAAAACTTATTACAAAGTTACATTAATCAAAATAGCATGTTCCTGGTACAAGGACAGATATATAGAATAATGGAATAGAATTGAGTGTTCAGAAACAAACCCTCACATCTATGGCCAACTGATTTTTGACAATGGGACCAAGACCACTTAACGGGGAAAGAACAGTCTCTTCAAAAAATGTTGCTGAGAAAACTGGATAGCCGTATGTCAAAGAATGAAAGTGGAATGCCTATCTCACACCATATAGAAAAATTAACTCAAAATGGATCAAAGACCTAAATATAAGAATAAAAACAATAAAACTCCTAGAAGAAAACATAGTGAAACATCTTCAGTACCTTGTGTTAGGCAATGGTTTCTTAGGCTGTACATCAAAAGCATGAACAATAAAAGAAAAAATAGAAAAATGGGGCTTCATCAAAATTAAAAACTGTTTTGCCACAAAAGTAAAAAGACAATCTATAGAATCAGAGAAAATATTTGGAAACCATATATATGATCAAGATTTAATAACCAGGAACTTGTAAATAAATCCTACAATTCAACAACAAGAAGAAAAACCACCCACTAAAAAAATAGCAAGAGGTGACATCATCAGCATGGCAACATAAAACATTCTCCGGAAAAATCTCCCCTCATAATTAGTTTAAAAAAAGGACAAATCCCACTTGCTTCGAACACAGGAGAATGATAGAGACTGAAGAAGAACGCTACAAATGCTGAATCAAAGAAAAAGAAAAATAATCTCCAAGATCAGGTGGGAAATCTCCATCCTGGAACGTCCAGTCCATACCACTATCCATCACTTGGTCCCATAGATCTTGGGAGTCCCACTTTGGCAGTATGGCCCAGGTCCCTCCAGCTGTGGATATAGAATAGAGAGCCCCTCACAGGAGTGAATTACAACCTTATGAATTTCCAAGTCCAGGGACACAAGTCCCCAGAGAACCAGGGCAGAATACAAGTAAACTGAACCCAAAGCAAGCAGAAGGAAAGAAATAACAGAGATTAGAGCAGAAAGAATGAATTTGAAAGTAAAAAAACAATAGAGAGCATTTACAAAACTGTAAGTTGGTTCTTTGAAAAGATCTATAAAATTTAAAAACCCTTTGCTACACTGACAAAGAAAAAGGCAAGGCACAAATAATCACATTACTACTGACCCCAAAGAAATAAAAAGGATCATAAGAGGGCATTATGAACAACCATATGCCAACAAATTAGACGACCTAGGTGAAATGGACAAATTAAGAGAAATACACAAACAAACTACACTGCCTCTGAAAGAAACAGAAGGTCTCAGCAGACCAATTACAAGTAAAGAGATTGAAACAGTCATCAATAACCACCCCGCAAAAAAGAAAAGCCCAGGACCAGAAGGTTTCACAGGTGAATTCTACCAATCATTACAAGAAGAATTAATACCAATCCTGCTCAAACTTTTCTAAAAAATTGAACAGGAGGGAACAATGCCATGATTGTTTGAAGCTACATGTACCCCAGAAAAGTATGTTCTTAAAAGTTAATCCATTTTTGTGGGTAAATCAGGTTTTTTGGTGAGTAGGATCTTAAGATGTGACCTGCCTCATTCATGATGGACCTCAATCCTCTTACTGGAGTCCTTTATAAAAGAATGAAATTCAGACAAAGAGAGAAAAAGCCACAAAAGCAAGAAGCTGGAAGCATTGAAACCCAGAAAAGAAGGAAGAGACCAGCAGATCTCACATTCACCTTGTGACTTGCCATGTGACAGAGGAGTCCGGGATCGCCGGTAGCTGGTCTTCAGAAAGATATCATCTTAATGATTACAAGTTGCAAGATTCTATTTATAAAACATTTTGGAATGACAAAACTTTATTTATTTATTTAAAGATTTTATTTATTTATTCATTTATCCCCCCATTGCTGCTTGTGCTTGCTGGGTCAGCTAACCACGCCACGCAGGTGGGCTTGCCTTCACCAGGAGGCCCCAGGAACCGAACCCGGGGCCTTTTATATGGTAAACGGGAGCCCTACTGATTGAGCCACAGCCGCTTCCCGACAAAACTTTTGAAATGGAGGACAATTAGTGTTTGTCAGGGGTTCGGGATGGGAGTGGGAGGAGTTGGTGTGGTTATAAAAGGGCAAAATGAGGATCTTTGTGGCATTGGAACTGTTCAGCATCTTGTGTGGTAGATACATAAACCTATAGGTGAGAAAACTGTACAGAACTGAATACACACACATACATAAATGAGTACAAGTAAAACTGGGGAAATCTGAATAAGACTGGTGACTTGTATCAATGTGAATACCTTGCCTGTGACAACGACTTACAGATTTTAAAGACGTTACTATAGGGGACCCTGGGTAAAGGGTACTCGGATGTTGTATTATTTCTTACAAATCATGTGAATGTACAATTATCTTAATAAAAATTTCAGTTAAAAAAATTCTTTGCAATGGGTAGAGGAACAGAAATCTGAGGGCCATCCCTGGACTGTTGATTTCAAGGGCACCGTAGCTGAAGCCAGAATTTAGGAAACTGCAGCTGCACCCCCCCCGCCCCCCCCCACTGTCACCACCACGATTGACTTCATACCCATGAAACTGGACACTAGACCCAGACTTGGAGTCCAGCTGCCACAAACTCTTAGGTCAGTCTGACATGGCTTGCCAGCAACCACAAAAGCAGGAAGATGGGTTCCTTTTCACTCCCACCTTCCAGAGGGAGCAGTAATACATCTGATTGGCAGAACTCCATTTGCTTCCAAACCACAAGATGCAAAATAGTCTGGAAAATGTGGGTTTTAGCATTCCAAGTTTTCTAAACAGAAGATGGAAAGGATGTGGAGAGAGCCAATCATGACAGCTATCATAACCACCCACTAGCGATGTGATCCTGGGCAAGTTTTTTTTTAACCTTTCTGATCCTTGGATTCCCTATCTCTATATTAGGGATCATAATTATATTTACCTCATAGAATTAAATGAGATCCAGCACAGTGCCTGGCACATCTCACATGCTTGCTTAACATGTTCTAGCCACTATCTTTGTTGTTCCAATCTGAGGTGTGATCAAAGAAGGTTAGGAAGTGTTTCATAATAGAATGGAAAGCAGGGGTATTATTCTTGAATAATTGGTAATCTACACAAGAGATGGGAAGTAAAGACATGAAAACTTATTCAATACATTACGCTCATGATAGAATGGTTGACATTTATCCTCTTAGAGAATTTGGAGTTGGAGGCCTTGCTCCTGTTTCTGTATTTTATATCACCTTAAAATAAATATGAAAATGCTTCAAAGTCATACAAAATAATACATTATCATATCACCTTTAGACTATAAGCTCCTTGAAGATTTATTTCTTCTCTACTGTTGTACCCTATCCCTGTTTGTGGGGTGGAGGTATAAGTGTCATCAGTTAGCTACTAAATTTATTAGCTTCCTTTAAATATACCTAAAAGTCACTAAATATAGCCAGAGTGCTTGTGAGTTCAGTCATGTGCTAGTTACCACTTTTTAATGGCTTTTTATCACCTCCTGGAGCAGAGTTTCTCAACAGTCCTGTTGACACTTTGGGCCGTATGGAAATGGGCTGTCCTGTGCTTTTACCTGCAAATGAATTTAAAACCTATTGACATTAAAACAAAATTTTAAGACAATGTAGTAGATTTCAATGGCATTTCTTTGCTTATAGTGAGTTCCCCCGAATGTAAATGCTTACATTTACACACAGTGAATGAAGGGGCTCTTCATTCATTACGCACAGCCTCCTACTGGCATTTGTAACAGAATAAATTTATATGGTCATTTTCCCTATAGAATAGAAAGAGCAGAACAAGAGTGTGAAACCAAAGACAAGTATATAAACCTAAGAGGTATTCCTGAGGAGCCTGAAGGAGAGGGCAATTTAAATTTAAATGTTGAGCTTTTCAACATGTTCAGCACACTATGTCGGACCTTCAGCTAATCACTGGATTTGTGATTGGAAGCGCTGACCTGAAATTATCTACTGGGGAGAGGAATATGTACAGAGGAATACAGCAGAGCAGGGGAGATAGGGACGTTTCCTCTCTGCTTAGGGACATACAGCTGCTACCCACCCAGTGCCTGAATCACCTCAGCTCCTTTTCCTGCTTCATCTGCAGCTGCCAAAAGGAAGCCAAATTCAATAGACACTGAACTGGGGCCCTACTATGCCTTTGAATTAATTTCTTTGAAATTTGCCATGTCCAGGTT
This sequence comes from Tolypeutes matacus, assembly GCA_026826555.1. Taxonomy (NCBI): domain Eukaryota; kingdom Metazoa; phylum Chordata; class Mammalia; order Cingulata; family Chlamyphoridae; genus Tolypeutes; species Tolypeutes matacus. The sequence continues at coordinate 15,630,280 of JAKSZT010054399.1, forward strand.
TATGGACCTGTGGTCTTCTCAACATTTCCTTAAGCTGCCATGGGGTAGGGCCCACACTTTCTTCTCAGGGAAGTTTTCTGGAGAAATAGCCTTCACTTTTCAGCCCCTGGCAGTGCACTGCCAGTCCTCCGAACTAGAATACATCAAATCTAGTTTCTTGGAATCTAGGGCCTAGTTCCAAGCCTCAGTGCAATGCAAGGGGAGTCAGAAAGTCAGGTAAGAGGTGAAATTAATCATTCCACACATTTTTAAGCCCATTCAGGGGCCTCGTGATGCTGGTGCCTTTCAAGTACCTAAAATCTGACTCCCCAAGAGGGAGTTAGACATTATTTATTGAGTATATTTATCAAATTATTTATCAAAGTCGATGACTCTGGCCACGTGACTCCTAGATTAAAAATTTTGGGCTTTTTACTTAAAGAAACGTCAGTCGAGAGTTCCTCCTAGCATCTTTGGATATCATTAGGACTCCTGGAGATTCGGGACCGTGGAGATGGGGTTGCGCGCAGGGTGAGACCGTGAAGCCCGGGACTGGATCGCCCGCGCCCTTCACCCTTGGCCTTGTCCAGCAAGACGCTGTGAGTCAGGCTCTGGGTGCCTCCTTCTTTTCGGCGGCGGCCAACAGCAGGCCCCGCCCCTCCTCGCCCGTCCACCCCGCGCACAGGCGGCGGGGGCGGGGCCTGCCGTCGGGCGCTGCCGGAGCGTCGCGGCATGACGCGAGGGACGCGGCGCCCGCCCGGCCCCGCCCCGCGCGCCGCCTGGCCCTGTCAGCTTCTGACGGCCGGCGGGCCGGGCTGACTGGGCTGACTAGGCTGACTGAGCTGCGGGGCCGCCTCGCGCGCGCTTCCTCCTCCCGCTTCCTCCTCCCGCCCCGCCGAGCGGCTCGCTCGCACACTCTCCCTCCTCCTGCCTCCCAGGGTTCGCCCTCCTCCTCTCTGCTCCGTTCCGCCGTGCGCTGCTCGCCCGCGGGACCATGGCACACGCGCGGGGAGGCTACCCCAGCGCCCGGGGCTCCGGGGATGGCGAGATGGGCAAGCCCAGGAAGGTGGCGCTCATCACTGGCATCACGGGCCAGGTGAGTGAGGGTGCGGGGAGCTGAACGCGGGGCGGCTGCTCCCGCACGCGTGCCTTGCTCTCCCTCCCCAGGCTGCCTGCGTTTCCAGGAACAGTCCTCTGCGCGTCCCGGAAGGTGTCTGTGACCGGAGAGGTCGGAGAGAAAATGTGGTTTGAGGGGAGTTTGCTGCACTTGGAGTGGTATTTCCCCGGATTGTGTGAGCATGTTTTCTGCACGGGATGCGGTCCTTACGCCTCTGCAGGTCTGCCCTCGCTCACCTGCGTGACAGGTGGTCGGAGTGCTTGCTAATCCAAGCCCACGAGGGTGCACTTGGAATTTCTTCCTTTGCAGATCTAGCCCCTGGGGAGGGGACAGAACCAGTTATCTGTGAATATGTGTGGAGTCCTCTTGCTTTGTCCCAGCGCAAGGGCCGCTCACCTGCTAACGTTTGGGAAGCAGGGCAGAGAGTGCTTTGCTGTTTTGGGTCTTCCCCTCATCGGATTTCCAGATAGAAAGGAGAAAAATAAAAGCAAGTGATGTCACAAAGCACAGAATGTTAAATTAAAAAAAAAAAAAAGCAAACGCACAAAAACTTTTTTTTTTTTTTTTAAATCACACGAGCTTCACGTTCACACATTTTGAAGTGTTATCTCACAGACCGGGCCAAAAGTGATGCTAGGGCTCCATTTCCAAAGAAATGAGATACTTGTGTGAGGTAATCAGGGGGAGCTGTCCTGAATGTTGCAAGTCCATGTGGCAGGTTGAGCATGAGCAGTTTATAACAGTCATCTCTTAGAGGTGTTGCAACAGGTGGGGCCAGACCACTGTGTCTGGACCTAGAGATCTCCTGGCCTGTATTTAGTATCCAAACGCTCTAATATAAAGATGCATAGCTAACCCATATCATGCTTCATTATGTGCCAGTAACTTGACTAATATTAGCTCATTTAGTTCTCAAAAACTTCTTGAGGTACTTTTATTATCCCCACTTTACAGATGTGGAAACCTAAGCATGGGTGTTTGATTAGCCTAAGGTCATACAACTAGGAAGTGTTCAGCTGGGATTCAAACCCAGGCAGTTTGGCTCTGGAGCCTGAATTCTCAGCCATCATGTTATACTGCCTCACAAGGGAAGACTAGTATGATGTGGACATAGAAATACAAGATTAATTGATAATTTAGAAAATTAACAAATGAAAGGCACTGATGGATAGTTATGAGTAATTTTACCTAACTAAAAATTAGGTCTCATGGTCTGATAAGTACAAGTTCTTAAGGGGATGATGGAACAGACTACTAAGATAAGGACTATCCTGGAAAATCCAGGACTCATGTCACCATAAATACCAAACATGGACAAAAATGTGTGGGAGTGGAATCAAGAAATTTGGGTTCTAGCTGACACTTTCCCCACCATGTTATTGTGGACCAGTCATTGAACTTGTGCAGATATTTGTAATCCCAGATAATCAATAGATTTTTTGTGTGTTTAATATTCTTTAACTTTGTATCTGTTCAATTTCAACTACTGGATTCCTGATTAGTTTGTGGTTATCCATGCATCTTGCTTTGTGTAGGGTAAATACAATAAAAAGAGGGGTGGATGGGGATGGTATCTGAGATCAGGGAAGAGAGTCTTTAAATTCAGGCAGTAAATTAGTGAAGTCAGGGCCTACATACTGTCCTCTCCCATTTCTAATGCTGGTGACACTTCTGCAGATGATTCCCCTTTCTCTGTTTTCTCTGGCTAGATCGGAAGCTCAAATGTTTACTAAGGTTACATGATATCTTGAGAAGATTTTTGTTTTTTGTATGTGTGTCATCAAGAAATTAGTTCAGCTGTTAATGTATTGCATTGGCTTATACCAATTTAAGTGACCAGCAATATGAGTCAATGCAGGTTAGAAAGGAACCTTACTTAGAGCTTTGAGAGCAGTCCTGCAGGCTGCCACAGGGGAGTCTCCCTTAAGCACCTGTACATCAGGCCACTGCCTGACCAGGAGCTTTTTGCTCCCCACTTCATTTCCACCTTTGAACTCTTGCTTGGTTTTCAGGCTCCTTTTAGTCTCTGCACTAGTATTTCCTACTTTCCTCCAGCATCCTCCCTCTGCTTTGTCTTATTACTTATTGTGTTTCATTAGCCCCCAGCACAGTGCTCAGCTCTGTAACAGCCACATAAATACTTGCTGATGGAATTTACTGCCTTTCTGTGCTTTTTATTTGTCTTCTAGGAATTACAGCTCAGTGTGTGTGAGAGAGAGAAAGAAAAAGAGAGAGGGAGGGAGGTAGGGAGGAAGAGAGAAAGTGAGAGAGAAAGAGAGAGAGAGAAATTAATATTACACTAAGAAGAGGTCTCAGATTCAAGAAAGTGAGGTAGAAACCGCTGTCTGGCACTTAGGCCTATCATGGCAATTGTACTAAGATAGGCATTTAAATGGGTAGTTCCAAATTCCCAATTGAGAATGAGTGCAGACAGCCAGGGTGCCCTGTCTGCTATGCATCTCTGGTATATGTAGCTAATCTCTATATGTGACTCTGAAAAGTGGAATGTTTCTTAAATGTTCCTGTATTTAAGGGATTATTTGTCTTTCTGTTAAGACTCCTTGCTCTAGCTTTCCCCCTCCTATCTATTATTATTAATACTATGATTATTATTTTAATGATTTATTTTGTAATCATTTTAGATTTACAGAAAAGTTGCAAACATAGTGCAGAGAATTCCCATGGACCCTTCCCCTAATAACAATACCTTATCTAACTTTGGTGCACTTGTCAACACTAATAAATTAACATTGGTATAATGCTATTAACTAAACCACAGGTATTATTCAGATTCACTAGTTTTCCTACTTATGTGCTTTTTTGTTCTTGTATGCTTCTTCGAATAAGGTGTTTTTTTTTTTTACAAATTTTAGCTGTTGCTTCTTAAGTTGCTTCTTTCCTCACCATGTATAGTGCCATGGGGTCAGAGTGCCTTCTTTTTTTAAAAAAAAATATTTTTAGTTTTTTTTATGGGTTTAAACATTTTATTATTGTGGTAACATATATACAATGTAAAATTTCCCATTCTACCACTTTCAAGTATACAATTCAGTAGTGTTAATTATATTCACAATCAGCACTGTCCATTACTAAAAACCTTTGACATCTCCCCAAACAGAAACTCTGTACCTATTAAACATTAACTCCTCATTCCCCACTCCTATCCCTGCTCCTGGTAATCTGTATTCAAATTTCTGACTCTGAATTTGCCTATTCTAATTATTTCATATAAGTGAGATCATGCAATATTTGCCCTTTTGTGTCTGGCTTATTTCACTCAACATGAAGTCTTCAGAGTTACTCCATATTGTAGCATGTATCAGAACTTCATTCCTTTTTATGGCTGAATAATATTCCTGATATGTATATACCACATTTTGTTTATCCATTTAGGTACCAGAATGCTAGATACATGTTTTTAGAAGGTAATCCCTTGTTTAGATGGAGATTTTGTGAAATGTGATGAGGTTTATTAAAACAAACCCATTGATGGAGTTAAGGATGTATTGTTCAAGAGAAAAGGCCCTTGATTGATTAGTGATGTCTGCCTGGCAGAGGGGAGGGAAGTGGTAGTATATGTGCCATTTTATTATGTGATTGTGGTTCCTTGAGGATAGGAAAAGTGTCATATTCCTTACTTATCCCCAGTGTCTAGCATAAAAACTAGTACAGGGAAGATGCTCAAAATATTTGATAATTAAATTAATCTTTGAGACTGACATTTATTCTTTGCAGAAAACTTGCCTGGAAATTATAGAATTCTGTAGAGATGGGAATAAAATATTATGATGCATTTGTGGGGTAGAAGAAGCTATTTTCAGGATATTGGGGAGAATTGGATAGTATACACCTCTGAGACAAGCAGAGATTTAGGAAATGAAATGATTTGTTATAACTTCAGCTTTAAAGAACTTGTAATGTACACATTTAAGGGGGAAAAAAAAGAGTCCAGGTTCAAGTGATAGATTTTCTACTGCTTTTATACTAATATGAACTAATGAATTAAAAAAATATATTCCTTTAACATACATATTAGGATTTTAGAACTGGAATTAAATTATTGGCATTATATAGAGGATGAAAGGAGGCTGTGAAAGTGTGATTTCTACAGATCATATAGCTAGTTAGTGCTAGACTTAGGATTAGACACCCAGATTCTTGTCCACTTCGTCAGTTGTCTTCCTATCATCCTATGACTCTGATTAACATTGTCCCCCACTAATAACAAGAAAGAGAGACTGCCATTAGCCTGAAAAATTGCGGTAAAATACTATATGTATTAGTAAAATGTACATTATAGTGTTATATGGTTGCATAATCAATGCACAGTTAAATAAGTAGTCAGATCTATTTCAATGTTTAAGAAAGAGTTAACTTTATGTTAACTTTATGTAACACTTTAAAATCTTATTTTCACAAAATATCTGCAGTTTGAAAAGCTTGAAGGGGTTAGGGTAATTGAATTGGAATCTTTGGGATTTGATCTACAAAGGAAAATTAACAAGAATTATAGGGACTTAAGAAAGGGGTTAACTTTATTTTTATTATTAATTTTTAATTTTCAATTTTTAAAGAAGCTTTAGATTACATTTATGTTACATCAAAAATATAGGGGATTCCCATATACCCCACCCCCTCCGCCTCTCACACTTTCCCATCTTAACATCTTTCATTAGTGTGGTACAATTTTTACAATTGATGAACATATATTGAAGCATTGCTACTAACCATGAACTATAGCTTACATTGTAGTTTACACTTTGCCCTGCACAATTTTATAGGTTTTGAAAAAATTTATAATGGCCCGTATCCATCATTGTAATGTCATGCAGGACAATTTCCATGTCCCCAAAATTTCCCCGTTACACCTATTATACCCTCTCCTTCCCCTCAGAAACTCAGGTGGCCACTGCCTTTATATCAGTGATACAAATTCTTCTATTGCTAGAATAATAAGTCTATAATAGAATAATAATAGAATAATAATAAATCTACTTTAGTCTATTGTTCATTCCCCAATCTTGAGGATTTTGGGGTGGTGATGTGATGCCCACTCTGTTTCTGATTGAGAGAGGGCTTAGATCCCATGGGGCAGATGGATGGAACTGTCTTGCTTGCAGTTGTAGATACTGTTTTTTTGTATGGGCATTATCCATCATCATCCTTTTGTTAGTAGTCCTGGGTGAGTCCAGTGACCTGGAGAGTAGGTTTTGCAACTCTGCTGAGATTCAGGGCTCAATCAGCATATGAACAGACCAAAGATTTAAGTCTCTGGGACATATATTAAACAAGTATAGTGCTAATTATAGGTCCAAATAAAAGGGGCAGAAGAGTCATGTGTAGGGAAATTATAAACGAGTCTAACTCTGTTACATTGGGGAGCATAAATTCCAAAGTAAGGCCCCTGTCAGGGTGCTGAATTCCTGAGATTTTCTGCCCTACTTATAGTGTCTAGATGTCTCTAGAGCAGGGGTTCTTAACCAGGGGTCCACGGAAAGGTGTCAGGGGTCTGTGAGCTTGAATTGAAAAATAAATTATCTTTATTTTCTCTGACCTCTAACTGAAACCTAGCATTTCCTTCACTTATGAATGTATGCAATAAATAAATTACAATAGTATTCATTTCATCTGACTGGCAGAGGGGTCCATGGAATGAAAAAGGTTAAGAACCCCTGCTCTAGAGCCCTCAGGAATCCCACTGTTTGATGCACTGTTTACTGTAGCAGTCAATGAGATCCTGCTGAGACATGCATAAGCCTAACCTCTGGATTTACCTCCCGGCTTACTTTGGAATTTTTTAGCAATAAAAACTCATTTGTATTTAATATTTCCCCCCTTTGGCCAAGGTCTTTTTCCAGATGCATTACTAGTTGGAGCTTGGTAATAATCCCTTGGTGCCAGGGAGGCTCATCCCAGGAGTCATGTCCCATGCCAGCAGGGAAGGTAGTGAATCTACATGGTGAGTTTGGCTTAGAGAGAGGCCACATTTGAACAACAAGGAGGCTTTCATGAGGTAGCTCTTATGTAATACATAGTACTAGGCTAAGTTTCAATTTCACAAGAAAAAGTTCCTAAGTACAATCATCAGTATCAAGAGCCTGCTGTAATGGTCTGTCCTCCTTCACAAGGCACTGCCCATGTACTCAGGAGATTCTTGCTGCTCTATTAGAGATTGTAGCAGGACTCCCCAGGATGGGAATTCAATATACTTTCTGTTATTGTGTGGGTCTACACCCACTGAGACAATACCCCATAAACACTTGAACATATTCATATGCCTTAGAGGCATGCCCCAGGTGCACCCCTCACCACACATCCAAAGGGGTTAGCTTTAGACAACAGGTTCTTTAGAGAACTTAGACCTTCACCTTTCATTCAATGCCCACATATTCCCCCTAACTGACAGTATTCCTCTGATGTCTCCAACTTACTTGAATAAGTTAGCCACTCATGATCTAGGAGTAGTTTACTAGGCCACTTATGATCTAGGAAGACCCAGTGCTGAGTTAACTCCATGTTTGCCTTTAGGACTATAAGGCTGAAATTGAGGGTGAGCTTTATAAGTTCCTGACTTGATTTCCTAGATCAACTAAAAATACTCTCTTAATTGTCCTAGTGATCCTGAATGGCACCTCGAGGTGTTGAATTCTTAACTTGCCTGTCTTTTGAAAGAGCCTTTACTGAACTTTTGCTAGATAAGTTATCCCTTACTGTGTAGCTAAAGCAGAATTATTTGGCTATGACTCCATGGAAAGGATCAGGTTTAAAGTGGTGAGGCAAAATATTTTAATCAGGATCCTAGATCCTTGGTAGATAAATATTTGGGGAGACATTTATAGGATTATTGTGTGCCTGGCAATGTGTCAAACAATTCATATAAATTATCTCATTTAACTGTATGGAGTAGGTATTTTTGCTGTCTGTATTATACCAAATGAGGAAACCAAGACTTGGAGAACTTCAATCTTGCTCCAGGATTCCTCACTTAGAAAGTGGTAGAACCAGACCCATGCTCTATAAGGATATATCCACAGGGGTAAGTTCTTAAATGCTGAAATTGAAAAGCAAAAAAGTTATGTGGTGACAACTTTGTGGCATTATCACATGGCTTCTCTACGGAGTGGGTTAACATTATTTTTCTTTCAGGACCTTCTCTTATGTGTCAAGTCAGACTAGCTCTGTTGGCTAGTTTGTTAGAAGTTTACTGCTCTCAAGAAATAAGTTTTTAAAGGCTGCTATTTATTTTGATTATTGCTTTAATACATGCATTAGGTGGTAATATTATTAACTTGGATGTCTTAGTGGAAGTCTGGTATAAGGGTGGGGTGAGGGTGGAGAAGGGAGATTGAGGGCTGTATTCTCTATGAACTGTTGAAGAAGATACCTGGTGGCTCTTTTCTGCAGCATTCCAGTCAGTTTGCCCTTAAGGTTTCTTAAAGGTAAGAGATGAAAATGACTAGTGCAAAGTACCTTTCCCTGTCCACGAAGCCCTGTTTCCTCTGGCGAATGGTCAAAGGGCAGTGGCCAATTCATGTGGTCCTCAGAAGAAAGGAGGTACCTAGGGCTGGAGCTGGAGAGTTGGGGCACCTGGGTGACAGTTTTGACTGGAGAGCCGGTCCCTGAGTCTGGTTGTAGCACATGTGCAGAAAGAGTGTTCAGTGTGCTGGGGAGAGACAGGGGAGATGCTTAGGGACCAGTGCACCATTGTATGGCCACTACAGATGGTTCTCAAGAGCTGTTCTCCTACCTGCACACTGATCTGAGTCTTACCATGCCTGCATTCTCTTGCTGTGTTCTTAGAGAAGTTATTTCCTTTCTCTAATGCTACATTCCCTCTCTGTAGAGTGGGGCTTGTGCTTGCTGTTGTGGCTCAGATTGTATTTTCCTTAGGACACTCGGGAGTCCCCTACTTTAGATTCTTATACCCCATTATGAACACAGAAGACTATCCAAGCCTGAAAAATCTATTGGTCTGCAGAAGACTTTTAGCAAATACTTTTGACTTGACATTTCTTTTTGGAGGTTAGTTTAATCTGAAGAGATGCTTCCTTGATTGAGAGTAGCTTGTCTTCTTCTCTCTTCCAATAAGCATTGCATTTTTGCTCCTAGCAACTCTTTATTTCTCACCTCGCCTAAATCTCCAGGTAGTTAGAATTTGGCAAGTATGTATTTGTTGTTTTCATTCTTAATTATTCTTTTCTCCCAGAGGCAGTCACATTTTGGTGCAGATCATCCTGTTCTTAATAATAGAAGTATTAGTAATCATAATTAATTCACTCAACAAGTATTTAAGTGCCATTATGTGCCAGGCACTGGGAATACAACAGTCAAAAAAGATGAAAATCACCATCCTTATGACAGTGATGTTCAAATAATGATGATGATATCTATGGTGGATTACAATAACTAACATGTATTGAGCATTTACTTTGTGCCAGGGACTGTTTACATTTATTAATGTAATGAAGGAACACAGAATCTTATAGGCAGTTTCTTATTATCCGCAGGGAACACTGAAGGATTAAATAGATAGCCCAAGGTCAGTGGGGTTGTGTTTGCAGACTCAGCTATGAAATGTAACTCTCAGTGATTTTATTTTCTATAAGTGTGTAATTAGTATCAACAAGTAAATTCTAAGGAAAGGTAAATGAATTGAATACCATTTAAAATCCTTGCATTTTCAAGGATCCTTTACACTTGTGGAAAGATGGTTTATAGTGATGAAATAAGCCTGTATTAATCACTACATTATATGTCTCCCTTTTTATTTTATTTGCTATGTCATATGGGTCATATCTTTAGTTAATTATTTTGAGTGCCCATATTGATGACTACTCTTGCAAACTCCCTGAAAGCTGGGACTCTTTTGTAGCTGAATGGAAGAGAATGAGTTGGGTTTCTTGAGAGAGAGGACTCCAGTTTTGCCTACAGCTGCAGAAAGACAGAGAAGTGCCGAAAGGCCCAAGGAGACAAGGCCCAGGGAGAAATTCCTGATCGCCCACAGCTAAGCTTTAGAAGAAAGTAGAAAGGGACGGCAGAGCAGCCATCTTGCCTCACCACGTGGCAGAACTCCAGGATCTGCTAGCAGCCGACCTTTGGTGAGAAAGCATCTTTGATGTTGCCTTGATTTGCACATTTTCCACAGCCTTGGAACTGTAAGCTTTTACTCCGAATAAATCCCCTTTATAAAAACCAAAAAACCCATTTCTGGTATTTTTGCATTGGTAGCCTTTGGCAAACTAAGACAAGTTTCTAAGCCAACTTAGTTTTGCATTACTCCTCAGCTATTATGAGCTGCATCGCTTTGTGCAAGTTACTTATCTTTTCTGCCAGGATGGAAGAGTAATTCCTACCAAATAGGAAGTAAGTTTGCCACATATTAGGGACCTGTGCCCCATTACTAGAATGGACCTTTCTTTTGCAGTATTAACAAAATAACAAAAGATTTCTTCAATTCTAAAAAGGAGGTTGAGGGAAGCGGCTGTGGCTCAATCAGTGGGACTCCCGTTTGCCATATGGGAGGCCCCGGGTTCGGTTCCCGGGGCCTCCTGGTGGGGGCAGGCCCGCCCACACGGCGTGGTTGGCTGACCCAGCGAGCACAGGCAGCAAGGGGGGGATAAATGAATAAATAAAATCTTTAAAAAAATAAAACAAAATAAAAAGGAGGTTGAACATAGAGGGTATTATTATTTAGCCTTGTTCTGCATTGGTAGAAGGTGGGCACAGAAGTTTCCATAGTATTTGGAATCAAACTCATGAGGCTATAAAGTCCTGTTAGGCCAACAGATCTTATGTACAGTGAGTCTTACAGATTGTATATGCAAAGCAAATCTGGGAGTCAGTATTATCTTCCTGTATAAGAGGATTGTGAGCAGCAGACTTCTATCTAAATCTTCCTTATTGTGATTTGCAGTCCTGGGATGAGAGGTTTGAGATAATTGGAGATGAGAAAAATGTCTTGAGTAGTATCCTACTTTGATCAAAGACTGTGATGTGGTGGAAAGGGTTTTATATCTTTTTATTACATGTAGTTAACTGATTAATTGAGGAAGGAGCATGGGAGTGAAAAGAAATCTGGACTAAGATTCAGAGGCCAAGTTTTTAATACCAATTAATTATATAGCCTCAGTTTTTTCTGAGTCTGTTTCTTAATCTGTATTGTGAAGGAAAATACGTGGTGGTCTCTTGGAAAGTCTGTTCCAAATCTAAAGCACAGTAACTTTATGATTACATAAAAAATTATAATTTATTTTGTGCAAAATTTTAAAAGATATGTCAGTATACATATTTAAGCAGTGCAGTCATTTAATATCTGTCTTAAAGAAAAGGCCAATAGAAAAAAATTTTAATGAAACCAATGAACTATTAACTTTGCTGAATTTTAAATTAAGTGTGTAAACTAAGAAGAAATTCACATATGAGTTGTATAAGCATTTATATTTTGAGTTTAGTATTTATATGGTTGAGGTTTAATTCATTCAGCAAATATTTATTGAGATTTGAGATTTACTGTATGCTCAGTTAGGTGTTTAGAATATAGGAATGAACAAGAGAGATATGATTTTGTCTTCAAGTCTAGTGGGGGATAAGCAATTAGGTAATTATACAGCATGTTAAATGCTATGATAATAAATGATTGTTGAGTCACAAGAAGATCTTCCCATAAATAAAAATGCTCTAAAATATTATGAATTCAATAGATTTATTGAACATCTCTTACCTTGGATGTTTCTGGTTATAAATGCTATGTTGTTAAAAGGTTAGTTGTGAGGCCTTTTTTAGGAAGCTGAGCTGCCCAAGGACCATCCGTATGCTACCTTGTTCTTTGTTTTCACATAGAAATCGTCTGCACAGTTTTGTATTCAGTGAAGGCTGGCTAAAGATGTTACTATTTTTATTCTCATTTTTCTGTCTTACCTGCTATATTTCCAACCTTTAATGTTTATTACAATTTCTGGAAGCCTTACCAATTATTTGACCAATATATTTCTGTATGTACAAGTGAATAAAACATTATATATATTTAAAAATAGTGCATATATAATTATATGTATAAAACAATCTGTATAATTATGTATGCATAAGTGAAGAAGTCTTTGATGAACTGTTAACTTGTTATTATGGCATAATTTAGGGGGGAAGTCCACTGATAAGTCAAAATTTTCTTTTTGGCTGATCAAATTTGAATTTGACAGAATATTCCCAATATAGTCCCTATGGTGGTTAGTATCAGCCAGGGAATTAATAATGGTTTTAGGGTTTGGTAACTAATATATGAGCCAGTATTTTGGCCAGAGATATAAGAGTGTAAAATCAGATAGCTTTGTCCTGTATTAGAATAGTAGGTATATGTTTATTTAAACCAATATATGGTTTTAAATATTTTGACTGTAGTATCCCCAGCACTTAAAACAGGGTGTGTGGCATGGTATCTGGACTTGGGGAGCTTAAACTAGATGGGGAAGGAAAACTATTGTGCAGGAACCCACAGAGAGAATAAAATGCCCACGGATTTTAATGATACAAGGTCAGTGGGAGAGAAATGGCAGTATAGATATTTGTAGGGAGAAAGAGGTCAATGGAGACTAGTGTGGTTGGTTCCATGGTCTGGTCTTTGAAGGATGATCAAATTTAGAGAGGGGAAACAGAAAATGTGTTAAGCAAATAGAAATACATGAGAAAAAGTATGTGGTATATACAGGGTGTGGCGAGGGCCTTGACCTTTCTGGAGAGGGTGGTATATGGATGGAGTAGTGGGAAATAATGTTTTGAAAGTCCAGATTATAGAAAGCCTGGAAAACCAGATAGAGGTTCTTGGCCTTGATGAAATAAGCAATGGAGAGCTAGAGCCAGTGTGGTGTAACAGAAAGAACTGAAGTCTTGGGTCAGGCTGAAACTGAGGCTCAAATCCTGCTTTAAAAAGGAAGTGCATTGGGAATTGGATGTGTCTCAAGCGATTGGACTCCCATCTACCATATAGGAGGTCCAGGGTTCGATTCCCGGTGCATCCTGGTAAAGGCGAGCTGGCCCATGCTGAGTGCTGGCCCATGCAGAGAGCTGGTGCAGCAAGATGATGCAACAAAGAGAGACACAGAAGAGAGACAATAAGAGATGCAGCAGACCAGGGAGCTGAGGTGGCGCAAGAGATTGAGCACCTCTCTCCTATTATAGAAGGTCCTAGGATTGGTTCCCAGTGCTGCCTAAAGAGAAGACAAGCAGACCCTGAGAACGCACAGCGAATGGACACAGAGCAGACAGCGGGCACAAAACAACGGGTAGTGGGGTGGAGTGGGGGAAATAAATAAATCCCAAAAAAAAAAAAGCGCATTAAAAAGTGTTTGTTGGGAAGCGGCTGTGGCTCAATCGGTAGGGCTCCCGTTTACCATATGGGAGGCCCCGGGTTCGGTTCCCAGATCCTCCTGGTGGAGGCAGGCCCGCCCGCAAGCGTGGTTAGCTGACCCAGCGAGCACAAGCAGCAAGGGGGGGATAAATGAATAAATAAATAAAATCTTAAAAAAAAAAAAAAAAAAAAAAAAGTGTTTGCCACTAACTAGCCAAATATCCTTAGGTAAATTACTTAATCACCTTGAGGCTTAGTTTTCTCTGCTTTAAAATGGAGTTAATTATACCTACATCACAAATTGATGTGAAGATTAGAGATGATGATTTTAATAGTGTCTGACATATACATGACAGTTCTTATTTATTATATAAAATAAATAACTTGTTATGTATAATAATTTCTCGAGTTGGAGAGGATGTAGAGATGGATGGAGAAGAAGTGTTTTCAGAATGCAGTTTAGCCTAGGTATGCTGAATGAATTTGAGTAGTAAATGAATTTGAGTAGTTAAAGAATGGAGGCAGGAAGACCAGCTAGAAGGCTTTTGTGGTTACAAGGATTATGAGATAGAGGATACAGACAAGTTGTGGAGAAGGAAAGGGAATCAAAGCCACAGCAGGACTTTTAACCAATTATAGGAATGTGAGAAAGGGAATAGTCAGAGATCTCAGGATTATTCTTATTTTGGAGATTGGCTGTATGGTATTACCATGGCCAGAAATGCAGACACTGGGAAGTAAAGCCAGTTTTTGGGGAAAGAAAATGAATTCTGTTTTGCTCCTCTTGAGTTTGAAGCAAGAGCCTAACATTGAAGTTCAAATAACTTAGAAGTTATTTAAATTCAAGCTTGGAATGCAAGTGACAGATCACGGCCTCGTAGTCTACTTTAATGACCTGAACAACATGATTAGCCATTAGAATTGATTACTGTGGACAGGAAAGGCCTATATGTGCCATGCTACTCTACTGTCCCCTTCACCAATCCTCTTTCCCATCCCCCAGAATTTTCTGTGTCTTCCACTTACATGGCATTAAAAATTCATCCTGCCTTCCTTCCCTTCCTTCCTTCTTTCTTATTTATTTATTGTGTTTTCCTAATGCTACAACCTTGTCTAAGTTCCCTTCAACTTTTACTTGTTACACTTCTTTCCCTTCTTGAGGAATTTTGGGAATTCTACATTTCCAGACTAACTGGAAGCAGGGTGCCCAGTTCCATTAGCCATCTCTTAATAACTCAATACATCTGAAGTGAATGAGTAGAGCATTCTTGACAGATAGAAAGCCGATTATTGGTAATGTTCTCAGCAGTGTGCCAAACCTAGCTTTTGGCAAGCCAGTAAGTAGTATTCTTGCCAAATCTTCTAACTTACCTAAATAAGTAGTAATCCAGTTGTTTATATTAATCCACTCATTAAAATGACTCTGCTTTTTTAGGATATCGTTTTGGTGTTCAGTTACTTAGAGCCATTGTTACATAGAATTTAGGTTAGATGATTTTTGTACACATCAACTTTGCTGAAGGGTGTTTGTCTAATCTTTTTCAGAGTGTTCCCACTGTGCCTTTAAATAAATTCACTACATGTAAATTTTAGGGAATCTTTCTCAGACTTTCATATTGATTTTTAACTTGAAAGTTGAAAAAAAAAAAAAAGACATTTACCAAGTGTTTATAGAAAGTATTTTTTTATATCCAGTAATTACTCTACACTTGGAAATTGTACCACTAAAGCTTGGTTATATTATATTTCTTAGAAGGGTGCTCTATTTTTATAACTTTTCACCAAAGTAGTTGATTTTTTAGTATTTCCTTGTTCAAACTGTATTTTTACATGTGTCCTTTAAAAATGAGAAATTGGAATTTTATAGGAGTATCCAAAATCTTGTAATATTTTTTGGTAAGCAATATTGATAAAATAAACATTTATTTCAGCTTAAAGTGGGATCTTTCAACATGTACTCCTGGTTGCAAGAGATTGGAGGACCAAAATGCAAGGATGGAATATGCTTCTGTTGGAGTGAACCTAGTTGATGAGAAAGGGAATGGGAACCACTGTTCGTTAAGAATTGTGAAAGGTCAGACTAACAATTTTCCAGCCCTGGAGAAGAATCCATATCCATACTTGCCCTGAATATGATCTATGATCCCAACTGGATGATTTTTAACTCAGTTGGCTTACTACCTTCCCTTCCTCATCTGGCCCCTTGTATGAACACACACCATCACTTGTTTCTGATTTACTCACTGAGTGAATATAAGCTTCTTTCATTTAATTGTAATGCTTTCTCTTGCTACTCTTTAAAACAGGGGTTCTTAACAAGTGGTCCATGAGCTTGAATTTAAATAAAAAAAAAAAACATTCTTGTGGGGATGTGTTGGTGCAAGTGTGATATATTTATTAAATAATATACAGTGTAGTGTGGACTTAGTAAGGGGTCCATGGTTTTCACCTGACTGGCAAAGGGGTCTGTGGAACAAAAAATGTTAAGAACCCCTGCTTTTAAAAATGATACTTAACATATACTCTCAGCTTCACTTTGAGATTACTCCTATTATTTATGAGGACAATTATTTAGTGCCAACGGTGTGCTAATAGGCCCTGTCTTCAGGGAAAGAAACCTTAGATCTTTTCAGATTTTTTTTAAAGGTTCCCTGAAGTCTTATTTCCATTTTTATCAGTTTTTGATGTTATCATTGGAATATATTCTACTACTTGCATTTTTGTTAAACAGAGTCTTCTTTTTGTATTCAAAGAATACTTTTTTCCTGGTAAGTTAGGCCTCCTATGATTCAGCTTAGTAAAACTAAAGGGCTTTTGGAATGGAGAAGTATGATATCTAGTTCCAAACTTCCTTCACTTCTATATTAACTATAAGAACGTACATTTGTATATTAATTTATAGTTTTCTAAGCATTTAAAAACTTATTTCCTTTGGTCTTAACAGTACTCTGTGAAGTAGGCAGATGTGAAGACCAAGAACCAGAGTGATCAAATGACTTGCCAGTGTTAGGTGCCAAATGACGTGGCTAGCTTCTCTGGGTTCTCTTGAAATTCAGCTTCTTACTTCACATGGCTTTGTCTTCATCTGTCTGAATTTTATTCTGTTTATAAAGGACTCCAGTAATAGGATTACTGGATTTAATCTAATTTTCTTCTAATTTCCATCACCAATGTTTTACTGTAGTCTGGTATGTTTCTTTACTGTTCTATAAACCGACTATGGTAGGCAGAAAAATGGCACTCCAAAGATGTCAACATCCTAATCCCTGGAACCTGTGAATATGTTACCTCATATGGCAAAAGGGTCTTTGCATATGTGATTAAGTTTAGGATCTTGAGATGGAGAGATTTTCCCAGATTATCTGAGTGGGCCTAAAGTAATCATGAAGGTTCTTAAATGTGGAAGAGGGAGGCAGGATCAGAAAGATGGCATTGTGAGAACGACTCAACTGTCCACTGCTGGCTTTGATGATGGAAGGGGACCACAATCTAAGGAGTGCAGGCAGCCTCTAGAATGTGGAAAAGGCTAGGGAACGGATTCTCTCTTAGAGCATCCATAAAGGAACATAGACCTGCTAACAATTTGATTTTAGCCTAATGAGACCCACATTAAGACTTCCTCCAAAACTGTAAGATAATAAATTTGTGTTGCTTTAATTCACAAATTGTGGTAATTTGTTATAGCAGCAATAGTAAACACAGAGCATGCACTTGTGCATACTTTCTCCTTTCTCAGACTTTTCTCTTTTGCCTTTTCATATTTGTCTATCCTCAGATTCTACCATTCTTTCATGTTTCAACTCTTATTCTTTCCCATCAGCTTGGAATTCCTTCCACATTTTAATTAATCCAATCAACATTTTTGAGTGCCTTCTACCAGTAAGGAAAATATTTCTCCTTTTGGTATTATGGGGAATATCAAGATGCCCTTGCTCTCAAAGAATTTGTAGTCAAATGAGAAGCATTATTCAATATTGAACTCTGAAAGGTATTGGTCAGAGAGCTTACACACAGAGTTTTGAGGATATATATGGAATTTATGCCAATAAGCTTGTAACAATAAAGCTGTTCTATTATCACTATCATCACTATTATATAAAAACATGGAATTTTCCTTTGTTGACTTTGAGGAAGTAAGTGGCCATTTAGGGAAACCCCATATGGCCAGGAACTGTGGGTTGCCTCTAGGAGCTGAGGGCAGCCTCCAGTTGACAGCCAGCAATAAAGTAAAGCCTTCAGTCCTATAGCCGCAATAACTGAATTCTGCCAACAACCTGAGTGAGCCTGAAAATATCCTCCCCAGGCTGAGCTTCAGGTGAGACAGGCACATTGATTTTAGCCTTGCAGAGGACCCAGCTAAGCTGTGCCCATGCTTCTGATCTACAGAAACTGTAAACTGTTAAATATGCATGGTTTTAAGCTGCTGAAGTTTGTGGTAATATTATTATGCAGCAATGAGGAGAACTTACATGTATAGCCACAATACATACAGAAATAGCTATAAGATAGGGCAATGTCAATGCCACATGAGCGGGGAAATGATGTGTTTTGGTTATTCAGGGGCATGACTGTGGCTGGGACAATCAAGGAAAACTTCATAGAAGAGGTGCTTCTGAACTGTACCTTACAAAATGCAGGGATTTCAGAGGATCAGAGAGATTTTTCTGAACAGAGAGGCATGATCAAAGGTACGATGATGGAAGGCACAAAGCATGTTCAAAGAATGCTAATCAGATCATTTGAAACGTAGAGGTCATGAATACAGTGGGGGATAGGCTACCAGGATTGGATGGACCAGATTATGGTGGATCTTGTAGTTTAGACCCTGGAGTTTGAATTTCATTCGTTAAGTATTGAGAAGCCATCAATGTTTTTGAATATAGAAGTGGTATGATAGAAGTTATCCTTTTAGAATATTACTTGGTTCCACAGGTACTGGTCTGCAGTTGTTCTTATGGTGGCAGTTGTGGCATTCCTCTGTGGTAAAAAAACTGTTACATAATTAAACACCTCTTTCTTAGCAAAACAGAAAGTGGGCATATGTGTGACAAACAAAGTAAAAAAAAAAAAGAATATTACTTGGAAAGTGGTAGACAAAACAGTTTGGAGGGTGGCTAAGAGGAAGAAAGACCACATATTTCCTTAGTACAGGTGTGAGGTGATAAGAATTGAAGTAAAGTAATAGTTATTCATTCAGTGAGTATTTACTGTAAGCCAACATGCAGTAGATAGGAAAGAAACTATAGGAAAGATTGTGAGAAGAGAATCAAAGGATTTAGGTACCCATTAGATTTTTGGACTGCAGAAACTAGGGAAGAAGTAAGGGTTTTTTGGCTGGGTTGTCTTGTTTGTTTCCTTGGTTGGTACCAATGACATTCAGTTTGTCTAGGTCCATGAGGACAAGGACTATATTTTGTTCAATGCCATGTCCATAGAACAGTGCCTGGAAAGTAGTGGGCTCTCAGTAAATATTTGTTGAATGACATCTGGAGTTATTTTCTCTATAAAAGTCTTTGAGTAAATATCTACTGCATAAAAAAAGGACTAGAAACATAGGTGCACAATATATCATAATATAGAGCAGGGGTCAGCAAACTATAGCCTGCATGCCAAATCCAGCTACCACCTGTTTTTGTAAGTGAAGTTTTATTGGTACATAGCCACACCTATTTGCTTCCTTATTGTCTGTGGTTGCTTTCACACAGAGTTGAGTAGCTGCAACGGAGACCTTATGGCCCACAAAGCCTAACATATGTACTTGTACTGAAAAGTTTGCCAACCTTTGCTCTATAGTTATCTTCCTAAAGTGGACAGTTGAGTTGCTGTGGATGTAGATGATATCTCAAAATGGGAGAATATAGAGATAGAAAAAATGAGGTTGAGATGGAGATAATGTTATATTTTAGTATTTGAGGAAGAGAAAGAGCTAGTGAGGAAGAGGAGTTGGCTGGGTCATAGAAGATTGGAGGGGAATAGAGTACAGAGTAATATTGTGGAACTTGAGGGAGGATAATTTCTTTTTTTTTTTTTTAACTGTGGCAAAATACATGTAATATAATATAAAATTTACCATTAGTGACATTTAGTTGAATGTACTAAATGTTGTACATCCATTACCTCTACCTAGTTTCAGATATTTTTATTACCTCTAAAGGAAAATCTGTACTCACTAAGCAGTCACTCTTGATTCTTCCCTTCTTCCAATCTCTGGCAACCACTAATCTGCATTCTGTCTCTATGGATTTGCCTATTATGGATATTTCATATAAATGGAATCGTACTATATATAGCTTTTTGTGTGTGCATTCTTTCACTTAGCATAATGTTTTCAAGGTTCATCCATGTTGTAGCATGTATTAAAATTTCATTTGTTTTTATGGCAGAATAATATTCCATAATATGGTTATGCCAAATTTGCTTTATCCATTTTTTCAGTTGATGGACATTTGACTTATTTTTGATTTTGGCAACTAAGAGGTCATTTAGTGGCCTTCAATAGATCCAGGAGGGGTCAGTAATCAGATTACCTAGTTACTGCAAGATTAGGTGATGAGAGAGTGGTGGGGACAGTGGGTGTGGATTTACTGTTTGTAAAGTTTGGTGAGAAGAGCTAGACAGTGTTGCTCATCTCTTGGGGGCATCCAACTCTTGTGAAGGTTTTTCATGATAGCGGGGAGATGGGCTTATTTGTAGTCAAAGGAGAAACTGGTGGAAGAAAGGAGAGTGAGGTTATGAAAGAAGCTAAAGAGGCCACAGGCACCAAGAAGCCTTCAGTTTGATTCCAGCCATAGGTTCTAGTGACAGCGCCCAGTACCATGTGCTATTTTTCCGGCAGCAGTGCTGTCTTGATGGGAGCTTTCTGCAACCTGAAGTTGGGTGTTTCTCCTTGTTTTGAAGCCTTAGTCTGCTTCTTCAATCTGCCCAACAGCTTGAATAAATTTCTTTTCTGCTTTAATTAACTGGGGAATAGTGTCTTTGGTTTGCCAGTAAGATCTCTGATACAAGGATGGAAAATAATAGTATATAATGGTGGGTGAGGGGGTAGAAACCAAATTTGTAAGGTATCTCAGAAACATGAAAGCCTGTCTGAGTAGATTACACCAGTGAGGGCACTCTATCAAGATTAGGGTGGTAAGTACATTTTATGGGTTAGAAGTGCTGAGAAGCAGAGAGACAGCGTTTGTCTTGATGTTTCAGAAGTGGCAAGAACTGAGGATAAGGTGTTTCTTGCTGTTCCCCTTTTTTTTGGGTCTGGGGGAATGAGTGAATAGAAATAAACAGTTCCCAGATTTTTGGTTTTCAAAAACCAATACAAATTGTGGATTGATATAGGGTGGCTAAGTTTTTATTTTGAAAGTAAAAACCTTAAGAATAGCAAATTAACTACTTGCCATTACGGTCATTTTATTAAAAAAAAAAACATTTTACACACTAAAATGTCAGAAGGACATGCTCTCAGAATAAGAATGGTTAACTATGGGAACTAGTTCAATACCTCTGTTTTTCTCATTTAGCAAAAAAACGAGTTAAAAATTTATTATAGATTGGCATTAGTCCATAGATTACATCTGGGAACCACCATTGAATATTATTTTCTTCAAAAAATTATTCGTTTATCCGATCCTCAAAACTCAAATATAAATTTCCTGGGGATAGGGATCTTCTCTTATACCTGTCAACCTTATTTTCTGGGACCTAAAGCAGGACTGACCCATGATCTCATGTATATATGATCTATATGAATTATAGATATCATACATGACCTATAGTGGTACTATTTGAAACTAGGGTTGTCTGGGAGAATCTAGAATTACTGTTCTTTATACTGCTTCCTCCTTCCTGGTGCCATTTGATATTGAGCACAATGAAAGGTGCCTGGTAAGTGTCGGTTGGTTGGTTGGTTGGTTGGTTGAAATTTATGGCTACTCCCTTTGGCTTGCTAGGCAGACTCCTTATGCAATTTTCACACCTCACAAAGAATGCCAGCAGAAGCTAGTGGAGTCAGGATCCTGTTAATCCTTATGTTTCTGTTTCTGCAGCTGTCTCCATTCTCTGAGTGTGCTTAGATGGGACATTCAAATCATTGTCGCATTATTTCTACTTTAACTTGGGAACTTGAAACTGAAATCAAGTTTTGGGGTGCTTCTGGGTGGTGACAGATGTTGTAGTTTCAACCAGGCACTCTTGTTGCCCTCTCCTTATGGTGTTGATTTAGACACCCAGCTGTTTTTGTGATGTTGGCCAACCACAGGTGATACGGAAAAAAAAAATATATATATATAGGAAAAACAATGTTAAATGTATTGAGTGAATTTCTCAAGTGTGGATGTGAAGATTTGGGGGTTGTTTTTGAGGGGAAGGAATAATACATAATGGATTTTGCAGAGGGTTTTGCTTTTTTTTACTTTTGACTGTAACCTTGAAAAGGAGAAATAGGAAGAGTTGAACAAATACTGAACTGTCTCTTTTTTCCTATCTGCTTTGTCATGGACTTTGGTGGTTTTTTATTTTACCAACCTGCTTCTATTTTGCTATTTTGACTAATTTTAGATGTTTTGAATTATTTTAACTTATATGATATTTTTTTCCCACTGAGTTGTCTTTTAATCTTTACTTATGTTTAAACATATAGATTTTAACCTATTTAAGCATAATCAAGAGTTTATGCCATTACCAGACTGTTATTATGGGAATTTGATTTTAGTTGCTCAAAACTAGGGTGTGCTTTAAAAGGAATTCTTTTATCTAGAGTAGGCAAATGGTTTGGAGCCCAAACTGGAAATCTTATGAGGTTCCCTATTTAGGACACATTAGTTTAGTGGAGGGCTTAGGGTTGGTCCAGGAAATCTGAAGTCCCTACTTAGTTCTTTGAACAGTGTAAGCTACTTTATCTTTACGGGTTTTAGTTTTTCTTCTCTTTAAATATACATTTTAGGAAATAGATGTAAATATACATCTAGAATAAAGGCATTTAAAATTTCCTTTAACATTCCTAAGTTAAAGTTACAATTTATAGATACAGTTTCCATGTTATGGAAGCCAGAATTTAGTAGGACATTGACTAATCTGGATAATGTTTGATGTTGTTTGGGTTTGGGAAAGATGTCAGGAATTAACCTGCTGGTAGAATCCTGAAGAGGAAGTCTAGTGTTGCTTCTTCAGAGGGGTCATGGAGTCTATTGGCAATGTTGCTGTTATTCCTGTAACATTACTGAGTGACGGCAGCAATAAATGGGGCAGAGGCTGCACCTCTGGTGGCCAGGAAGGAATGAAATTTGGAGGTTTATGAGGTATTTGTAACCCAAGAAGACGGTTACAATTTAGTCTTCCTCAGGTGGAACAACTAAGTATGATTTGAAAGAGTAATTTACCTTTACACCTTGACAGTATTTTTTCTTCTAGTTATTTGCAGTAAGATTATTAATATACAACTCTTTTGTCAGGGATGATTTGGGCAAAGGACTCATTTCTGGTATCCTAGTCCTGACCTTGGAATTGAGAGAAATTTGTTCCTAACGGAAGAGGAGAGCCAGATGAACATGGATTGGCCTGACCTCAGTACTTACTGCATGCCATGGGCAAACTTCTTAATCTCTCTGCACCACTCTTATCTGTAGGAGGAAGTAGAAAAACCTACCTTTAGAGTGCTGTGAGGATTAAATTGAAGGAAGCAGTGTATGAAAATGCCTTGTGCAATGCGTGGCTCCTGGTAGGCATTCAGGTAATGGGGGCATCATTATCCTAGAGGATCATTTTGGTTTTTCCAGTTTACCAGACAGAATTCAGGCAGTTCCCTACTTCCTAACTACTTATAAACTACTCTCACTTCTTCTCTTTGCCCCTATCTGCATTGAGGCCCTCAACAGATGTGCCAACCTCTCCCCCAGGGAAGGGAACCCTGCATCAGAGGTCATCTCCTTTCTTTCCCTCTCCTCTCTCATCTTGTTCACATAGCCTTGTCTACTGGAGCTCCATATAGCTGGACTCCACATTAGGAAGGTGTCAACAGAGGTTGTTAGGGCTAACTCTGGAGGGAAAAGGGAGCTCCACAACCACTGACCAAGTGGAACTGGGAAAGCCTTTCCACTTAGAAGAAGCATTAAGGGTTATTCTCAACACCACATCTTCTGGGCTTCAGGAACTACATTTTTGTTTAACTGAATTCTCTTCCTCTGGAAAAATGGTTTGCAAGTTTCAAATAACTGATATCCAAGTGTGTATTTGGAGGAATTGTTAAAGCACAGCCTTTTGAACAGTTAGTACTAACAGTTCTGAAGTGCACCAAACTTAGACTGAAGCACCACCCCCACAGAAATGGGGAAGGCCCTGCTTTCTTGATTGTACTCTACAATGATGTGGTTCCTTTCCCTTAAAAGTAGTTTTACTGTTCAAAAAATAGGGCTTAGCTCAAGGCAGATCATTAAGGTGGGTGTGGAGAGGGATTAGAGTGGGCAGTGAAGGAAATCAGAAAGTTTGTAAAAGTAGAAGAGGAAAGGAAGAGAGGCAACAGGCCCAAGAAGTGCTGAAAACCACAGAAAGGTGGTGGTGGCTTTTCAGTGCTGAGCCTCTCTTTTAAGTCTTTATTTTCCTTTGTGAATGGATGCTTTTAAATCAGTGGTGAGGTGTCATAAACATTTAATCCTGAGTGACATTTGCATTGACACAGCTGTGCTGCTTATATCCTAGCAAAAGCCAAGTAAGCTCAGACAGGTATTTGTAATTCTTGTTTCTTTAGGAAAAGTTGCTGAATGCTTACTCTGCCTCTGCTGTTGGGAGGGGCACATTTTATTCAGGTTCAGCCTTGGGGAGGTAAAAGGGACTTTTATACTGCACTTCACAGTGTGAACCCTGTACAGGCCTGGGCCATGTACTGGGGGGAAGAAAGGGCCTGCACAGATCGGTCTTGGCTTTCACCGAAAAATGGGGTTTGTAGATTTATCAAGTTACCTGGAGTTGCTGCACAAACCCAGAAGGTGGGAACAGGTTTGTGCTTCCATCTTTGGAGAGCTACAGGAGAGTTCAGGGAGCCATTGCACTTGCTCCTACACCCACTATCCCCAAATGGGAGGGATCTGGCTCTTGTTTTTTTCTCACTTGTCCTATGGTCACTGAGGTTCAGCTGCCATTGTGACCCAAGTTGCACTGTGCAAAATAGCCCTTTGTCCTAGAATCCCAAGGAAAAAACCTTGTATTTTCCATCCCAACCCTTCACATTCAACCTTGATTAATCTCACATCTCACTAATTGTGTTCAATTTCTGGTATTTCCAGATTAGCTTTCTTGTTTCTTCATTGACCTTCTAACATTCATAGAGTAGCAAATTACAGAAATTTTCATTCAAATCAGTTTTTATCTAGCTTAGGAGCTCAATCCAAAAGAATCCTTTTTTGTCATTTTCTTTTTTATATTTTGACCTTCCATTTTAATCATTTTGAAAGAAATTCACCTTTTGCAGCTGAAGTAGAAACTATCTGTAAAGCAATAGTTTTCAATTTTGGTGGCACAATAGAATCACTTGGGTAGCTTAAAAAAGGTCTTGGCTGGTCCCCAATTCAATTGGTTCAGAGTGGGATTTAGACCTGTTTGTTTATTTATTTATATATTTTTAAAACAAGCAGCCAACATTTCCAAGTGATTCAAAGTTGAGCAACCACTCATTCAAAAGGGGACGGTGATAGTGATTTGAAGATAAAATGATTTTTCTCCTTAACATTTATCCAGATTATTAACAATAATCTGTGTTTACCATAGAAAAATTGGAAAGTATAGGAGGGTATAAAGTATCAGAAAAAACCAGCAACACCTGTAACCACACCTCTCAAAAGTAATCACTGCCAGCATTTTAATTTTTTTTCTTCACTATTTTGACTAAACTGTTACTGGTTCACTTCACTGCTTTTCAGCAAATGTTACTGATCTAGAGTCTGGTATGAATCTTATGGAATATCTTGAATCTTCTCTGAATGTTTCTTTTGGAGTTGACAAGTATTGATTGAGTAATGGGGCTGTAAGGAGCTGTGAGGTGCACCTGGGGAGGGGGTGGTTCAGGGATGTGTAAAATCTCTCCATCAAGGTGTTTAATCATCTAACTTGCTTACCACTTCTTTGGCTTATTTAACAATTGTCACAGGCATTTGCTTGCATATTTTAGGTCAACTGTTGGTCATTGTTAATGGTTTCATATTATTTCGAATGAGATGTAATTTAGGGTAGTAAATGTAAACAGAATCAGAATTAATTTTTTAAAATTAATTTTTGACTTATTCCAAACCTTCTTTTGTTGTAATTTCTGTGATGTTTACTGAAAATTGCATTTCCAGATGTTCAGCCTGTGGCCTCATTACTGCTCATCCTGATAGGGTGGTAAACAGTGCTTATGTTGTGCAGTTGACTTTTGTTAATGATATATATAGTGAACGTACTTTGATTAACTTGATTTATCACTATTTAAATTTACTTATAGCACACAATGCCAAAATTTTGTTGCACTTTTATTCTCAAGGACAGTTATCATATGTAAACTTGTTAACTCAGATTCAAATAGTCATCATGATCTCACAGGTCTCCTACAGCTCTGACAAGTTCTTGCAAAATTTGGGAACTGCATTCTGGGTCACTACTGCAGAAGACATCTAACTTCACAGGTTTTTTATTATTTCCACTCAAGAACCAAGACTCAGCACACAAGACCAGTTTTGTGAAAAATCAGATATGTCATTGGTGAGTGCCCATGACTCCTTACATTGGGTGGCTGGCCATGGAGAATCCTCAGGGACTGAGGGGTAGGGTCTATCTTGACTTCTGGAATGGATTTTCTCCTGTTGAAAGTTGGGTCTTGGGAAGCGGCTGTGGCTCAATCAGTGGGGCTCCCGTTTACCATATGGGAGGGCCCGGGTTCGGTTCCCGGGGCCTCCTGGTGGGGGCAGGCCCGCCCGCACGGCGTGGTTGGCTGACCCGGCGAGCACAAGCAGCAAGGGGGGGGGATAAATGAATAAATAAATAAAATCTTTAAAAAAAAAAAAAAAGAAAGTTGGGTCTGGTATTATGTAGAAGTGATGAAATGTTGGAAAGCTCTAATAAAAAAATGTAAGAGGTGTAAATTTTGACTGCCAGGGGAATCTGGCTGGGTGTACATCTTTTAGGAACTGTCCTTTAAATAATTGTTTTCTTCCTGTGTTCTCTTTGCTTTCTCCCTCCCCTGTTTTTCATTCTTTTTGCAGTTTTTCCCTTTTCCTTTCTTCCCTTTTTTTCTTCCCCTTTTCCCCAATTTCTTAAGGTTACGCCTTCAGTGGTTGGAGTGGGAACAGCTTATCATCTGGAACAGAGTTCCCATGCCAAGATGTGAGAACAGCAGGAGAGCCGCAATCCTGTGCTTACCTCCTTTGGCCCAGGTCTGAGGGCCACTGAGGGGGTATTTGTGCCTTAGGGGATTTTCTAAAACAAACAGTGGAATCTTATTTAAATATTTCTGGAAGAAGTTTGTAGGTCATGGTCCAGATGGAAACCGGCACTTTTCTGAACCCACCCCTCTTATTTCACCCTTTAAACATTTCCATATCCTATTGTACATTAGGGTTTTGCAATCATTTCCTTTGATCCCTAGCTTACTGTGTAATTACAGGTGCTTTTCTACTTCCTTTTTGCAGTGATATTGGTCATCATTGTTGGCCTATAGCAAACACACTGTGTTCCGGATGCAAACTGAAAATTTAAAGATTAGCAAATAATTCATCATTTACATAGAACTGTGTAGGGCCAATCACATGACCTTAGAATAGAGCATTGGTGTGGGAGCAGCACCTTTACTGTCAGGAGAAAGTGAATATAAAGGCACAGAACAACACAAGTTAGAGAGGCAGTTTGCTGTGTTGTTAATAAAATTAAAAGTTCATTGCTTTAGCCAATCTCTTACATTGTGGGACACACCTGTGTTCAAATCGCCTCTTGGTCAATCTTTAGTTCTATGGCTTTGAGGCAGTTATTCAACCTTTCTGTGCCTTAGTGTTCTCCTTTGTAAAACTTACCTCATAGGGTGAGGGTTAAATGAGATCATGCATGTGAAGGACACAGTTCCTGGCACAGAATAAGGACTCGCTAATTTTGTAATAATAACTGTTCTGAACATTAGTGTATCTTGACCCAGAATTCTTTTCCTGAAGACATGCTATAATTTAGACAGGAATACTCTACTGACTCATCTTTGCATGTCCAATTAAATATGCTTTTATAAAGGCACTTGATGCTGGTCAACAGAACCTATATTTATGATTCTTTGTCTATCAGCATTAATTCTGAGATACACTGCAGAACTTGAACACAAAATATTTCTGACCATTGATCTCTCTCGCTCCCATAACTATAAAATTATATATAAAATAGTTGTTATAGAATAAATGTATTTCTCCTATAAGACACATAATCATTATCTTTCATTAGGGAAGCAATTAGGTTGCAAGTTGAAAATAGTTTCCAATATCATAACCTAACTGAAAATGCCAGGTCCTCTGAGTCTAATGCTTAGATGCTATTGCTACATTATGGTCAGCATTCTGCTAGTAACTTTTTTAGAGATCCCTGCAATGAATGCTAAATTAAAGATGACTTGAACTAATCCAGCATTCTGTCATCAGGGATGGACAATTTTTAGGGTTCCACAAAAGCCTGTGGGGGTAGCTATCCCTCCAGTTATTCCCCTAGCCTTTGTTTCACAGCTATGCTGTTTCAAGCTGTGTCCACTTCTTATCTCCTAGGTTCTGTTCAACACACTCTATTTGGTTACTCTTCCTATCACATCCTAAAACTTTATTAGCTAGGCTCATCAATGACCTTTAATTGCTAAACCAGTATAACTGCAGTCTGTCTTACCAGTGTAAATTCGACATTGTCTTCACATTAATTATACTTCCTTGTTGGCTAATGGTATAGTCTCACTGTGGTCTTCAGTTAAAGCAATTCTTTAGGGACTCAAGGTTTCAGCTCTCTGATAATTTGACTTTTACATACATTTTGCTTTATTTAAAAAATTTTATTTATTTTTTTAAAATAGGTAATACATTCACCTAGCTAAAAATGCAAAAGATGCAAACAGATATTCAGGTAAGTTTCCTTCCCAGCCTGGACGCCCTCATCCCCATTTCCTATTCTCAGAGGCAACTACGGATAACCTGTTTGCTGTGTTTGGTATATTTTGGTGTAAAAGAGTGGATGTACTCTACATCCTTCAGATAATGCTCCGTGAAGACTTCTTTTTGCTTTGGATAAATATGGAGCAGCCCTGCAGACCTGCAGTCACCTTATCTATGCTGATTAGATGCAGAGCATTTTCTTTTACTTTTTTACTTCAAACAGTTGTTTTTTAAGTAAATTATGAAAAGAAAGAAAACATTGTCTTTTATATACTGACTTACTGTTTTTGGTGTTTTTTATATTCCTTACTGTAGATCATTTCCTTTAGCATTTCTAAAGAACATCCTTTAGCATTTCTTTTTTTTTTTTTTTTTTAAAGATTTTATTTATTTATTCATTTATCCCCCCCTTGCTGCTTGTGCTCGCTGGGTCAGCTAACCACGCCGTGCGGGCGGGCTTGCCTTCACCAGGTTCGGTTCCCGGGGGCCTCCTATATGGTAAACGGGAGCCCTACTGATTGAGCCACAGCCGCTTCCCCCTTTAGCATTTCTTGTAGTACAAGTCTGCTGGTGATGAATTCTTTCTGCTTTTGTTTATCTGTAATTGTCTTTATTTTACTCTTTAAAAAAAAGTCCTTCCAGTTTATTTTTAGAACATTATTTATTTTTAGTTGTGGTAAAATATACATAACATTAACCATTTTAAGTGGACAATTCTTTGATATTACGTACATTGACAATACTGTGTAGCTTTTATCACTACCTATTTCCAGACTATTTTTATCACCCCAGACCAAAACCCATAATCATTTAGCAATAACTCTCCATTTCCCCTTCCCCTTCACCCCTGGGAAGCACTATTTTTATTTATTTATTTTTTTTTAAAGATTTTTATTTATTTATTCATTTATCCCCCCCCTGCTGCCTGCGCTCGCTGGGCCAGCCAACCACGCCGCGCGGGCGGCCCGCCCCCACCAGGAGGCCCCGGGAACCGAACCCGGGGCCCCCCACATGGTAAACGGGAGCCCCACTGACTGAGCCACAGCCGCCTCCCTATTTTGTTTTCTGTCTCTATGGAATTACTTATTCTAAGTACTTTGCATAAGAGAAAATCATATCTTATTTGTCCTTTTGAGATTGGCTTATTTCACTCAACAGGATGTCTTTAAGGGAAACAGGTAGAGAGAAGATAAAAGATAAAGGCATTGAAGGTTTGAAACAGATTGCTTAATAGAATCAGATTGCTCTCGTCACCTCTTGGGCTTCAGAGAAACCAGAATCTCTTTACCACTGTCCCTCTCCTGCTGTTGAGCAGTTTACTTATTTCCTACAGCTCATAGACTTCCCAGAGTGGGATGGGAGCAGCAGCTGCCATCTGATTTTGCTCCTCTGCTGTGGGCCAGTGCTTTGCTGGGCAGTAAAGACACAGTGAGGAACAAAAGACAGGCCTGGGCCTTTGGAACTCACAGTCAGCTAAGGAAAACAGCAGTGGTTTTAGGGAGCACTAACTTGGAAGGTGCCTGTGGTGAGGAAAGGCTCTGGAGGGGGTGACAGCTGAGTTCAGTTTCTTTTAAAGAGGAGTAGGCTTTAGCTTGCTAAGGGGATGGGGTGGGGTCACACAGGCAGAGGTGAGAAACAGACATCATTCCTTCAGCCAGCCTAGAGCAGCTTGTGGTATTTGAAACATGTATACAGTATGAAAGTGTTCAGAGAGGGCTACATGTGATTTTATAGATTCTTTTTTCTCTTTCAAGATGTGCTTTATCCTTAGAAATAAAATATGAATTGGTATGAGAATTGATAGTAAGCATTTCTAAATGAGCCAATTTTTCTTTTTCTTTTTTATTATTATTATTTCTTTCGGAGATACTGGGGATTGAACCTGGGACCATGTATATGTGAGGCAAGCACTCAACCATTGAACTATACCAGCTCTGCTGTTTTTTATTTTTTAAACTCTTTTGGGGTCATAGACTTTCTTTGATTAAAGCCTGGATATTTTACCCCACAGAAAAGTGTGCCCGTAACATGCATGCAAGCATGGGCACAAGCACACACACACTATTTTGGAGTTTCAGGGTCTCCTGAAGCACATGTGTGTTCCTCTGGTTAAGATAGAATTTCTTTCATACTAACTTGAGCCAGTGGAGATATATTTTTCTTAAAATGCTCAAAATAATTTTTAATAAATCTAGGAATTATGAAATGAGATTGACAATTATTCTTTTTATAAAATTTAAAAATCCACATATTTCTGAACCTTGAATTCTATATAACTCAAAAGTAAAACTATTTCATGTTATGAGAACTTAAGTAGCATATAATACCCCTTTAAAAAAATATTTTAATGAACCCAAATCACTTTAATTTTTATTTGATTGATTCTAGGCAGTTTATTTTAAATATTTTTAAGGGAAATTTCAAATATATATAGTAAAGTAGAGATTATAGTAAAATGAGCCTCTATGTAACCCATCACATAGTCCCTACAATTATTAGCTTGTAGCCAAATACATTTCATATTTAGCTATATACACTTCCAATATGCCTACAACCATTTTTTTCCTCAGTAAATTCCTGGCATCATATTATTTCAACTGTATTTATTATAGCATATATCTCTAAATGATACTCTTAAAATAACTACAGTGCCATTATTGTATTTAATAAATCAATAATAATTAATTAGTACCATCATATATCTCTCATTGTTCAGCTATTTTCCCAGTTGTCTCATAATTGTTTTAATAATTTGTTTGAATCAGGGTACAAATAAGGTCTATATATTGTTATTGATTGATTAAGGCTTTTTATTTAAACACAGTTTAAGATGTTTAATTTATATATTGGGTTCTCTTACAAATTTAGGAACTACTTTGTTCTCAAGCACCCATAGAACATTTACAAAAGCTGATCATAAACAAGGCCACACAAATTCTCTTCAAAAGAACTTGTAAAAATCACATTCTTTGCCACAATAAATTAAAATTAAAAATTAATAGGGGAGCAGCTGTGGCTCAATTGGTTGGGCTCCCATTTACAATATGGGAAGCCCTGGGTTCGATTCCTGGGGCCTCCTGATGAAGGCAAGGCTACCTGTGCGGCCTGGGGAGCTGACGCCGATGACCCAACAAAGGGAGATAAGCAGACACAGAAAAACGCAAAGGAAGTGGACACAGTGAGCATAAGCAGCAAGGGGGGGATACATAAATAAATAAATAAAAATAAATCTTAAAAAAAAAATTAATGGTAAAGATCTATTTGAAAAACTGCCAGAAAATTTAAAATGTCCTCTAAAATAATTGAGATGGTCAAAGAATAAAATAAAGTGACAGGATGAGCTATTTATTAACAAACATTAAAAAGATGAATATGAAAATTCACAGAATATGACCTATTTATAACCTTAATGCTCTCACTTTTTTTTTTTTTGAGGTACCCAGGGCCCCGGGACCTCAAATGTGAGAAGCTGGTACTCAACCACTGAGCCACATTGGCTTCCCTGAGTTGGTTTTCTCATCTCTTTTGCTTGTTGTTCGTTTTTTTTTTTTGTTTTTTTTTTTCAGGAGGCACTGGGAACCAAACCAGGACCTCCCATGTGGGAGGCAGGGGCTCAACCACTTGAGCCACATCGGCTCTCTCATTATTTTTTAAAACAGTAAATAAACTAAGTGTGAAAATAAAAAAAAAAATAAGGAAATCAGAAAGATATAAAAATAGAAGATATAAAAAATTTGAAAAGAAAAATAGGGTTGATAAATGCAAGAGTTAGTTATTTGGGCAACCAAAGTCAATAATGTAAACATCTGCTAGATACACAGAACAATCCAAAATAGGAAAAATATAGCAATGTGAGACAGGATATTTAACAGTGGACACAGAGTATTAAAATGATAAAAAAATATTATGTACAATTCCATTCTCATTTAAGTCTCCTAAGTCTTTTAATTCCTCTTCCACTCCCTCCCTTCTCTTTTCCCTCTCTCTGTCCCTCCCTCCTCCTCCTTCTCTCCCCTTCTCTCTGTTTCTTCCTCTCTCTCTCCTTCTCTCATAATTTATTGAGGAAATGGGGCCATTTGTTCTGTCTTGTTTCCATAGTAAGAATTTGGCTGATTGCATTCCTGTGGTATTGCTCAGGTATTTAGATTTAAAGACTTGATCGGATTCAGTCTTGATTTTTTTTGGTCAAGAGTACTTCATAATTGGTCTTGTATACTTCCATTTAAGAAACTATATAATATCTTGCTTTTTAGAATATTAGCAGCCATTGAAGATCATTGTCAAAATCCATTATTTCGTTAGAAGTTGTAAAGTAATGATAATCTAATTATATAATTCCTTTTTCATTGATTAGCTGGAATACTTCAAAACAGAAAGTTATATATTTGTTTACTCTGTGGTAAAGACAAAATAAATGCTCAATTCTGTTTTTAATGTGTCCTATACCATCTTCCAATGGTAACCAGTTTTTATTATTATTGTTTATTAGTATCAGTATGAACTCATGAAATTAAATATTTTTGTTATCCTTCAGTCCGCTGTACGTATTTACCTTGTTATGCTCAAATTGTCCCAGTTTATGGCCAGTGGGAAACTTTTCATGTGGCCTCTGCATCTTTTTTTTTGTGTGTGTGTGTAACTTTTTATTGTAGTAATATATATATATACAACTCAGAGTTTCACATTTTAACCACTTTCAAGTGATATATCACAATTCAGTGATATTAATTGCATTGAACATTGTGCCACCATCTCTACTGTCCATTACCCAAACTTTTACATCACCTCAAACAGAAACTCTTGCACCCCTTGAGCAATAACTGCCCACCCCGAACACCTCCCTTGGAAATCTCTATAAATTTGTATAGTCTAATTATTTCATATCAGTGAGTTTATACAATATTTGTACTTTTGTTTCTGGTTTATTTCATTCAATATGATATCTTCAAAGTTCATCCATGGTGTCACATGTATCAGAACTTCATTCCTTTTTATGCCTGAATAATAATCCATTGTATACCACATTTTGTTTATCTATTCATCTGTTGATGGACACTTGGGTTGCTTTCATCTTTTGGCAATTGTGAATAATGCTGCTATGAACATCAGTGTACAAATATCTATTTGAGTTCCTGCTTTCAAATCTTTTGGGTATATACTTAGAAGTGGGATTGCTGGGACATATGGTAATCTGTACTTTCTGATCAACCATCAAACTGTCTTCTACAGTGGCTATACCACTTTATGCTTCCACTGTTAACGAAAAAGTGTCCCTATTTCCTCACATCCTCTCCAACATGTCATTTTATATTTTTTAAATAATAGCTGTTCCAGGGTCTGTGAAATGGCATCTTATTGTGATTTTGATTTGCATTTCCCTAATGCCTAATGATGTTGGACATCTTTTCATGTGATTATTGGCCATTTGTATATCTCCTTTGGAGAAGTGTTTATTCAAGTCCTTTGCCTACTTTTTAATTGGGTTGTCTATTTTTGTTATTGAGTAGTAGGAGTTCTTTATATATTCTGGATATTAAACCCTTATCAGATATATGGTTTCCAAATATTTTCTCCCATTCTGTAGGTTTTTATTTTCTTAATGAAGTCCTTTGATGCATAAAAGCTTTTATTTTGATGAAGTTCCATTTGTCTACTTTTCCTTTTGTTGCTTATGTTTTTGGTGTAAAGTCTAAGAAACCGTTGCATGATGCAAGATCCTGAAGATGCTTCCCTTTGTTTTCTCCTAGGAGTTTTATAGTTTTTGTAATGTAGTTAGGTCTTTGATCCGTTTTGCGTTAATTTTTTTATATGGTATGAGGTAGAAGTCCTCCTTCATTCTTTTCATATGGCTGTCCAGTTTTCTCAGAGCCATTTATTGAAGAGACAATTCTTTCCTCACACCGGGACCCATTGTCAAATATCAATTGGCCATAGATATAAAGGTTTATTTCTGAATTCTCAATTTGTAGAATCAGCTATTTTTTCTAGGAGCATGAGGACAGGTATATTTTAATTTTGAAAATCTTTAAATAAAAAGT
Source organism: Tolypeutes matacus (assembly GCA_026826555.1). Taxonomy (NCBI): domain Eukaryota; kingdom Metazoa; phylum Chordata; class Mammalia; order Cingulata; family Chlamyphoridae; genus Tolypeutes; species Tolypeutes matacus. The sequence goes on from JAKSZT010054399.1 coordinate 15,664,879, forward strand.
TAACATTCTGTTCTTTATCACTGCAATGTGGGAAACATTATCTTGTTCACCTCTTTATTGTGGCATCTAGCACAGCGTGATCTGGTGGTGTTATGATCTGGTCGCCAGAATCCATGTTGGGCTGCACGAGGTTATCCTCAACTAGGAAACCAGTGTTTCTAACTTAGCTCTAAAATTTAATAAAGCTTTGGGATAACTGCAAAAGTTTATAAACTGAAAGAAAAATAATGAGCAGGCCCATTCTAACACAAAGGTTACTAAGGATATTTTCTCCAGCAAGTACATTCTCTATAGTAATTTTGTGGTTTTTATTCTCTTGCAAAACATGAATTTGGAGTGATACAATTTTCAGAGAACATATATTGTGTAAGTGTAAATTTTAAATTTATAAGGAGTGTTCTGTAACTTGTATTATTATCTAAAAATTGTTAAAATGTTCTTGAAATTTTGTCCCCGTCTTTTTATTTTCTTTCTTCCTTGACATGGTAGCTTGCTGATGAAGCTGAACTTTATCTTAGCTTAGGGAGATTTTAAGTGGGTAACTCAAATGTATGCTTGCCTACTTCAGTCACTGTGAAAGACCTTCTTGGGATCTAATTTTCTCAAACAGAAAATAACATTAGAACCACTTATGTAGTTAGTTGAGGTATTACTATTTGATAATTGAATCCAGATGTTAAATGAAAGTTCATGTCTGTGGGTTGTATAACTTCTCTTTATCACATCACAAAATATCACATCTAGTTGCCTTTTTAATCAATTGAATTACAGAGAAATGTAACACAGGTTCTAAATAAAAAACAAGTAGGTACTATAACATTGAAATTCCCCACACAATGCTGCTATATTTACTTAATTGAATTAACTGTAATTCAAAAGGGATGGGTTAAATTATTACCAATTGTGGAAAGTTATAGTTAAATTGTGGGTGATTAAAGTAGGAAAAATAATAGGAAAATTGTATTTTGGGAATGCTTGTGTAATATCTCTTACAAGATACTTTTAGTTCTTGCTTCGACTTACCTACAAAGATTAGAGGTTGTAAATTTGGTAGTCTTCAAATGGAGTAAATATTTTATGGTAATTGAGAATTCTGTAGTAATTTTCTGGCCTGATTTTCACTAATGCCCATTTTTGACCCCAGAGCATAGATTAAATTACGAATTCTAACATATACTTTTTTGCCTTACATGAACTTTAAAAAAATTTCCTATTGCTTTTTTGAGGGGAGGGGTCTCACTAAAAAGGATATTTTAGTTTATTTGAGCACCTTTTGACATAGCTATACTTAAATTTAAAAAATTAAGACAGATTTGATTGAATTGATCTTTTCTGATGTTTAAAATGCAATTTGAAAAATTGTGGGAGAAAATGTAATTGAAATGCTATCAGAACACATTTTAAATAATCAGATGTTATCCGAAAAACTGGTAATTTTCTAATATTCTTGCCACAGAATGAAATTATTTTAATTAGCTCTTCAACAAATATTTATTGAGCACCCACCGAGATATAGACAAAGTCCCAGTAAATAAATACTCATGTAAGGAACATTATATAAGCATCCCCAAAAGACAGTTTCCTCACACTTTTCTGGGATGGTTGGGGAGGGAAGACATATAATAAACAAGTAAACAATAAAGATATTTTAGGTAGTCATAAACCCTAACAAAGAATTAAAAATATGATGTTATAGGATAGCAAGATGGCTGAAGCATTTCCTGTGTCACATCCAGAGCTGTGTTTCCAGGAGGAAAAGACATCTCTTCCTGTGTTGAATTCTGTCTTTGTTGGTGTCTTGGAGAAAGAAAACCTTTCCCAGAAGCCCCTATTACTTCCTTTCATGTCTCATCGGTCTGTTTGGGGCTACATGCCCATTCCTAACCCACCTAGGCAAGGGAACTTGGAATTTCAAGATTCTCAGACTGTTCAAGATTCATTCCTGGGCTGAATTGCACTGGGGAGGGGTAGATAAATATATCTGAGAGTTTTGTTAGAAAATAAAGGGAGAATAGATACTTGGTAGATAAGCACAGACCACCACAATTTTGTTTAATGATAGCTAAAATTTTTTTAGCATTTACTATGTGCTGGACTTTCACTCAATCCTTTTAAAGGTACGTGCAAGACTGAGGCTTACAGAGAGTAACTCAGCCAGTATTGTTCGATGAAGCAGGGTCTCTTAACCAATACTCTGATTCCAGAGCTTGCATTCTCTTAATGCAATCTGGGAAAATGGAAATATATTTTTTGAAATATTCAATGCAAATTTGTTAATTATAGTAAAAAAAAAAAAAAAAAAAAAAAGGACTCAGGGCCTACATTGTTAACCTTCAATAGTTAGAAAACTCATTCATATGAAACCTCTTGTTTCTCCACAGTTTGGAACAAATCATAATTGTCTTTTCCACTAGTTGTGTCACCTTCAGGTATTAAAGTTGTCTTGTTTAGGAATCTTTTCACATGTATCAAGTAGATTTTTTGGTTCTAATGGATAGGAACATATGTGATATTTCTTTACCTGCATCCTGGCAGTAACCCTAGCCAGGCTCTTAGCCAGTGCTCAAGGAGCCCTTGTTTTATTCAAAACAGAATCTTTTATAAGCCTTATGTTAAATATTGTGAAAAATTATGTGTTAAAACCTGAAATATAACCTCCATTTTAAAATAATTTAATTTTACTGTATCCTTTTTAAGGACCATTTATCCTGTGTTCAGAGGTTTTACTAAATGTACATGTTTGATGAAACTAAATATAAGTAATATAAGCAATAGAAATTTATCTCAAATCCAGTCTTTTAATTGTGGGTGTGTTAAAGATGTGTTATACTACAGGAGTTGAATCATGACTTTTATCTTTTTTATTTGGCACTTTAAAATTTTCATACTACAGGTATATTGGTGCCTGCCTTTTATTGGAGTCAGGCTAATAGGAACTTTGTTAACCGGCATCTATCTGTTGTGCAGGGGACTGCTCCCCCTAGAGGGAAAAGACAAGCCAGTCAGTCAGTCCAGTTATTAGTCTGAGATTCTTTAAGTATAGGGCGGAGGAAACATAGCGGTTAGATCTGAAAGGGAACATCTTATTCTGTGGCCCAGAAACTTTGATTTCCTTAACCAGCAAAATCTATCCCTCTAATATATATTAATTAATTAATTCTGGGTTTAATAGAGCCTACTCATGTTCTTATTTTGTCACTTAAGGATATTTAAAATAAAACTGAAAACAAACCAAACCAAACCAACCAGCCAAACAGAAAACCCTGCCATACACTACTGCCATGATTTAAAATAAAGGACATTGTAGCTCCAGAATAGTTAGGAAATAATCTCAAGAGTAGAAGATCTTGTAAGAGGTCTGGAGTTTGTGAGTCCATGGTCTTCTCTCACATTACCTTTATTTCTTTGTTCATTTCATCATGGACTGGTGAACACTTAATCACAGACCTGCCTGGCCTGTGGTTCACCCAGAACCAAGCCCTCATTCAACAGTTAAGGAGATACAGTCCCGAAACGGCAATCTTGAAGTGACATCAGGTGTTTCTAAAACTGAGTTTAAAATTTAGTTTAGTAAGATTACTGTTATCGTCTTTGGGATTGTGTTTATCAGGTTATCCTATGTAGTTATCATCTGTGCTGTTTTGAAAGTTAGATGGCCTTAACCCAAGGCATCCTTATTTTTCCTTAAGTAAGGATGGCGATTTTGAGCTTTCAGATGGATGTTTCATAGCTTTCTTAATGTAGCCCACTGTACAAACTTTAGAATTCAGGTGCCAATAGTAATTTAACACAAATGTGAAGGTTTCATTTGGAAAAAAAAAAAAGTAAAAATGGTCTTTCTAAAATTGCAGGTTCTCAAATTACCACATCATGGGCTTGCTATTTTCTAAAGTGCTTTTACTTCCCTTTGGGTATTTCAGCTGCAGTGAGCTCTTCCACAGTCTGGGCTGCCATAAATCTATGGGAAAATTTTTTGAAAAATCATGCAGACAGATTCCTATAAGCATCTAAGATATGTGGACTGCAGTCAGGACCATACCTCTTTGTGGCCCTGTAAAGCTGTGGGAAAATTGTCTGTATATCCTGTGGTGTGTAACACTATATACAGTTCTCATGGCCTGCAAGTAGTGTGGACTAGGAATCAGGAATAGTAGGTTCTATTTTCAGTGTTGCTGCTGACTTAATATATATCCTTAGGTAAGTTTCTTAGCCTTTTTTTGAGACCATTTTGTCATTTATAAAACTGGGCATACTGAAGGCTGATAACCTGGCCACACTGTTCTGCTCTGATGCAGCTGGATACAGAACAGGGCAGTTTTTATGGTGGATGGATCCTCTCTAATCTAGGAAAGTGAATACTTGTCTGGCCTTTGCCACTGAAACACCCCCAACAATCTAAAGGCTTTCGCATGCCTAGAAAAAGCTACTGAATTGGCAAACATATATATGCTTAACTTCCTGGTTCCCCAGACCTTATTTTAGAGGAATGTTCTCAATATTTTCCTACCCAGAGGAATTTACTTGTGTAACCCCCCTAGTCCTTAAGAAAATTGATTTTGGCAGTGTTAATATTGCAGTCTTCCCAAGAGAGCCGCTGAATGGGAAGGCTTTCCATCTCCAGTGGGGAAGAGGGATCTAATATGAGAACGAACCACTTTTATTTTTATGTAATGATGGTATGTAAATTGCCTTTTAGGTAGTAGTCATTCCTTCAACAAATATTTATTGAGCATCTGCTCGGTTCTAGGAACAAAGCAGTTCAAGAAACAATGTGGACAAGTTAATGGGCAATATGAATCTGATAAAAATTTTCCAAGTTTGCTTACAATTTTAAACTGTGCCAATACAAGCTCAATATTTTGTTGCTCACTGTGGCATAGACAGTTTTTACCATTTTTCTCTTCTTCCTTATAAATAGAATCTCTGTATTAATTGAGGTTACCTATATGCTTAGTTAAAAGAAGGTACTTTCCAGCTTCCTTTGCAGCTACTTGAATTCTTGCCAGTGAATTTAAGTGGAAGTGTTTTGTGGATTTCTGGAACTGCTTAAAAGGAGTTGGAGATGTGCCCCCTTTGCCTTCATCTTCCTTTTTACTGCCATCTGGAATGTAGATGTGATTGCTGGAACTCAACAGCAATTTTGCATCATGAGGTAAACTTAAGGATAGAAGCCAGGCTATGAGGCATGGAGGCCGAAGAATCGTGGAAGGAAGTGGCAGTGCAGGAGAAGCCAGAAGGGGAAGACCAGAAACCAGAGCGGGAGAAAGAGCAGGAGGAGGCCGGAGGGAGGCTGGCGTCGGCAAGGAGCCGGTAGTTCCAGGTATCATGGACTTGGGCCACATCCCACTGCACTTGCAGCCCCTTCACTTGTGCAGCCTTTTCAGTGCCTATGGCGAGGTTGGGCACATTTTCTTCCAGCCTGAGGATGTTTTGTGTGGTGCAAGAAGAAGATGGCGGCGGCTGGGGCAGTGGGAGGAAAGAAGGGGTCCAAGTACAGCAAGGACTACACTAAGGGCTGGGTAAAGTTCTGGGACAAGCTGTGGCCAAGCATGTGGTGGCTTATCTACACAGGCACAGCCCCTTTCGCTATGATCTATGGAACCTCAAGTACCTGCTGCAGTTCACATGGTCCCACCTCAGGGAGCACCTGGCCTTTGAGTGTCAGGTGTGCTGACAGTGCCTGAGGGCCGAGGTTGCTCAGGCTAAGCAGGAGACTGACTTCTCTCTTTGAAGTGTGGGGTGGGGGCAACGTTTCGTGACTGTTAATGGTGATCCTGCTCCCGACAAGGGCTCCTGGGCCTTTGCCCAGCACCCAACTGCACAAAAGGAAAGGGCCTTCTGTGCTGCCCAGCCAGGAGGGCGTGAAGGGGCTCTCCTGGCTACTGCCCAAGATCAGGCCTGCTCCAACCGAGGGCTTCTTGCCAAGATCTTTGGAGGCCCACCAATTTCAGAGGACATGAAGGGACCTGCATGAGGGGCAGAGAAGGCCCTCCCACCTCCTGGCTCTGCCTTGTTTCTTTCCTATCTTACACTAGAATGATAATGATTACCTAGGCAAATATTTTATTGTTTTTCAGACCAGAAGTTTCTTGTGAAGGCCCAAACATAAAAGGCCCAAACACGAAAGTTGTGTGGGTCTCCCCAGCTCCTGTACATGCCAGATTGAGTCACATTATCTGTACTAGCTGCAGATGCTTGTTTTGTCCTGTTTGACTCCTGGTTGCCTGCCTTTTTGTCCAGTGGGGCTCCCTAAAAACTCTACTTCTTGGACCTGGGGAAGGGTCTTTACCTTGAACTAGAGTGATAGTGGCTTGTGATAGGCAATCTTGTCCTATTTACCAACCACAAGTGAGGACAGCAGCACCATCCTTTTTATTTAGGAAAAGTAAAGACCAGCAGGCGTTGCTGGGATGGGACTAAGTTGGCCTCTTTCCAAATGTATTTATAGAGAAGAAAAATTATATGAAAAAATATATGAAAAATACATGCCAACTTTGTTCTCCTTGTGTCCCATTCACTCACCTCACTCCATCTCTCTGCCTCAGAGTTCATGTCTCTTTCAAATTTATTATCAGTCTGCCTGTCTTGGAGAACTCTGTTAAACCCATCTTTACCTCTCTAAAAAAAAAAAAAAAAAAAAGAAAAAAAGAAAAAGAGAAAGAAAAAGTCAAACTAAGCTAGCCTAGGCCCCTGAAAACAGTTGACCAGCCCTGGACTGACCACCACCACTTCTTTGAGGGAACATGCATTGAGTTTCAGTTTATCTGCAGCTGCATCTAGTCCTAACTGAATAAGCTCATGTTTTCAAGGTCATCTCCACCCTTAGCAGCTTGATTGCTGATGTCATCACTGACCATTCTTCTCATATGCAGTTGTTAATAGAACACCAATGTGCTTATCCTCCTTCCATTCCCTGTGATGGTAATAATTCCGGATTACAGATAAAGAAATACTCAGATTAAGGAATATCAACTGCATTGTTCCTGAACAAATATACCTGGAAATACCTTAAGATAGTAGTTTTCAGTGTGCTTCCCAGATCAGCAGCACTGGTAGCAACTTGGGAATTTGTTAGGAATTTTGGGGCCCGACCTCAGACATACTGAATCAGAAACTCTGGAGGATGGGACCCAATAATCTGTGTTTGAATGAGTGACTCTGACACAGGCTAAAGTTTGAGAACCACTGCTATAATATATTCTGGATCTTATCACTCAGACAAACAAGGCAGTATATGTATCTTTGCTTGGCCAGGCCACCGTGGGCTGCTTGGGCTTGAAGTTGATAAAAATGATGACTTAGACTCTTCTCAAGTTGCTTTCTCTTATTTACCATGAAACTAAAATATGAGCAACTCAGAAGGTACATGAATTCATGCATGAGATAAATTATATAGGCCAGGGAACGGGCCTCCCTGCTGCCTCCCAGAGGAACACCAGAAGTTTGCTGGTCAGTGAAGCCTACCAAGAGTGGGAAACCCACCAGCTGGAGGAACAGAGACAGCTGGGAGGTGCCACTATAGGCACTCACAGTTCTGCTGCCATGTAAGGACTCTGGAAGCTCTGTATTGCTGTCCTGTGTGCTTTCCTTTTTGTTTTCCCTCAGGCCAGTAGCTGAATGAAAGTGCAGCAAATTCTCCAATGAGTGATCGTAATCACAGCCTTTTGAAATCTTGAAACTAAATATTATCTTGAGCCATATGATGCTGTCATTTATAAAGGTCTAAAATGGTCAAATATTGATAATTTCATATGCTTAACCTAAAATGTTGAAAAGAACAACACAGATTTTCTCAGTGGTAATTTCATTTTTAACTGTAAACAAGCATTCAACATACTGTGCCTGACTTCTTGATATGACAGTTTAGCAATATTGATCTTGCATAAGTATTCCTCAGGAGGTCTCATTAGCTTTCTGTGGTTTGTGTGCTGGGACCAAGCTCTTTTTGTGTTCTTTAACATTCTTCTCAGTCAATTGTTCAGATATTTTAATTGTGGTAACAAGAATAATGTGGGACTAATGTAACAACATACTAAAGTACCTTGAGTATGAAAAAGAGATGATATTTAAAAAAAAAAACAATTTTTATGCTTAAAAGAGAGTGGTTTAGGAAAAAAAACCCTGAAACATAGGAATATTTGTTTGCACTCAACTTTGTATCCATTATGGGGTATTTTCCAGTGCTATTTATGTTGGTCATTATTATTGTTAATTAATATAACCTTATAATAAATTATGGCAAAATTAGAGTTGTATCTAGCTGACTCTGGTTAACTTAGATGTGGATTTAACACATTGATGTAATACTATTGCCAGATTCTCAGTTTGTCTTTCTCTTCTCTCTTTTTGACAGATACAGTGTTTTCTCGAATGTCTGGTTTCAACTCAAATCTTGGCTTGACTAACCTCTTAATACTTCTGTGCCCTTAGATGGGTGGGGAGGGGACTAATTGTATGGGTAGAAATGGCGTTAAATGATGAAAACAACAAAGTGGGAACAGGAACAGTTGCCCACAGTCTCAGAGAATGGAGATAGGACCTATGTTCTGGCAAAGAACAGGAAGAGCCTATAAGGAACTATTGAATTTAACATGTTGCCATATTTGTTGTGGTTTATCTCAATAGAGTTGCAGCTTCTGACCTGAAATCCCTTCTTTAATAATGATGAACTGTGCCCTCAGTTCTGGACTGTAGTGGACAGAGTGATTGGAGCAAAGGAGGAAACAAAGAAGGCCCCTGGATCATGTGCATGGTCTCTAGAGAAGAAATTGCCTGGCTTTTTACACTTGACAGGCTCTGCAGAAAGTCACTCTGAGTCAAGTAATAGAGGCACCTGGTTGGGGGCTGTGCACCCCATTTTGCCATGAGTATTCTGCTGTATTTTCATTTGAAAGGTTTCTAAGAACTTTTCTTGGTGTGTCTTGAATGGTTCATACTTGTTAACTTTATAGGAATGTGTGTTCATAGGAAGCCTGTTAATCAAGTTGCCAACATAAATTACTTTTCCTCATTTTTGAAGGCTTGTCCAATTAATAAAAGGCTGATGCTTATGTACTGAAGTTATTTGAGGTCACTGGGGGGTTGGGGGAGTTACATTTATTGATGCCAGTGTAGTCTTTTCTGTCACTTTGAGAACATTTCTTCAATTTTGAAATGAAAAATGATGGTAAAATTGGAAAAGAATATGTAAGAAAAGAAATTTATGAAAAACAATTCCACAATTTAAAAATAATACTGCCTTCACTGTCAGGCTTTGCTGCCAGCTGTTATTTAAACTTGTGTGCTCCTGCCTTGTTAGAGTTAGCAGCTGAGAGTACTGTATTAGCAGGAAACCAGGGCATTTATGATTGAGTTCCTGTTATTGACTTATTCTTAGACAAAATGCCAAGTTTCTTTAGACATAGTACAGTAGGCCCACTGTGGAAGTCCTGTGTGAATACTGTTTTGACATTTAGGCTGCAATTTTTGTTTTATGTGTCAAGATTTTTAAAAATGACTTTTAAAACATCCTTATAATGTTTTCTGTGATGATTTTCAAAAAGTGGTTAACTCTAAAATGATTTAAAAAAAAAATAGCTTCTAACTGGTATAGCAAAGAAATAGATGCAGTTTAGGTTAATCCCAATGATTCTGCCATTTGGTTTTCTTCATAGATGGGTGTATTTAGATAGAATAACTCACCGCTGCGCTTCTAGGTAAAGGGTGATAGGGTGGAAGGTTGGAATGGTACAGTAGTATTAAGAGATGAAAAAATTTAAAAGATCACATAATGTCTTAGAAAGACAAATGTATTTTGTAAGAATAAGTCAGTAAGATAAAATTATTGTGGACCAACATGTCAACATGAAACATTTTTCTTTGGGGGGTGGGTAGAATTTCCCTTGAGGCTAGGTTGAGATCTCTGGGTAGCCACAAAACTAGTACCTTAGGTTTGGGTTACTTTTGTTTTGACAGCCTTATTCCTTTGTAGTAGTTTCTGTAAGTGCCAAACATACATCATGGGTTAAGTTCCTCTCACTAGAGCTGTGGATGGGGCTATAAAGGCAGTCATTTTTCTGGCCATCTTTTCTTTGGCCTTTTGTAGGTGGAGGTAGTTTCTGCAGCAAAAAGTACCCTTACCTGCTTTGTGGTTCTCCTTCCTCCCCCAAATTTTGCTCAGTGGTCTTTCTTTTTGTACTATGCATCAATAAAATAGAAATGCTTTCCAGGTTGCTTCTTTTTTCCTGCACATATCCTTTATGTTTAAAGTGCCAAGTGCTGTTTTAGGCATTTAAACATGGTGGTATGTAAGGCACTATCCCTGAATTTATAGAGCTTACATTCTAGAGTACACTGTCCAGAATGGTAGCCACTTAAATTTAAAGTAAGAAAAATTAAATAAAAAAAAAATTCCGTTCTTCTGTTGCATTAGCCACATTTTATGTGCTCAATAACTACATGTGACTAGTGGCTACCATTTTAGAACTTTCCATCATTGCAGAAAGTTCTATTGGACAGCTTTACCTTAGTGGACAGATTACTCTTATCATCAATGATTTTGGATCAGTTAGCAAACCAGGAATTGTTGCATAATCTGTCTCATTATTGTCAAAAAGTGACAAACTACTTAAATGGCTCTGGAACTTGACTGTATTACTTTTTTTTTGGCCCTTGGTTGCATTAGGGGATCTCCATCTGTTGTCTCTGACATATTTACTGAGGTCTAAAGATATGATGACCATATGATTCTGTAACAAAAATCAATCTATACTGTGAATTGACCAAGAATATTTTCTTATATTGGAATTTTTAATGTATGAAGTTTTACAAATGAAATTAGTAGTGACTGATATTTATTGAGTATTTACTATCTGCCAGGTATTTTCTTAAATACTTTAACATACTTTTTCTCTTTTAATTCTCCCAGACATCCACAAGGTGATGTTAATATCTTCATTTTACAAACGAGGAAGCTGAAGACACAGTATAACTTGGTCAAATCACAATGATAGTAAATGCAGAGTTGAAGCAACCAATTCAGAGTTGTATGGTCTGTGGTCTTAAATACTACATCCTCTGCTTATGTCACCTTTTTGCATATAAAACTCCCTCATTGAAAAATTCATCTCCTGAAGTCCAATCCTGTAGCAAATCCCATACATTCTGCCTCCAAAATATACCCAAATCTGACTTCTTGCTATGTCCTCTAGTCCAACTTATAATTTTCATGTGTTCAAACTATTGTATAGCATCCCAACTCTTCTGTCTTCTTCCAGATTCAATGCAGCAGCCAGAATGGGCTTACTGAATCATAAATCAGATCATAGTACTCTTCTATTTAATACCTTTCATTTGTTTCTGATTTCAGTTAGAATAAAACCCAAACACTTTACTAAGTTCTTACAAGCCCAGTATGAAGTGGTCCTTGCACACATCAGTGACCTCACCCCAGGAGGGTCTCATTCTGGTGCCTTTTTACTTGCTTTCCACCTGGAAACTGTTCCCCCACATCTTTAAATAACCAGTTCCTTTTCATTTTCAGTCTAAGCCTTCTATTTTTTTTGTGAGAAGGTTTTGGGTAATGATATCAGTTTCTTTCTTTTTTTTTTTTTTTAAAGATTTTATTTATTTATTCATTTATCCCCCCCTTGCTGCTTGTGCTCGCTGGGTCAGCTAACCACGCCGTGCGGGCGGGCTTGCCTTCACCAGGAGGCCCCGGGAACCGAACCCGGGGCCTCCCATATGGTAAACGGGAGCCCTACTGATTGAGCCACAGCCGCTTCCCTGATATCAGTTTTTTTAACAGATACAAGAATATGTGTTCTAGTTCATCATGAGTTGGTTTTGGTAGTTTGTTTTTTTCAAGCAGTTTGTCTATTTTTCACTGTTTGGTGGTAGAACAGAGAGTGTAAAAAGTACAGATACCCAAGTATGATATAAATTTCTCATTCAAGCAAAGTATCTTTTCCTTTGCTATTGGATGGTTCTGGGTTTCTCCAAACTGGCAGGTTTCTCCCTCCTAGTAGGCTGCACTGACCAGCCAACTTCAGGTGTACCTCTGGGAGGCATTAGGGAGGTTCTGAGAAGCAGTTATTGGGTGGAGTGCTTTATAAATGTCAATCATAAGTTATTTGATGTTGTTGTTCAAGTTCTCTATATCTTTACTGATTTTTTCCCTCCTGCTTATTCTATCAATTACTAAGAAATGATTGTGGAAATTTCAAACTATAATTGTGGATTTGTCTATTTCTCCTTTCAAGTCTTTTTTTTTTTTTTTCCTTAATAATTTTGAAGCTCTGCTATTGGAAACATAATCTCTTAAGAAAGAATGTTATTATTATTATTTTTTTAATTTAGTGAATTGACCCCTTCATCATTTAAAAATGTTCCTCTTTATCCTTGGTAATATTCTTGTTTTGAAGTCTTAATTTGTCTGATATCAATGAGCCACTCAGCTTTCTTATGGAGATTTGTTTGCATTGTTTATCTAAAAATGTTCGTTGTTGAGTTTAATAGTACACTAATGGCCTCATCTATTTATTTGTGGTTAGAATCCTGAAAATCATAGTTATTTTGAAAATAGCTCACAAACTCAGAAAACAACCTTCTAAATGATAAAAATCAGCACTCTGTGCTCTAAGCACTCACTGCATAACAAAGACTCTAACTGGTACCCCTGCTTGCCTCCTTAGAGCTAATCTTCAACTTAATAAACAGAGTAAGCCTGCTAAGTGTAAGTCAGATCATGTCATTTTCTCTACAGGCTCTCTAATACTGCTACTCATTTGTTTCCTTCACTGCTCAAGCAAATACCATGCAATGAGTTGGCTTAAACAATGGGAATTTATTACTTCACAGTTCTGAGGGTAAGAGAAAGTCCAAATCAAGACGTCATCAAGGCAATGCTTTCTTCCTGAAGACTGGTTTTCTGGGGCTGGCTGCCAATGATCCTTGGTCCTGGACTCCTTTGTCACATGGCAATGCACATGGAGACCTTTCCTGGCCTCTCTGTTCTCTTATGGGTTCTGTTGAATTTCAGCTTCTTGCTTCCTGTGGCTTTCTCTTGCTCTGTCTGAATTTCACTTTGCTTATAAAGGAGTCCTGTAATAGAATTAAGACCCATCCTGAATGAAGTGGACCACACCTTAACTGAAGTAAACTCATCAAAAGGCCCTACTTACAATGGGATCACACCCACAGGAATGGATTAAGTTTAAGAACATCTTTTTCTCGAGTATATACAGCTCCAAACCACCACATCACTGTACTCAGAAAAAGCCAAAGTCCTTACTGTGGCCTGCTAAGGCACTTCATGATGGTTCCTGCTACTACTTTGACCTATTTTCTCTTACTTTTCACCTGCTGTCCTCAGCCTCACTGGTCCTTTTGCTTTCTTTGAACAATTCAAGCACACTCCCAGCTCAAGGAATTTCTACTTGCTGTTCCCTCTGCCTAGGCTGTTCTTGCCTCAGGTATTTATATGGAGTGCTCATTTCCTTTCTTAATATTTCTGTTAAAATGGAATCTATTCATGAGACCATATCTGAATCCTATTTAAAATAGGGGTCTCCTCCCTCCCCACTCCTTATTCTGCTTTATTTTTTTCTATAGCAGTTTTCATTACCTGACATGTTTAATTGTTTCTCTCCTCTAGAGTGTTTACTTCATAAGTGTAGAGACTTTGATATGTTTACTGCTATAATCCCTCCTGCCTAGAATAGTATCTGACATATAGTGTGTGTGCAATAAATATTTTTTTGACAAATGAATGAATGTATTCTGGAGCTATTTTTATGTAGTCTAAGGTTTTCAAATGACAATGTTCATATCTATAAAATACTATCACAGTCATCAAGATAGTGGTGTAAGACTAGCTGGTCAAAACTCTGGAAGATGATTGAAACTAGAGAACAACTCAACGAACACCAAATTGAAGAGAAAAAAACACCTAAAATGGTGAGAGTAATTGGACAAATTTACCAGACTGAGGAAATGTTGGTTGTCTGTATCAAAGCATATAATTTCTCTTTAAAGTATGGAGTGGCTTTTTAATGAAATTTTTAATGTAAAATTGTGTGTGGATCTTGAGGGGGTTTAAAGTTTTCACAATGCCACCTAGTCCTTGCATTGCCACTGTTCAGTGCAGTGTGATAAGTGATAAGGGTGGGATGAGGTGAAGTCCTGCTCTCCCAGCACAGCAGCTTCCTATGAGGAAGTGGCATGGAGGATAAATTCAGCAAAATTGCAGACTATAAGATTATCACACAAAAATCAATTGTGTTTCTGTACACTAGCAAAGAATATTCTGAAATGGAAATTAAAAACAATCCCATTCACAATAGATCATAAAACAATAAAATAACTAAGAATAAATTTAAGGAGATGAAGGACCTGTACACTGAAGACTACAAAACTGCTAAATGAAATAAATGAAGATCTAAATAAGTGGCAAGACATTCGTATTCATGGATAGAAAGACCCTAATAGTATTAACATGTAAATATTACCCAAAGCTATCTACAGATTCAATGCAATGCCTATCAAAATCCCAGCAGTCTTTTTTGTAGAAATGGAAAAGCCAATCTTCAAATTCATATGGAATTGCAAGGATAGCCAAATCAACATTGCAAAGGAAGAACAAAGTTGGAGGTTTCACAGGTCCCTTTTCAAAACTTACTACAAAGCTACAGTAATCAAAACAGTATGATACTGGTATAAAGGGCAAATAGACCAATGGAAAAGAATTGAGAGTTCAGAAATAAATGCATACATCTATGACCAATTGATTTTGACAAGGGTGCCAGTGCCAGGTACATTAATTGGGGAAAGAATGCTCGCTTCAGCAAATGGTGCCAGGCAAACTGGATATCCACTTGCAAAATCATATACAAAAATTAACTCTAAATGGACGGAGGATCTAAACACCAGAGATAAAGCCATAAAACTACCCCCCAAAAATGTAGGAGTGACATTCATAACCTTGTATTTCATAATAATTTCTTATATATGACATCAAAAGTATAAACAACTAAAGAAAAAATAGATAAAATGGACTTCATCAAAATAAAAAACTTTTGTATGTCAAAGGACACTATCAAGAATGTTATGAGACAGTGTACATTATGGGAGAAAATAATTGTTAACTGTATATCTTATAAAGGTTTAATATCCAGAGTATATAAATAACTCCTACAACTCAACAACAAAAAGGGAAACAACCCAATTAAAAAAAATGGGCAAAGGACTTGAATAGACATCTCTCCAAAGGACACATACAAATGGCCAATAAACACATGAAAGGATGTTCAACATCACTGGTCATCAGGGAAATATAAATCAAAACCATAATGGGGATAGCACTTCATACCTGCTGGGATGGCTATTATTAAAACACACACACACACAACAGAAAATAATAAGTATTGACAATGAGGAAAATAGGAACCTTTATAATTCTATAATGCTGGTGGCATTGTAAAACGGTGTAGCCACAGTGGAATTCAGTTGGTACATTCTTCAGAAGGTTGAAAATAGAATTATTATATTACCCAGCAATCATACTTCTTGGTTTATGCTGAAAAGAATTGAAAGCAGGGACTTCAAAATATATTTGTACACCAATAATTATAGCAGCATTATTCACAATAACTAAAAGAGATAACCCAAATGTCTATCAAAAGATGAATGGATCAATGAAATGTGATATAAACACACAGTGGAATACTGTTTAGTCATAAAAAAGGAAGTATGTATGCATACAACAACATGGATGAATCTTGTTGTTTTCACTCAACTATCATGTTGAGTGAAAAAGGCAGACACAAGAAGACAAATATTGTATGATATCACTTACATGAAATACCTAGAAGAAGTAAATTTCATAGAGACAAATTAGTAGATTTGTTTGGTGGGAGGGGAAGAGGGAGTTATTGTTTAGTGGGTGTAGAGTTTCAGTTCCTGGTGATAAAATTTTGGGGTAATGAATATTGGTGATGGTAGTCCAATATTGTGAATGTAATTAATACTTCTGAATAGTAATTTAAAGTGGTTAAAATGGGAAATTGTGAGTTGTCTATATGTTACTACAATAAAAACTAAAAAAAAAAAAAAAAAAAAAATACAATTGCATAATGTTTCTAATCTGCTGTGGGCTAAAGTAACATTTACTACGTGGCTAGGGAATTTTACCCATTGTCTCTTGGAAGTCCTTAATTCTCAGCCTTTCATTTATTTTCTGGACAAATACTTCCTTATCTGATCTGTATCTAGTACTATTTCTAGGTACTGCTAAAAAAGTAGTTAACAAGCAGATGAGTTCCGTTCCTAAGGAGTTTGTACTTGAATGAGGGAGCCAGAAATAAATGAAGATAATTTAAACAAGTGATAAATACCATGAAAAACAATTTTAGGAAGGATATTGTAATAGAGAGTGAGTTGGACTTGAAGCTGAGGAAATACATTAAACTGTGTGGTAAGGAAGACCTTTTGAGGAAGGTTCATAGGAGTTGAGATTGGAGAAAAGGAGGTAGCAGCCTGAAGACTGTTTAGGAAAGGATGGGCTAAAGCTCTGGGTGCCTAAGGGGCTGGATTACAGCTAAAGCAGGGGCCAGTGAGTTGGGAGGGGTAAAATGAAGATGCATGGACCTATATGAGGACAGTAAGTGAATAGGTGACAGGTTATGTTGGATTTTGTGGGCCACATGACCAAGTTTACTCTTTGTTCCAACAGAAATGAGAAGCCAGTAGAATGATGACATGAACTGGTTTATGTTTTACGAGGATTCTGCTCTGCCTGTGAGTTGTGTCAGGAGTTAATTTATTTTTGGTTCCCTTTAAGGTCTAATAAAGAGGTTTTAGAGTAATCATTGATTTTACTGCCATCTATAAAACTAGGATTTTTCATTAAATGGCTTTTAGGAAAACCTCAAATATTGAATAAACACCACCATGTATTGTTGATATGAAAATTAAAAACACAGAATAAATTAGAATAAATATTTATACTATTTATGTCCAATGATAAATGAACAATATTGGATTATGAAGTCCTTTATGTGAACTAAGAAATTGTATTTTTGAGTCTTTTAGGGTAGGGAGATGAACCGATGTTATTAATGACTCAACTTTATGAACAAGGATACTGTGTGCTCTCTCTAGTAGCAGCAGCAAATGCCTGTTATAAGGATCGTCATAGCCATGACCAATCCTGAATTATTGGTTTTCTCTCTCTTCCCATTCTAATCAAGAAATCAAGAATCTTAAAAATAGGCAAGAGGCATTGCATAGACAAGTTGTTTCTGCTGGTTCAGGATTTGTGATCTCTGCCCTTTGTATTCTAGATACCATGAAGTACAAAATGTTTAATTTTTCTTGAACTTGGTGAGAAATCTGATGTGGTACAGAATTTATAAAACTTCTAATATTTCTCAGTTTCATATGGTCAGTCATAATTTTCTGAATCTGTAAAAAGCCTTATATCAATAAAAATAATTCCTTATTCAGTTCTTATCTGCATGTCTTTATTGCCCAATTCCTTCATTCTTTATACTTCTAATCCAAGTGATGTGTGAAGCATGATTAAAAATTGATATAACCTTGGATCTTCTAGTCATTGGAGATTCTTAACATACTTTCACATTTTAGAAAAGAAAAGTAAACAGAATGAAAACTTCGTCACTGAAGAGAAACATAGAACATTAATTTATAGCAAGGCCTGGAAAGTCTCTCTCTTAATATTTTGGATATGTTTCATTCCCTTACGAATATATTTTCCAACTATGAGGCAGGCACTGATGATACAACTCCTAAGAAGACAGTCACTTCTTAAGAAAATGTATCACCTCTTAGGAATTATGTGTGTTTATGTGTATATAGATATATACATATATACACAGATGAATATACATATCTAGATTTCTCTCATGTTTGAGAAAAATCCTTAGCTCTTCTGGTGCAAGTTGTTTCTTTCCTTCTCTCCTCCTCTCCTCCTCTCCTCCTCTCCCTCTTCCTTCGTTTCTTTCATTCTTTTTGCAGTGGCTAGTGCTGGACTTGGCTCCCTGCAGCTGCTTAATTCAGTGCATTCTGCAAACTCTCATTGACTACCTGCAGTGGGCCAAGTGTGTATTCTTATCAGCCTTTCACCAGGAGCCTCTGGGGTCAAGTGCATTATTTCCATTCTATAGATGAGGACAAGAATGGTCAGAGAGGTTTATTTGTGCAGTGTACCCCCAATCCCTGCAGAGCTGGGATTTGAACCCAGGCTTTATGACTCTAAATCTCCTATCTTTCCCCTGTTGCTGGCATTGCTTAATGACTTCTTGAAGAGATGAGTGAAAGATGGAAAGTAAAGTCTGCCTTTTGGCTGTGAAGAGTGGGCCTCTAAGATAAGAGCTTCTGTAGGGAGGTCTTTTTCCTTTGTCATCCCTACCTTGCTGCAGACCTCATATAAAACTGTGCCATTGCTTCTCTTACAATGTATTTGTGTTTATTTTGTGCTAACACCTAGAATTAGGAAGTTTTGAAAATTTAAGCCATACTGTCTTGGTAGAGCATTGCAAGGAAATGGGAAACTTTTTTTATTTGCACTGAGGAAAATGTCAATGCTTTGCCTCCTTTTTGATTTGCTCGCAAGGAACAGCAAAGCTGCTGCATCTCTAGCTGTAGTGCTTCCTTGTGAAGCAAACTGTGCAGAGCCAGACCGGTCTTTTTATGGGAAATGTAGTCATTTTTATAGACCAGGCCATTGACATGGTCAGGTTTAGTAACTTACTCAAGACCACACAATGAGCTGGCAAAAAAAGCTTCTGCCTTCTAGCCAAATGGACTTTTCCTAAAATCGTCTACCTTCCTCAGGAAACCAGTCTTGTAATAGCAGTTTACCCTCAGCTGAGAAACCTGGGTTGTAAGATGAATAGAGCCATCCTTTGAGTGCTTCACTTTCATCCAGCTTTTTCCACTTGGTGAGTTGGATATCTCATGAATCACTGGGATGACTCAGGAACGTGGAACAATTTGACTTGAAGAATGGAAAAAAGCATTTGGCATCCTGCCTAATACACCTTCCTATAAAATAAGTAATGGGGATTAGTAATTATAATGTATGTGTGAGTTTGATAATAGCATCTCTTTAATGCTGAGTTTTATGGGTTCTTCATTCAAGAGATTACAGAAATTTAGAGAAAGCAAGTTACCCTTAGGAAGGGTGTGGAGCTGGTTCAGAGTACAAAAGTTTGCCTCCCTGACCTGTTTAACATTTAGGATCCAGGCTAAGTTGTTATTGGCTTTTTTGTGAATATTCATTTAGAGTCAAGTTTTATGTAATCATCACCATCATCATCATTAGAATTGTCATGGCTGTTGTCTAATGCACTGTGGCTGTTAGGCTGTTAAGTTTTAAGATAAAGGTATGCTTTGGACGTGTTCTACTTATACACAAATTTAAGTACCTTAAGATTCCCATTGAGAGTTCTTTTGGTGTGGCATAATTTGATGTCAAACAGAGAGTTATAAAGATTGGCATTCAACAACTTTCCTCTTGTTGACAGAGTGTACCTCTTGTTTAACCTTTTTCTATGTTTTTAACCAATGTCTCTGAGCACCTATTACCACCTTGTTGACAGTTAAGACAGTATCCTGTTAGAAGTTAAATTTGCTCTGTCCTGAACTGCCCAGAACTAGGCAAGAGGTAAATAAACCACAAGCAAGGCTTCTGTGTGATCTACAGTTTCTTTGAATTTGTTTTGGATCTGATGCTTAGTGTAGGAGTCAAACACTGTTGAAAAGACATGAAAACAATTATAAGGACCTGCCATGGTAGATTTTCAGTAGTGCATTCCATATTTAGCAACAGTGATTTTTTTAAAGTACTTAGTAAAGTCGTGCCTTGTGACCCCCTCTTACTAAATTTTGGTAAGTGTAAATTCTCTTTGGTGTTGGCACTAAAAGTAAAATACAATGTAAACTCCAATTCAAGGTTGTGTGCATAGCAGACATGTTTATCAGTGCAGTGAGGGAAATAACCACCAGGTGGCTCAGGTCTATAGCTTCTAAATGTTTTAGATCTTGGTAATTACCCTTAAATTTAACAGTTGCTTTGTATTTCAGACAGACCATTTAATTTAGACCATTGTTAGAATTGTTTTTTTTTTTTCCTTTTTAAAATTTATTTTTTTCATAGAATTCTTAGAATGCTAAATCAGTAGATGAACTGGTTTGAATTATGTCACTGACTAACATTTACAAGCTTTTGGACACAAACACTACGGTTTGCTTAAATTTATGTAAAATTTTGGATAATGTTTCCCTTTTTGGCAGAATTAATTGCCCTAGATTATCATCTTAGAATGTTTTAGTAACTTATTTATGTTGATACATACTTCTCACAGTTACAAATAAAATTCATAGATATTTAATTTTACTTTTGAAATTTACCCTGTTGGCATGGTATATATTGTCTTACTTTATACCTGTATTCTTTAGAAAATAAAGAGGAGGCATATAATACCTAAGAAATCAACATGTAATTTTTATGGACCATTTATTATTCCTTGAGAATAATTCAAAATCTATTTTATTCAATAAGGAGGGAATTGCTATATAGCTTCCCACAAACATTAGAAAAAAGACCAAAATACTAAAACATTTGCTTTATTTCAGAATACATGTGCAATAAGGTTCAATTACCCTTGGGATAGATGTTTGTTTAGCAGACCAAGGCATGATATTTTAATTTTGGTTCTTATACTTTTTTTAAAATCACAGATTCTCTGGAATTAGTTTTGTTTTTTTTCCTTCTGGTAAATTTAAGGCATCATGGAAAATAAAACACTTCTTCAAAAACTTGGTGTCCAGGGAAGCGGCTGTGGCTCAATCAGTGGGGCTCCCGTTTACCATATGGGAGGCCCCGGGTTCGGTTCCCGGGGCCTCCTGGTGAGGGCAGGCCCGCCCGCGCGGCGTGGTTGGCTGACCCAGCGAGCACAAGCAGCAAGGGGGGGATAGATGAATAAATAAATAAAATCTTTAAAAAAAAAAACAAAAAACAAACAAACAAAAAAAAAAACTTGGTGTCCAGATTCCTGTTTCGTTAGGTCTTCTTTTTGCTTCTAAAATTCTGGACAAAGTCATTGGGTATTATCATTTATGTTACAGAATAGAAAAAGGGAAAATAAGATTAAATTCAGATCATTTTTTTTCTTTGTACTAATTCTAGTTAAAGCTTTTGCTGGAGAAAAGATGAAGTAAGTTTTTAACAAGATGTTTGAAAATTACCAGGATTTTATTTACTCTTTTAATACTTGTAAGTGTAATACCACAGAAAGGAAACCAAAGTCTTTATTGATATTACTAAATAAATATTTTCTTTTTCCTTTTAGTGAAATAAAGGCGATAATTCCAAAGGCTATTTTTAAGAGTGATTGCGACTAACAGAATAACATTTATAAACATCACTCTACTGTGCTTGGCCAGAAGCAGTGTTAACTGTTGGAAAGTCTTGATATATCAAGTGTGATTACATTACTTTCTTCTTTATACATTTGGTTAGCCACTTGGTAACCAAGTCTTAAACAACTGATCTTTGTTAAGGTCTTAATTTTGCCAAGGGAATTGATTTGGTTAAAATATTAGTGCATGTGATCTGTGTAGAGGAAGCTATATGCTTATTCCCTTCTCCTCCCCAAGATTAGGAAAACAAAGCAAAACACAAAAGTTTGTGTGTGTGTGTGTGCATGTGCACAGCCCTTTTTAAACCCTATTTTCTGTCATTTATATTGGTGGTTTGCTATGAAAATGGAATCTTTTTTGTCATAATGATAAATGAATTAGTTGAAAATGTGAAACGTGATAAATAAAATCAGGAAGTAAAATTGGTAGAAAGTGCTTAAAGATATAATTTTATCATTTGGTGTTAAGAGTACTTTTAGCCATGATGTTTATTTATTGGGTTTAAGCAACTATATATATGTGAGTGTTCAAAAAACATCCGATGAATGGATTTTTAAAAAAAATTTTGCATTGTGAATATTTTAATGCCATTTCCTCCTGCTTTAAAATTCTTTTTAATTAGTTTTACTTTGTATGTTGCTTCAAAAATTAATATGAATTTGAAAGTTAAGTTTTGATGTCATGAAAAGAACTTAAGTGTAGAATACAACAGATCCTTGAACAATAGATACCCTTCCTTCCCCTTGTACATGCACTCCAAACTGCTGACAAAGCATAGATTAAGTAAGGATTTCCTGAGGCATGGGAACTCCTAACTTGACTCTCATCAAGCTGAACTGAGAAAGGTAGTATTTACAATGCATTTTTTTCTATAGCACTTTCACTAAGCTTCCAATATTTCAGGGGTCCATGTGGCCATTTTATGGATATTTGCTGCTTTTACAATCTTAAAATAAAATTTATGGGTAACATATCTTAACTACACACATTATTTTAAGAAATCAAGATAATGCTTTTGCTACAAAAAGGGAATTAATAGTAGCCATTCTATAGTTCCTAAAGAAGTTGAATATAGACTTGCCATGTGACCCTGCAATACCACTACTGGGTATATACCCAGAAGAACTGAGAGCAGTGACACGAACAGACATCTGCACACCGATGTTCATAGCCACAGTATTCACCATTGCCAAAAGTTGGAAACCACCCAGGTGTCCATCAACAGATGAATGGATAAACAAACTGTGGCCTCTTCACACGATGGAATATTATGCAGCTGTAATAAGAAATGAAGTCATAAAATATATGACAACATGGATGAACCTGGAGGACATTATGTTGAGTGAAGCAAGCCAGACACAAAAGGACAAATACTGTATGAATGCGTACAAATATAATTGTGTAATATATTGTTTGATTAAAAAAAAAATTTATATGTATCCATTACATTTAATTGAGAAATGTATATATTTATTCATCTGTGTTTACTTTTTAGTTTTTAATTGTTTATATTTTCAATTATTAAATGTACAAAATAAAGTTAAAAAAATGTTAAAAAAAAAAAATAGTAGCCATTCTAGTTTGTGCAGAATAGTGTCTCAATGTGATTTTGATTTGCATTTCCCTAACTGCTAATGATGTTGAACATATTTTTATGTGCTTTTTGGCCATTTGTATATCTTTCTTTGTAGAAATGTCTTTTTAAGTCTTTTGCCCATTTTTAAATTAGGTTATTGTCTTTTTATTGTTAAGTTGTAGGATTGTTTTATATATGTGGTTTCCAAATATTTTCCTCCATTGAATAGTTTGTCTTTTCACTTTTGTGATAAAGTCTTTTGATGCACAAAAGTTTTTAACTTTGATGAGGTCCAATTATCTATTTTTTTTTTTTTTTTTTTCGTTCTGGTGTAAAGTCTAAAACTATTGCCTAACACAGGGTCCTAAAGATGCTCTCCTATATTTTCTTCTAGGAGTTTTATGTTCCTGCTTCCTATAGTTAGGTCATTATTCAATTTTGAGTTAATTTTTGTGTATGGCATGATAGGGATTCCCTGTCATTCTTTTGAATATGAATATCCAGTTCTCCCAGCACCATTTGTTGAAGAAATTCTTTCCCAATTGAGTGGACTTGGCAGCCTTGTGAAAAATCACTTGGCCAAAAAACAAACAAACAAACAAACAAACAAACAGAAACAAAAAAAAAAAAAAAAAAGGAAAGAAAAGAAAAGGAAAAAAAAAAAAACCATTTGGCCATAGATGTCTATTTCTGTACTCTCAATTTGATTCCATTGTTATATATATATATATATATCCTTGTGCCAGTACCATGCTGTTTTGACTGCTGTAGCTTTATAAGTTTTAAAGTTGGGAAGTGTAAGTTCTCCAACTTCATTCATTTTTCTCAGAATGGCTTTGGCTATTCATGTCCCTTACACTTCCAAATAAATTTAGTATTTGACTTTTCCATTTCTGTAAAGACGGCTCTTGGAATTTTGATTAGGATTGTGTTGAATCTGTAAATCATTTTGGGTAGAATTGACATGTTAACAAAAATCTTCCGACCAGTGAGCATGGAATGTCCTTCCAGTTATTTAGATCTTTTTCCATTTCTTCTATCAAAGTTTTCTATTTTTCTGGGTATAGGTCCTTTACATCTTTGGTTAAATTTATTCCTACATATTTAATTATTTAAGTTGCAATAGTAAATGGAAAAATTTTTCCTTGATTTCCTCCTCAGATTGTTCATTACTAGTGCATAGAAACACTAATGATATTTGGGTGTTGATCTTGTACTCCACCACTTTGCTGAACTTGTTTATTAGATCTAGTGCTTTGTTGTAGATTTTTGGGGACTTTTTTTATATAGTACATGTTGTCTGCAAATATTGAAGTTTTGCTTCTTCCTTTCCAATTCGGATGCTTTCCATTTATTTATTTATTTATTTGTTTATTTATTTATTAATTTTCTTGCCTAACTGCTCTGACTAGAACTTACAGTATAGTGTTAAGTAATACTGGTGACATTGGGCATCCTTATCTTTATCCAGATCTTAGAGGAAAAGCTTTCAGTCTTTTACTATTGAGTATGATGTTAGCTGTGGGTTTTTCATATATGCCCTTTATCATGTTGAGGAGTTTCATTCTATTCCTATTTTTAAAATTGTTTATCAAGAAAGGAAGCTGGACTTCGTTGTATACCTTTTCTGCATCGAGATGATCATGTGCTTTCTCCTCTTCATTTTGTTAATGTGGTGTATTACATTAATAGTGTGTCTTTGGTTGAAACACCCTGACCTATCTGCCATAAATCCCATTTGTTCATGGTATATAATTCTTTTAACATGCTGTTGGGTTCTGTTTTCTCGTATTTTGTTGAGGACTTTTGCATCTATATTCATAAGAGAAATTGGTCTGTAGTTTTCTTTATTTGACTTTGGTAATAAGGCAATGATGACCTCATAGAATGAGTTAGGTAGTGTTCCCTTCTTTTGAATTTTTTGGAAGAGTTTGAGTAGGGTTGGTGTTAGTTCTTCTTGGAATGTTTGGTAGAATTTCCCTGTGAGGCCATCTTGCCCTGGGCTATTCTTGGGAGTTTTTTGATTACTAATTCAATCTCTTTACTTGTAATTGATCTGTTGAGACCTTCTATTTCTTCTCCACCCAGTGTAGGTTGTTTGTGTGTTTATAGGAATTCACCCACTTCGTCTAGGTTGTCTAATTTATAGGACAGTTTGTTTATACTGTCCTCTTATGATCCTTTTTATTTCTGTGGGGTTGGATAGTAATGTCCCTCCTCTCATTTTTTATTTTACTTATTTGCATCCTATTTTTTTCCTTGTCAGTATAACTTTAGGTTTATCAATTTTATTGATCTTTACAAAGAACCAACTTTTGGATTCGTTAATGTTTTCTATTGCTTTTTAAATTCTCTATTTCATTCATTTCTGCTCTAATCTTTGTTATTTCTTTCCTTCTGCTTGCTTTGGGTTTGGTTTGCTGTTCTTTTCCTAGTTTCTCCAGGTGTGCAGTTAGGGCCTGTGATTTGAGCTCTTCCTTCTTTTTGAATGCAAATATTCAGGCATATAAATTTCCTGCTGAGCACTGACTTTGCTGCATCTCATAAGTTTTAGGTATGTTGTGTTCTTGTTTTCATTCATCTCAAGATATGAGATGGCCACTGAGCCACATTGGTTCCCCCGAGTTGGTTTTTTGTTTGTTTGCTTGTTGTTTTTGTTTGTTTGTTTGTTTTTAGGAGGTGCCAGGGACCGAACCTGGGATTTCCCATGTGGGAAGGAGGCACTCAACCACTTGAGCCACATCCACTCCCCAAATGTCAATCTTAATTAAATGTATTGAGACTTGTTTTGTGATTTAACATGTAGTCTATACTGGAGAGTGATCCATGTGCACTTGAGAAGAATGTATATCCTGTAGTTTGGGAGTACAATATTCTGTATCTGCCTGTTAGGTCTAGTTCATTTATCATATTATTCAAGTTCTTTGTTTCATTTTTGTCTTCTGTCTAGATGTTCTGCCTATTGATGAGAGTGGTGTATTGAAGTCACCAGTGATTATTGTAGAGGTGTCTGTTTTCCCCTTCAGTTTTGCCAGTGTTTGCCTTATGTATTTTGGGGGTAATGTGGTGAGATGCATAAATATTTATGATTGTTATTTCTTCTGTGTGGATTGATCCTTTTATTAATATATAGCATCCTTTGTCTTTTATCACAGCTTTTGACTTAAAGTCTTTTTTTCTCTGATATTACTATAGCTATCCCAGCTCTCTTTTGGTTACTATTTGTATGGATTATCTTTTTCCATCCTTTTGCTTTCAACCTATGTGTCTTTGGGTCTACAGTGGGGATTTGTAAACAATATACATTTGAATTGTACTTTTTCATTCATTCTGAGTCTTTTGATTGGAGATTTAATCCATTAGCATTCAGTATTATTGCTGTAAAGATAGTACTTCACTTGTTTCTCCTCTGTTTTTTATGTCTTATATACTTTTTGCCTCTCTTTTCCTTTTTTGCAGCTTCCTTTTCTGTGTAGTTGATTGTTTTTGATATATCTGATTGATCCCTTTCTCGTTTCTGTTTCTGTACATTTTCAAAATACTTTCTTTGTGGTTACCCAATCTAAGTCTATATCCTACTAATTTGAAAAGATATCAGATTAGTCTGTCTTTTCTTTCTCTAGGTTACCCTTACTAATAATCTTCATTTCTACACTCTTCACCAAGTCTCTTGCCCTTGTTTTTTCTTTTAGGCTGCAGCACTCCTATTAGTATTTCTTGTAATTCTGGTCTTTTGGTAACATACTCTTTCAATTTTTGTTCATCTATGAATACTTTAAACTCACCCTCACATATGAAGGACAGTTTTGCTGGATACAGAATTTTTGCTGGCAGTTTCTTTCTTTCAGAACCTTAAATACATCGTATCACTTTCTTCTTGCCTCCACAGTTTCTGATGCGAGATCAGCATTTAATCTTGTTGAGGTTCCCTTGTATGTGATGCTTTGCTTTTCTCTTGCTGCTTTCAGAATCCTTTCTTTATCTCTGATATCTGTCATTCAGAATAGGAGGTGTCTCGGAGTAGGTCTATTCAGATTTATTCTGTTTGGGGTGCATTGTCCTTCTTGTATATTGATATTTATGTCTTTCATAAGGGTTGGGAAGTTTTTGGTCCTTACTTCCTCAAATATTCTTTCTGTCCCTTTTCCATTCTTTTCTCCTCCTGGGACACTAATGCATATATTTGTGTTTCATGTCATCTTTCAATTCCCTTAGACCTTGTTGCATTTTTTCCCATTCTTTTCCCTTTTCCTGTCTTTCCTAGTTCACATGTTCTGTCCTCAATATCACTAATTTTGTCTTCAATTTATTCAAATGTGCTGTCATGTGTCTTTAATTTATTTTTAACCTCATCCATTGTGTCTTTAATTCCCATAAGCTCTGTTATTTTTCTTTTCAGGCTTTCAAATTGTTCTTTATGCTCACCCAGTGTCTTCTTAATATCCTTTGTCTCTTTAGTCATATTTTCCTTCAACTCTTTGAATCGATTAGGAGATTTGTGTGATTATCATTGATTAGGTGTCTTAAGTCTTGTATTTTGTCAGGATATTTGTTTTGTTCCTTTGGCTGGGTCAACTCTTCCTATTTCTAAGTGTGGCTTGTAATTATTTGCTGATGTCTAGGTATCTCAATATGTTGGTGAATTTGCTGATGGTCAATTACTCTCTCTTACCTTGTGTTTTTTTGTCTTTGTTTTTATCCCGCAAGGCTGTTTTTTGGTTCAACTTATTCTGAGTCTTTAAAATTGCCCAACTTAAGTTATCAAAATTGGGCCAAGGACTCACTAATGGGACCCAGATTTTTCCCAGGAGTTCATGCTAAGAGAGACCTAAAAGCAGTTTTTCTCCAGCAGTTTCCTGGCTGGCCAGCAGGTGGTGCTCTTTGCTGACT
Source organism: Tolypeutes matacus (assembly GCA_026826555.1). NCBI lineage: Eukaryota > Metazoa > Chordata > Mammalia > Cingulata > Chlamyphoridae > Tolypeutes > Tolypeutes matacus. The sequence continues at coordinate 15,692,765 of JAKSZT010054399.1, forward strand.
CTTTCCACAGAGGTCTTTCTTTCAACCTCCGCTTGCCCATGCTTCTGGTCTGGCCAGAGCTGAGATTCAAAGCATGCTCTGCTGGCCAGATTCACTGAAGAGAAACCACTCTCCTCCCTACACCACACCCTTCCTCTTCCCAGGGAGGAAGATGTCTGTTCCCCACTCAGTAGGCTGCAGTGGGCTATGGTTTATCCAGCAGCATACCTTGAGGGTTTGGGATGGGTGCCCTTCTTGGCTGCCATGGAGATTTAGTAACTCATGGTTGTCATTTCGGGTTCTTCATCTCTGTCCCTTTCCTCCTGGGGTTTGCCCTAGTTTGCTGACCCCAAAAACATTTTCCTCAGAAAGCTTTTTTGCCCTTTCTCCATTATTTTTGTGAGAGAGTTGAGCCCTGCCTGCCTATTCTGACACCATCTTCTTGGAAGTATTCTACCTTGTAGTTTTTATGTGCAGGACACTGCATTGCTCACTCAGATTAAGAAGCTCTCGTGAGTATCTGATAAGTCATTGGACCAGTGGTCTTCCCCAAGCATCTGAGTTGATTTGCCTGGAGAGAAGCAGGCATGCAAGGAGGAACTCACATGGATGGGCTTGGATGAGAAGAGGATAGAGAAGAGAGTAAGGTATGCTTGACATTTTCTAGACCCCAGGGAGCATTTCCCAAGATTTGCTGTTGAGAGAGGCAGGGCAAAAGTAGCATTGTTTTTGGGATTCATTAAAAATGTACAACATAAATTTGAGAGAATGATCATTTTCCACATTTCTGCCTGTCCTCAAACAAAATTTGCCTGACTCAGGAGCAGAAAGAACTAAAGGGAGATCATTTGGCATCTCAAGTGTTCTGCATTTTGGGAGAACTGTAGGTAAGAAACAGGCATTTTTCTTGCCAGGGCATGGCAGTAATGGCAAGGCTTGGTAGAATTTTGGGGGAGATGGTGAGATGGTACAACTGGAGTGGGAAAAGTGTTCATCAGCATGTGAGACACTTCTGAACACTTTGGGGTACAGTCCCAGATCTGCTATTTATGTAGATGGGGCCAGCATGTTTTAAATGAGACCTTGTTTTTAACCACAAGCTGATGAGGCCTAAGGAAATTTGAGTTATGCATTTAATAGGTATAGCTTCATCTTGGCCCCAGGTCTCTGAAAATGACTCTAGGGTAGCAACTAAAAAGTTTTCTGCTCAGGCATTTATTCTGCCTTGGTAGAAATTCTGAGTGTTTTAACTGCTGATCCTGGAAGTGGATGAAGAAACTGCATATAGGGTGGAATAACATAGGCAGGTCAAACTTAGTAAAGAGTACCATGCTGTCTACATTTTGGCAGTTTAGTTGTGGAAAATGAGTAGAATGGCTGTTATTGTATTATTATTTTTGTCTCCAGACATTAGTAGAAGATGTAATTTAATTCTTCCACATTGATGGAGCCTCATAGTTGGTGTCTAAATATGGTTGCATATTTAGAAATAATTATTTTGATCAAAATATTTGATCATGATGCCATATGAAGAATATAATTAAAAGAGTACAATAATTTCAGGAACAAATGGTGGTGTGAATGAACTTGCGAAGTACCATCCTGAATCTGACCCATATGTATTAGTCAGGGGTCTCCAGAGAAACAGAACTCTCAGGTGGAAATAAGTAAATATTAAGAGATTTATTATAGGAATTTGCTTATGTGGTTTGGCAAGTTCAAATTCCATAGGGCAGGTTGTAAGCTGGGAACTCAGTGAATTTCCCAAGAGAAGCTGGATGTCTGAAGTAGAGATGGAAATTCTTTCTGACTGATGAAGTCTTCAGTTCTCACTTTAAAGCTTCCAACTGATTGGATGATGAGACTCATCTCATTGCTAAAGGCCATCTCCTTTGTTGATTGTAGAAGTAATCAGTCATTGATACAATCAACTGACTAATGATTTTTAAATCTATCTATGAAATACCCTCACAGTAACAATCAGGCTAGTGTTTGCTTGACCAAACAACTTGACACCATAATCTAGCCAAGTTGACACATGAAATTAATCATATCATGCCAGTGTGTTACAGCTAGCAGTGACAAGGCAAGCTTTGTGGAAGGGAGGTGTCATTCTGGACATCAAACCTAAAAAAGTAAGGTGGCTCTATAATATATCCCAACTTTCATATTTATCCCCCTGGTTTGGATGCATTTTTGCATACCTTGCTGCTTAGCTAAGTGCTGCTCTTTTTTTCTGAACCTAGGAAAAGCCTTGCCTTGATGCAAGCAGTGTGGAAGGATGGTAGGCTTTGGAGTCGGACCTGATTTCAAATCCTGACTTTGCTGGGGTCTGGCCTTGTGGAGTTAGACCAGTAACCCAATCTCTCTGTATCTCCTACATTAGAACATGAGCTCTGTGAGAGCAGGGACCGTGCCTATTTTGTTCATCCCTGCAACTCCAGCTGGTATAGATAACACATAAATGAACAAAGACAATTGTGGATTGTGGTAAGTGCTGTGAGAAGAATAAGTATGGTGGGCCTGGAGCAGTGTCAGCAGCTGGTCTGGTTTCATGGTGGGACAGGCATAGAAAATGAGAGTAGGCATTTAGAGACTCATAGTAATGTGATAGAAAAATTCTTTGTTAACTCTAATAATTCAAATTTTGGCCTTATATTTTGCATATCTTTTTAAAATTGCATTTTAAGAATAAATTAATTTTTACCCTATTTTACCAAAGAATATAGTTCCATGATGGATTGGAAAGTAAGAAAGAAAGGAAAAAAAAAAAAAACCAAAAAACAAAAACAGGTCCTTTATCACAGTTTAAGAAGACGGTGATAAGAGAGGAACTGTTGGTGGAGAAGGAAGGCAATTTAAGGTGACGTGGTCAGGGAAGGCCTCTCTGAAATTGAGATTTGTGCTGAAACCTAAAGACATAGTAGAAGATCTTTGTAGGAGAACACATAGCAAGTGCTAAGGCCTCAAGGTGGCAAAAAGCTTTTCTGGTCTTTCTAGGATCAGAAGGAGGCCAGGAGAATAATGAGTGAGATTTATAAGCAAGATAGTTGGGGAGGTGGGCAAGGGCCAGATACTGTAGGGGCTTGTGTACCTTGGCAATGAGTTTGAATTTTATTCTCAGTGTCAGTTGTTGAATTTTTTTTTTTTTTGGGGGGGTGGGTACCAGGGATTGAACCCAGGACCTCGTACATGGGAAGCAAGCACTCAACCACTGAGCTACACCCCCTTTCCAGTTGTTGAATGGTTTTTGGTGAGGAAGTTAAAAACATCACTTTTGCTACATACCGATTGTAGAGAGTCAAGAGTGGAAGAAAATATACTGTTAGGAGGATAATAACAGCCTCCTTACTAGGCTAGGCAAAAGACAATGGTGCATTGGACCGAAGTCTTGGTAGAGGATATGGAAAAAAGTAGATCAAGCTGAATGATATTTTGAAATAGAACTGATAGGATTGGATTTGGTGAGTGAAAGAAAAATGAGTCAAGGATGAATCCTAAGGGTTTGTCTTGATCAATTGGATGGATAATGATGCCATTTATTGAGAAGAAGGAGACCATTTTTGAGGAGGGGGGTAGATGGGAATTAAGAATTTCATTTTAGACATACACTTGAGAAACATCTTTCTGATTACTATGTATCTTTGCATAAATTATTTTAAAAGTAGACTTTTGTAAGTTCTATCTTACGTACTATTGTTATACATGATTTGGACAGGAAATACTGGATGAAGTAGGCACTTTGGGGTGCCAGCTGGTTCTAATGGCTTAAAAGCATTGGTGAAAACTTCTTGTTTATCAGATATTTTGGAAACTCTCAGAAAAATTCTTTGGAATTAATGTTTGAAAAAATTTTCCCCATTGGCTATTATTTATTTCAAAGTAGCATTCTGCTTTGTATTTATTTAATTAGGTATGTATTTATGTCTCAACTCATTCCACAAAGAAACAAAAGTTATTTATAAAGTAAAGTATACATACTGTGAGCAATCATATAGCATTGCCATAGTTCTTTTCTTAAGGCAATGAGAGAAAAAAGGGAAAAATTCAACTATTCCTATTAGCATTTACATCCTGAACTTTATTTTCCAAACAATTTCTATGTTTGCTAATATATATATATATTTTCTTTGTAAATTCAAAAGATAAAATGATCAAAATTTATTATCAAACTTGGGATTACCACACTGGACCTAACCCATTGTCAGGAGGATAACTGAGAAACAGTTCTTTTCTGGCGTGTACCTTTCTTTGCAGTATCAACATTTCTTCAGACAGATTCAGTGTTTTTATTTGGTCTGGTGAGACCCTAAAATTACTCTTCTTTTATTTTCCTGAGAGGGGTCCTTTGATATTTTGGACTATGCCTTGACTTTTTCACAACCCCCGGCATCTCTGCCTGCAGTGGTAGCCATTTTTGCCAATTCTCTGGCTTCCTTTGATTCACTCCTGCATCCCTGAGCAGCCCTGAAGGACTGACATTCAGACCCCAGACTGCAGGAGCGATTTAGGTAACCAACAAGAAATTGTGCTGCTATAGTACCATATCTTTTTCAGCGTTAAGTAAGATCAGTTGTTGCATCACCTTAAATTTCATTTGTTTCTCCAAATGAGAATATCATTGATCTTACTTACTTTGACAGTTAATCAAAAATTCAAGATAGAGAACCTTGAAATGATTTCTTTTTGGAGTAAACTTTGCCATTTTGTACTCTCTGTGGATCTTGATACTGCAACTTCTTGAAATCAAATTTTAAAGAGTCTTTTTAATTTCCTTATAAAGACCAACTGTCTCTTTCTAAGTCCTTTTTTTACAGAGGGATTATCTTGGATTTTAGCTGGAGTTGTTCTGAAATATTTGTGCCATATTTTACCATATTCAGGATGCTTTTCTGCATGTACTATGGTGATTTGCATTTGTTTCTCATCTTTTGGACTTGGTGACAGTCTTCTTGAAGGCAGGAAACATTCATTTTTATATTTCACACAAAGAGAAAAATTGTCTCTTTCACAAATTAGTTGTTAATGAAAAAATGTTGAGAAATTTCAAAGTTATATTCTGATGATGTCATCTCTTTTTTCATACTAATTTTGCATAGACCATTTTAATAAAGAATCTGTGTCCATGGAAAATTTTGGTGTCAGAACATCATTGCTAGTAGGGAAAATCAGGGCCTGTGGATTTTCAAAGATACCGAAAAAGGGAAATAATATGAAAATTCTATTAAATCCTGACTTAAAATGCCATCTATTATTTTATTCATTTCATTGCCAGCTGTCTTAGTCTTCATAGCCCCTGCTCCATGCCTATTCCACATTCCTGATCTCCCCAGATTTTACCACAGACCCATGCCTTTTAAAAAACACCCTTTTCCAGCTTTCCTGAGACCAAGTCAGCCCTTAAGTGAAGCACCCTTCATTCCTTCATAATCTCTCCATGGTTTCTTAGTCTTCTGTTCTCTTCTCTCTGAAGGGGGAACATGCCTTTTCCTTCCAAGCTTGGCTTTCCAGTTGCATTCTTTTTTTTTTCCGGGGGAGAGCGTGAACGCAGTCCCCCACTACCACAAATTATGCAGTCGAGTTTCCCACATTTGGGGAAATCGCAGGGGTCAGCATATCTGGAGTGCAATGGATAAGCCTCGCCCTGGGAAAACCACCTTCGTGATCATGGTATCTCCCCTGCCAGGTAAGTATTCCAGTTACATTCTTGATACCAATGACTTTGCTTTCTCGATCCTGCTCCATTTGTTTTGTGCTTACAAACTTTCTGAGGCCTTTCTTCTTCTAAAATAAGAGAACTCTTCCTTTGACTTTCCTACCTGCTTAGATGCATTCTTTACCCTCTTCTTGCCTTGATGTCTCACCTTGGCTTTTCCCTCCAACCTCCTCCCTCCTTTGTCTTGCACTGTAGCCCTTATGCAGGTTGCCTGGAGCTCAGTGCAGGAAGTGTTCCAGTCTTGGGAAAGGTACCTCTGCTGCTTCCTGGGGACTGGGCATCACAATTGCTTCTAGGAAAACTACTACCTTGCTTCTTAAGGCAGCATGGAACTGGCTTCTGAGAAGATATGGTAGTGATGAAGTTTCGCCCACATCTCTTGCTTCGGCTGGCTCTATCTGTGTTCCCCTCATTCTCCAGGGAAGAATAGGCAGATCAGGCTTGTCTCTACCTCTGGATCTAATTTAAATCATAATGGCTTCAATGATTTTTCCTCTACTTCCTCCTTGGTTTATTATTCCCCACTCCAGCTTTTCTTCATATGAACTTATTTTACCAGACACTGTTAGGAACTTATATACCTGCCACACCCCATGAAGGATTGTGCCCATTTGACAGATGAGGTGCAGAAAAATTAAATAGCTAAGATGAAGTCCACAGCTAGTAAGAGCCCAAACCTGTGACTTCAAAGTCTGTGTTTTTAGCCACTGTTACATTGCCTTATTGTAGTTTTCTATAGCTAAAATTCTTTCAACAGTTAGGTAAAATTTTAATACAGAAAATCTGGGTTTGGGTAGTAAGTTTAGGAAAACTGCTAAAAGGTAATCAGTCAGTGTAATATATCAGAACCTATCCTGTTTTTTTTTTTTTTCTTAATTTTATTTTGTACATTCAAAAATTGAAAATATAAACAATTAAAAACTAAAAGTAAACACATGAATAAATATATACATTTCTCAATTAAATGTAATGGATACATATACATTTTTTTTTTCAATCAAACAATATATTCCACAATATATTTGGTTCATAGTAATGCATTCATACAGTATTTGTCCTTTTGTGTCTGGCTTGCTTCACTCAACATAATGTCCTCCAGGTTCATCCATGTTGTCATATATTTTATGACTTCATTTCTTATTATAGCTGCATAATATTCCATCGTGTGAATAGACCACAGTTTGTTTATCCATTCATCTGTTGATGGACACCTGGGTTGTTTCCAACTTTTGGCAATGGTGAATAATGTGGCTATGAACATCGGTGTGGAGATGGCTGTTCGTGTCACTGCTCTCAGTTCATCTGGGTATATACCCAGTAGTGGTATTGCAGGGTCATGTGGCAAGTCTATATTCAACTTCTTTAGGAACTGCCAAACAGTCCTCCATAGTGGTTGTACCATCCTGGATTCCCACCAACAGTGAAGAAGTGTTCCTATCTCTCCACATCCTCTCCAACACTTGTAGATCTCTGTCTTTTTAATAGTGGCCATTCTGATATGTGTGAAATGATATCTCATTGTAGTTTTGATTTGCATTTCCTAATCATGAGTGATGTTGAGCATTTCTTCATGTGTTTTTTTGCCATTTGTATTTCTTCTTCGGAGAAATGTCTATTCAAGTCTTTCGCCCATTTTTTAATTGGGTCATTTGTCTTTTTATTGTTGAGTTGTAACATCTCTTTATATATCCTGGATATTAAACCCTTATCAGATATGTGATTTCCAAATATTTTTTCCCATTGAGTTGGCTGCCTTTTCACCCTTCTGACAAAGTCCTGTGAGGTGCAAAAGTGTTTAATTTTGAGGAGGTCCCATTTATCTACTTTTTCTTTTGTTGCATGTGCTTTAGGTGTAAGGTCCAAGAAACCACCACCTACTACAAGGTCTTGAAGATGTTTCCTTAAATTTTCTTCTAGTAGTTTTATGGTCCTGGCTTTTATATTTAGATCTTTGATCCATTTTGAGTTGATTCTTGTATAGGGGGTGAGATAGGTGTCCTCTTTCATTCTTTTGGTTATAGATATCCAGTTCTCCCAACACCATTTGTTGAAGAGACTGTTTTTCCCATTAGCGTGGGCTTGGTAGGTTTGTCAAAAACCAGTTGACTGTATAGGTGAGGGTATATTTCTGGATTCTCAATTCTATTCCACTGATGGATGTGTCTATCCTTATGCTAGTGCCATGCTGTTTTGACCACTGTAGTTTTGTAATATGTTTCAAGGTCAGGCATTGAAATTCCTCTCACGTTGCTCTTCTTTTTTAGAATACTTTTGGCTATTCGGGTGCACTTGCCCTTCCAAATGAATTTGGTAATTGCCTTCTCTAATTCTGTAAAGTAAGCTATTGGGATTTTGATTGGTATTGCATTGAATCTATAAATCAGTTTGGGCAAGATTGACATCTTCACGATATTTATTCTTCCAATCCATGAAAACGGAATGTCTTTCCATTTGTTTAGGTCTTTTTTAGCATTGTTTTGTAGTTTTCTGCACATAGGTCCTGTACTTCTTTGGTTAAATTAACTCCTAGGTATTTGAGTCTTTTTGTTGCTATTGAAAATGGAATTTTCCTCCTGATTTCCTCCTCAGATTGTTCAGTACTGGTGTACAAAAACATTACTGATTTTTGTGTGTTGATCGTGTATCCTGCTGCTTTGCTGAACTCATTTATTAGTTCAAGTAGCTTTGTTGTGGATACTTCAGGATTTTCTAAATACAGGATCATGTCATCCGCAAACAGTGAGAGTTTTACTTCCTCTTTTCCTATTTGGATGCCTTTAATTTTTTTTTCTTGTCTAATTGCCCTAGCTAGAACTTCTAGTACAGTGTTGAATAACAGTGGTGACAGGGACATCCTTGTCTTGTTCCTGATCTTAGAGGGAAAGCTTTCAACCTTTCCTCATTGAGTATGATGTTGGTTGTGGGTTTTTCATATATGCCTTTTATCATATTGAGGAATTTTCCTTTTATTCCTATCTTTTGAAGTATTTTTATCAAAAAAGGATGTTGGATTTTGTCGAATGCCTTTTCTGCATCTATTGAGATGATCATGTGTTTTTTTTTTTCCTTCAATTTGTTAATGTGGTGTATTACATTGATTGATTTTCTTATGTTGAACCAGCCTTGCATACCAGGAATAAATCCCACTGAGTCATGACCTGTAAGTCTTTTGATATGCTGTTGGATTCGATTTGCAAGTATTTTGTTGAGAATTTTTGCATCTATGTTCGTTAGAGAGATTTGTCTGTAATTTTCTTTTCTTGTGGAATCTTTATCTGGCTTTGGTATTAGGGTGATGTTGGCTTCATAAAATGTGTTGGGTAATTTTCCCTCCTCTTCAATTTTTTGGAAGAGTTTAAACAGGATTGGTGTTAATTCTTTTAGAAATGCTTGGTAAAACTCACCTGTGAAACCATCTGGTCCTGGACTTTTCTTTGCTGGGAGATTTTTGATGACAGATTCAATCTCCTTAATTGTGATTGGTTTGTTAAGTTCTTGTATTTCTTGTTGTGTCAATGTAGGTTAGTTATGTGTTTCTAGAAATTTGTCCATTTCATCCAGGTTGTCTAGTTTGTTGGCATATAGTTTCTCATAATATCGTCTTATGATTCTTTTTATTTCTGTGAGGTCATTTGTAATTTCCCCCCTTTCATTTCTTATTGTATTTATTTTCATCTTCTCTCTTTTTTTCTTTGTTAGTCTAGCGAGGGGTTTGTCAATTTTATTGATCTTCTCAAAGAACCAGCTTTTGGTTTTGTTGATTTTCTCTATTGTTTTTCTGTTCTCATTTTCATTTATTTCTGCTCTAATCTTTATTATTTCTTTCCTTCTTTTTGCTTTGGGATTGGTTTGCTGTTCTTTTTCTAGTGTCTCAAGTTGTTCACTTTAATCTTTGAGTTTAGCTCTTTCTTGTTTTTTAATATAGGCATTTAGGGCTATACATTTCCCTCTCAAGACTGCCTTCGCTGTATCCCATAAGTTTTGATACGTTGTGTTTTCATTTTCATTTGTCTCAATATATTTACTGATTTCACTTGCAATTTCTTCTTTGACCCACCGAATATTTAGGAGTGTGTTGTTCAGGCTCTACACATTTGCAAATTTCCTTTTTTCCTGTCTGTTATTGATTTCTAGTTTCATTCCATTATGATCTGAGAAGGTGCTTTGTATAATTTCAATCTTTTTATATTTATTGAGAGCTATATTGTGACCTAATATGTGGTCTATCCTGGAGAAAGATCCATGGGCACTTGAGACGATTGTATAACCCGCTGAGTTTGGATGCAGTGTTCTGTATATGTCTGTTAGGTCTAATTTGTTTATCATATTGTTCAAGTTCGCTGTTTCCTTGTTGTTCTTCTGTCTAGTTGTTCTATCTAATGATGTGAGAGGGGTGTTGAAGTCTCTGATGATTATTGTAGAAATGTCTGTTTCTCCCTTCAGTTTTGCCAGAGTTTGTCTCATATATTTAGGGTACCCTGGTTAGGTGCGTAGATATTTATGACTGTTATATCTTCCTGGAGGATCGTCCCTTTTATTAATATATAATGGCTTTCCGCATCTTTTATCACTTTTTTGCATTTGAAGTCTGTTTTGTCTGATATTAGTATAGCTACCCCTATTCTTTTCTGTTTACTATTTGCGTGGAATATCTTTTTCCAACCTTTTACTTTCAGCTGGTTTGTATCCCTGGGTCTGAGGTGAGTTTCTGGTAAGCAGCATATGGATGGCTCATGTTTTTTTTATCCATTCTGTCAGCGTATATCTTTTGATTGGGGAATTTAATCCGTTCAACAATGATATTAGTGAAAATGCACTATTTATTTCCTCCATTTTATTCTTTGGTTTTCATATGTCATCTTATTTTTGTCTCTCTTTTTACTCTTTTGGTTATCCTATCTGCTTTTCTTTCTTCTATACTCTCTCCAAACCTCTCTCTCCTGTCTTTTCTTTCAGGTTCTAAGGCTTCCTTTAATATTTCCTGCAAATGTGGGTTCTTTTTTGCAAACTCTCTTAGTTTCTGTTTGTTTGTGAATACTTTATATTCACCTTCATATTTGAAGGACAGTTTTGCTGGATAAAGAATTCTCGGCTCGCAGTTTTTTTCTTCCAGTTTCCTAATTGTATCATACCACTGTCTTCTCGCCTCCATGGTTTCTGAAGAGAAATCTGCACTAAGTCTTGCTGGACGTCCTTTATACGTGATCGTTTGCTTCTCTCTTGCTGCTCTGAGAATTTTCTCTTTATCTTTTACATTTGACATTCTGAATAATATGTGTCTTGGCGTAGGTGTATTTGGATTTATTCTCATTGGGGTACGGTGTGCTTCTTGGACATGTAAGTTCATTTCTTTTGTGAGAGTTGGGAAACTTTCAGCTATTATTTCCTCAAATACTCTTTCTGCCCCTTTTCCTTTCTCTTCCCCTTCTGGAACTCCCATGACACGTATGTTGTTGCGTTTTGTGTTGTCATTCAACTCTCTGAGCCCCTGCTCAATTTTTTCCATTCTTTTCTCTCTCTGTTCTTTTCTTTCTTCAATTCTAGCTGCTCTGTCTTTGGTATCACTTATTCTTTCTTCTATCATTTCGAGTCTGCTGTTGTATGCCTCAAATATATTTTTGACTTTACCTATTGTGTCTTTCATTCCCATGAACTCCGTTACTTTTCTGTTCAGGCTTTCAAATTCTTCTTTGCGTTCGCTCAATGTCTTCTTGATGTCATTTATCTCTTTAACTATATTGTCTTTCATCTCATCAATTTGATTTTGGAAATTTGTGCTCATCTCACCGATTAGTTCTCTCAAATTCTGTATCTCTTCTGGGACTTTGCTGTATTCCTTTTCTTGGGCCATGTCTTCTATTTTTTTAGTATGGCTGGTGCTTGGGTATCTGGCTAGGTTGTATTTTACTTAGATGCTCTATCTCTTTGTCTTTTATGGGGTTTTAGTGGCAGGAGGCTGTGAGTTACCACAGCTCTTTGATTTTTGGCTCAACCTTGATTGTTAGGATTGTTCTGCTGGTTGCTCAAAACTGGGTACTGGACCCAGTAATTGGTTGTAGAGGTGTTTCCTAGGGCCTTGGGCAGGGAGGCTATAGAGGCCAGGAAAAGCCTGTCTTATTAATTTTCTTATGTGCACTTCCTTGGTCTGCCAGGAGATGGCGCTCGTTGGCAGCTCTCAATTCAATGCCTGGTTGGAGTGTATTTGTTGTGACACAGACCAGATCAATGTGATAGAGCTTCCTGTCTGGGGCTTAAGAGCCTTGTAATGCAAACTTTCTGAGACAGTTCTCCAGACTTCTCTTGTAGCACCCCCCTTTTCCCAGCTAGGAAATATTTCCACTCCCTTCTGAGTCCTCAACAATCAGTTCCTGTTAGTAGCGGAGGAGATTGGGAGGTTTGTATATCTTTAGCCCCTTGCAGGCTCCAAGGCAAACAATGGCTCAGCCCCACCCGGCCTGGAAGGGCTCTCAGGACAGGGAAGACCAAACCTGGGAATCAAAAGCAGGGTCAGCCCCAGGCTCTCTCTCCCCTCTCCTGTGGCATCCTCAACAATTAGTCCAGGCCAGAAGAGAGGGAGGTTGCAAGGGTCGGATTTCTCCAGTCCTTCCTAGGCTCCCAGGGCAACCTGCCGTGTGGAAGGGTCCGTGGGGCTCTGCAGCCCAAATTTACAGGTCAGAACCTGAGTCAGCCTAAGGCTGTGTCCCTCTCTCTCCCCTTTCCGGGAGTGGTAGATCCCTGGAGTCCCCTTTGTCTGTGGTCGCAGGCCCAGAGGTCCGAGAATTCTAAAGAGTGTGGGGGAGGGTGCCGGTAGCAGCAGAAGCTGCTACTTCCCACTCACGCTTTTGTCGTCATGATTTCCCTGTTCTGAACCTCTCTCCTCTGGGTGGGTGTGCAGCCTTCCCCTGCTGTCCTAAACCCTAGAAGATGTTTTTCGGGGCTGTTTCAGTCTGCCCTCTAGCTATTTTTCTGGAGAAGAGATTCCCATGTCTTACTAGTCCCCCATCTTCCCGGAAGTCCCTATCCTGTTTTGATACTATGTTTTTTTTATTTTTTTTAAAGATTTTATTTATTTATTCATTTATCCCCCCCATGCTGCCCGCGCTCGCCGGGCCAGCCAACCATGCCGTGCGGGCATGGCTCGCCCTCACCAGGAGGTCCCAGGAACCGATCCCGGGGCCTCCCACATGGCAAACGGGAGCCCCACCGATTGAGCCACAGCCGCTTCCCTGATACTATGTTTTTACTAGCAGGACTAGAATTTGTATCTGGGTGGCTGATGTGGAGAGGTGGTCATCACTGGTTATAGGAAGGGAGGCTGAAAGGGGGAGGATGGTGACAGCAAAGTCAGAGGTACCAGTGTTTCACTTTTGCCTGAAGTTATATCTGTTGTCTTCACTGATTGAGGACAAATTGAAGCATCTCTGCTCTGAGGCACTTATGTGTGATACTCATTCTTACACAGGCAGCTTGTTGGGGACATTGTTACTACCTTTTTCTTCATCTGTATAAGGGGGATAAAAATAGTGCTATAAGCCTTATAGGGTTGTTTATGTAGATTAATAATTTAATATGTGTGGTGTGCTCAGAAACATTTTTTTTTTGGATCTTCCTTTTCTCCCAATTTGAGAAACTCTGACTTTTAATTTGAGTGTCCATAACATTTACATTTAATGTAATTACTGACATGGTGGTATTCAAATCTGTCTTCTTGCTAGACATTCCATCTATTCTCTATTATTTTTCCTCTTTTCTGCCTTCTTTTGGATTAACTGATTTTTTTATGGTTCATAAAATCTCTTGTTGGCTTAATAGCTCTCCTTTATTTTACTTTTTAGTGGTTACTTTTGGGCAAGGTTACTCATACTGAGCACTCTTGACTATTTGTTGTTGTCCTATGCAAAGTAGGATGTTTAGTGGCATCCCTGACCCTAAATGCCAGCAGTGACCTCTCCCAATTTATGGCAACCAATGTCACTAGACATCAGAAACATTTTGATGCCTATATGTGTTAGCTATAAAAATAATCATTAATATTATTACTAGTAATAGAGATAGTTGGTGGTTATTTTATTTATGGCAATTTGTGAGGGGCAGTGTGTTGGTCTGTGTGGGTATATTAAAACAAAAGCAGGTCTATTTCTAAGGAGCTTTGTTCCTAGAGGATTGGATAATTAGAGTGTGAATATAATAGGAAATTTGAATTTTAGTGGGGCAATTCTTTGAGTCAAATTATGCAACCACTGTTTCCAGCTGAAGTATAGTAATACTGTTTTCTTTTAAAAATATCTGCATTAATTCACTCAGGAGTATATGCATAGTTGTGAGTATGATGTCTCTTTTGCTTAACTTCTTAAAATGGAAACTTATCTTCATCAGGGCACATAGCAAGTCTCCTTGGAAAAGAAAAATCTCCTCATTGAGTTCAATAATACCCTGATTCAGTTTTGCCCTTGTTTTACTTCAACTGTTTAAATTTGCTGAGCGTTTTAAGGATTAATGATACTTTAGTCACCTTAAACTTGCTATTCTTACACTGCTTAAGACTTGCTATTCTCTTTCTTAGTTAATGCTTTTTGTGTTAACTTATGTTAATAATGAAAACATCTTTTTTTTTCCAGAAGCCAAAATACTGACACATAAATTATTTCTTAGGTTCTCAAATCTGTGCATACATTAGAATCCCTGGGGAAATCTTTAAAATGATTGTATTGTGTTTTTAAATTGCTAGCTCTATGAGTGACTCTGATGATGAACCAGGCATTGGTTGGTTGAGGGAACAGAATCTTTTTCTCTATGTTACAAGTGAAGGGCTGTGTAGTTTCTCTGCCAATACCTTTGGAGGCCTGGCTCCAGTCATGGATACCCCTGCTTTCCCCAGGTATGACCTTTTGCTGTCACCTCTGTTTTGTTCAAGGCACTTAGCATTTAAAAACAAGGTCTCTTTAAATTCTATTCCTATTTGTTTTGTTGTTCTCTGACCATCTGAACAATACTTAAGATGAAAGTGAAATGTAAAAAACTTAGAATTGTCATACCCTTAAAACAGAAGAAACTTCTCTATTTGTAACAACGGAAAATACTCTGCAGGCATCATTTAATAAAATGAAATAGGTGAATTTGAGCATGAAATTTTTTTTTTTCCATTAAAGACCTAAAGATAACCTTTAATAGGAAATAATGGCATTCAAGAAAATGCTTTATCCTTTTTAAAAAGTGTACCTACAAGCATTTACTCATTTATCCTCAAACTTTGTGAGTTAGATAGTATATTTGTTCACATTTTTTGAGATTCAAGAACTCAGACTGTACAGCATCTAAGCATAGACATTGCATACAGAAGATGTTAATAAATATTTATTGAATCAGACTGCCCAAGGTGACATTACTACTTAGTGTTAGGTAGCCACCTGTATTTCATATATAACATGAGTCTAAATCTAGTAGTTTTATTTAATTATAATGTATTAAGATCTGGGGTTAGAATCCTGACTTGAGCCTTTGCCAATTATACGGCTCTTGGGCCCATTCTGGAGCTCACTTTGCTCCTAGGTAAACTGGTGATGAGAGGTACACTAAAGTGCTTGATAAAGGGTAGAGTGGTAGCTATTACTAAAATAATCTAATGAGATGTTAGCTTAAGACTCAGTGAATATGAAAACCATCCTCTGTTTTCTTTCATTCAATTTATAATCTCTGAATACAGGGTTTATTTTTCTTAAGAAAACTGCTGCTGCTGTAGTTTGTAAACCTAGACATTTTCCCTTACTCTTTTTTTTCTTAAACAAATCAATTTTATTGATACATGTTACTAAAATATACAATTCATCCAAAGTGTACAGTCAGTGGTCTTTGGTGTAATCACATAATTGTGCATTCCTCACTTCAATCATTATTAGAGCATTTTCATTATTTCAATAATAATGATAATAAACAAAAAACAGACAAACAAGAAAATTCTTCACCTCTCAATCTCTCTCTGTTTACCCTTTCTGTACATAGCTGCTATTTCTGGCTGTTCTTACACAATGATTTATTTATTTATTAAGCAGTTTTATTGAGATATATTCACATACCATACGCTTTTGGTATAATCACAATGTTGTGCATTCATCACCACAAAAAATTATAGAACAATTTCATTACTCCAAAAAGAAAAAACTCTACACCCCTTAGCATTCCTTCCCATTCCCTTTATAACCACTCATCTACTTTCACCTTTATAAACTGATTTATATTTACATTTTATATAAATAGAATCATACAATTTGTAGTACTTTGTGTGTGGTTTCCTTCACTTAGCATAATTTTTTTTGTCTAATACTAACATTTTGTAATATTAACATACATTTGTTCACCTTCAAAGAAAAACAGTCTTATATATGCAGTTTTACCCATATTCATATTTCACATGCAGTTTTACTATGCTATACAATTCCGTGTTACATTTTTTAGCTTTCCTTTTAGTAATATACATGACCTTAGACTTTCCCTTTAAGCCACTTTTATACCCACATAATAGTACTGCTAGTTACAAGCATTATGTTGGGCTTTCGCCTTTTCTATTCATTTCCAAAGATTAGCACACATCCTTTTTTACCAACTCTGCACAAGTTAACCCTCAGCCTTTCATTCTCTAACCGCATTCTATTTTCTGGTGACACATATTCAAGTTAGTAACTCAGTGAGATTACACAATATATTTAGTTCATAGTAGCACGATCATACAGCATTTGTCCTTTTGTGTTTGGCTTGCTTCTCTCAACATAATGTTCTCCAGGTTCATCCATGCTGTCATTGCTTTACGAATTCATTTCTTCTTACAGCTGTATAATATTCCCACGTGCGAAAACACCACAGTTTATTTATCCATTCATCGGTTGATGGACACCTGGCTTGTTCCCAACTTTTGTCAATCGTGAATAACGCTGCTATGAACATTGGTGTGCAGATGTCTGTTCGTGTCACTGCTCTCAGTTCTTCTGGGTATATACCCAGTAGTGATATTGCCGGGTCATGTGGCAAATCTATATTCAACTTCTCTAGGAAATGCCAAACAATCCTCCACAGCAGCTGTACCATTCTGCATTACCACCAACAGTGAATAAGTGTTTCTATCTCTCCACATCCTAACACTTGTTCTCTGTCTTTTTAATAGTGGCCATTCTGATAGGTGTGAAATGATAGCTCACTGTAGTTTTGATTTGCATTTCCCTAGTTGGTAGTGATGTTGAACACTTTTTCATGTGGTTTTTTTTTTTTTTTTTTTTTTTCCATTTGTATTTTTACTTTGGACAAATGTCTATTCAAATCTTTTACCCATTTTTTAATTGGGTCATTTGTCTTTTTATTGTTGAGTTGTAGCAGCTCTTTATATACCATGGATATTAAACCCTTACCGGACATGTGATTTCAAAATATTTTCTCTCGTTGAGTCGGCTGCCTTTTCACCCTTTTGACAAAGTCCTGTGAGGTGCAAAAGTATTTAATTTTGAGAAGGTCCCATTTATCTATTTTTTTCTTTTGCTGCCTGTGCTTTGGGTGTAAGGTCCAAGAAACCACTACCTACAACAAGGTCTTTAAGATGTTTCCTTACATTTTCTTCTAGTAGTTTTATGGTCCTGGCATTTAGATTTAGGTCTTTGATCCATTTTGAGTTGATTCTTGTATAGGAAATGAGATAGGGGTCCTCTTTCGTTCTTTTGGTTATGGATATCCACTTATCCCAGCACCATTTGTTGAAGAGACTGTTTTGTCCCGTCAACATAGACTTGGTAGGTTTATCAAAAATCAGTTGGCTGTAAAAGGTGAGGGCTTATTTCTGGACTCTTGATTCTATTCCACTGATTGATGTGTCTATCTTTATGCCAATACTGTGCTGTTTTGACCAATTTAGCTTTGTAATATGTTTCAAGGTCAGGCATTGAAATTCCTCCCATGTTGCTCTTCTTTTTTAGAATGCTTTTGGCTATTCAGGTGCACTTTCCCTTCCAAATGAATGTGGTAATTTCCTTTTCTGTTTCGGTAAAGTAGGCCGTTGGAATTTTGATTGGTATTGCATTGAACCTATAAATCATTTTGGGTAGGCGTGACATCTTCACAATATTTAGTCTTCCAGCCCATGAACACAGAATGGCTTTCCATTTGTTTAGGTCTTCATTGAATTATTTTAGCATTGTTTTGTAGTTTTCTGCATATAGGTCCTGCACTTCTTTGGTTAAATTGATTCCTAGGTATTTGAGTCTTTTTCTTGCTATTGCAAATGCAATTTTTTCTCTGATTTCTCCTCAGGTTGTTCAATACTAGTGTTTAGAAACATTACTGATTTTTGCATCAGAATGAGATGATCCTTTGCTTTTTTTCCCTTTAATTTGTTAATTTGGTGTATTACATTGGTTGTTTTTTTTTTTTTTTTTTTTATGTTGAACTAGCCTTGCTATAAATAAATCCCACTTGGTCATGATATATAATTCTTTTGATATGCTGTTGAATTCTATTTGCAAGTATTTTGTTGAGAATTTTTGCATCTGTGTTCATTAGAGAGATTAGTCTGCAATTTTCCTTTCTTGTAGGGCCTTTATCTGGCTTTGATATTAGGGTGATATTGGCTTCATAAAATGTGTTGGGTAATTTTCACTCCTGTTCAAATTTTTGGAAGAGTTTAAATAGGATTAGTGATCATTCTTCTTGAAATTCTTGGTAGAATTCTCCTGTGAAGCCATCTGGTCTTTGGCTTTTCTTTTCGGGAGATTTTTGATGACTGAATCAATCTCTTTAAATGTGATTGGTTTTGTTAAGTTTTTGTATTTCTTGTAGTGTCAGCGTAGTTTGTGCATTTCTAGGAATTAGTCTATTTCATCTAGGTTGTCTAGTTTGTTGGTATGCAGTTTCTCATAATATCCTCTTATGATCCTTTTTATTTCTGTGGGGTCAGTCATAACTTCCCCCCTTTCATTTTTTATTTTTTTTGCATTTTCTCTCTTTTTTTTCTTTGTGAGTCTAGCTAGGGGTTTGTTAATTTTATTGATCTTCTCAAAGAACCAGCTTTTGGTTTTGTTGATTTTCTCTATTTTTTTTTGTTCTCAATTTCATTTATTTCTGCTCTCATCTTTTTTTTTTTTTTTATAGTATTGGGGCCAGGGAATGAGCCTGGGACCTCGTATGTGGGAAGCTGGTACTCAACCACTGAGCCACATTGGCTCCCCTGAGTTGCTTTTTCGTTTGCTTGCTTGTCGTTTATTTGTTGTTAGGAGGCACTGGGGACTGAACCCGGAACCTCCCATGTGGGAAGCAGGCGATTCAACCACTTGAGCCACATCTGCTCACCTAATCTTTATTATTTCTTTCCTTCTGCTTGCTTTGGGAATGGTTTGCTGTTCTTTCTCTAGTTTCTCCAGTTGTTCAGTTAGAGCTTTAATATTATCTCTTTTTTCTTTTTTAATATAGACGTTTAGGGCTATAAATTTCCCTCTCAAGATTGCCTTTGCTATATCCCATATGTTTTGATAAGTTGTATTCTCATTTTCATTCGTCTCAATATCTTCCCTGATTTCACTAGCAATTTCTTCTTTGACCCACTGATTATTTAGGAGTGTGTTGTTTAGTCTCCACACATTTGTGAATTTACCATTTTCTTGTCTATTATTGACTTTCAGTTTCATTCCATTATGATTGGAGAAGGTGCTTTGTATAATTCCAATCTTTTTATATTTATTGAGAGCTGCATTGTGACTTAATGTATGGTCTATCCTGGAGAAAGACCCATGGGCACTTGAGAAGAATGTATAACCCTCTATGTTTGGGTGCAGTGTTCTGTATATGTCTTATGTCTAGCTCGTTTATCATATTGTTCAAGTTCTCTGTTTCCTTGTTGATCTTCTGTCTAGTTCTACCTAATGATGTGAGTGGTGTATTGAAGTCGCCAACTATTATTGTAGAGATGTCTATTTCTCTCTTCAGTTTTGCCAGAGTTTGCTTCATGTATTTTGGGGCACCCTCATTAGGTGCATAGATATTTATGACTGTTATTTCTTCCTGGTGGATTGTCCCTTTTGTTAATATAGAATGGCCTTCTGTATCTCATAACTTTTTTGCATTTAAAAAAGTCTGTTTTGCCTGATACTAGTAAAGCTACCCCTGCTCTTTTTTGGTTACTATATGTGTAGAGTAACTTTTTCCAACCTTTCACTTTCATTCGGTTTGTATCCCTGGGTCTAAGGTGGGTCTCTTGTAAGCAGCATATGAATGGCTTATGTTTTTTTTTCATCCATTCTATCAGCCTAAATCTTTTGATTGGGGAGTTTAATCTGTTCATATTTGATGTATTACTATAAATGCATTATTTTTACTTCCACCATTTTATTCTAAGATATGTCTTATCTTATTTTTGTTTGTCTTTTCACTCTTTGGGTTACCCTTTCTGCTATTCTTTCTTCTATGCTCTCCTCCAAGCCTCTCTCTTCTTTTTCTTTCAGGCTCCAAGGCTTCCTTTACTATTTCCTTTTTCACGAACTCTCTTAGTTCTGTTTGTGAATGTTTTAAACTCACCTTCATATTTATAGGACAATTTTGCTGGATAAAGAATTCTCAGCTCGCAGTTTTTCTCTTTCAGTATCCTAATTGTATCATACCACTGTCTTCTCACCTCTATGGTTTCTAATGAAAAATCCACACCAAATCTTACTGGGTGTCCCTTGTATGTGATGATTTGCTTCTCCCTTGCTGCTCTCAGAATTTTCTCTTTACCTTTGATATTTGACATTCTGCGTAGTATGTATCTTGGAGTAGGTCTATTCACATTTATTCTGATTGGGATACACTGTGCCTGGACATGTAAGTTCATTTCTTTCATGAGAGCTGGGAAATTTTCAGCTATTATTTCCTCAAATACTCTTTCTGCCCCTTTTCCCTTCTCTTCTCCTTCTGGAACTCCCAATACATGTATGCTACTGTGTTTCATTTTATCATTAAACTCCCTGAGCCCTTGCTCTATTTTTCCCATTCTTTTCTTTCTCTGTTCTTCTCTTTCTCCAATTTCAGCTGTTCTGTCTTATGTATCACCTTCTGTCATTTTAAGTCTGCTGTTGTATGCCTCTGCTGAATTTTTTTAATCTCACCTATCATGTCTTTCATTTCCATGAGCTCTGTTACTTTTTTATTCGGGTTTTCAAATTCTTTGTGCTTGCTCAGTGTCTTCTTGATGTCCTTATCTCTTTAAGCCATATTGTCTTTCAACTCATTAATTTGATTTTGGAAATTTGTGTGTATCTCGTTGATTAGTTGTCCTAAATCCCGTGTCTCTTTTGGGGCATTGATATATTCCTTTTCTTGGGCCATTTCTTCCATTTTCTTAGTATGGCTTGAAACTTTTTGGTGATGTCTAAGCATCTGATTAGGATGATGAGTTTACTCAGATGCACAATTTTTCTTTCCTGGGGTTTTAATGGCAGGAGGCTGTGTGTTACTGCTGTTCTTTTATTCTTGCTTTATCCTGTTCTGGGTCTTTAGGATTGTCCCAGTTAGTTGCTCAAATCTGGGCCCTGGATCCAGTAATGGATTGCAGACCTGTTTCCTAGGGCCTTGGGAAGGGAGGCTGTAAAGGCTGTAAAGGCTGGAAAAAGCCTCTCTTATTTACTTTTAATTTCCTCATGTGCACTTCTTTGGTCTGCTAGCAGATGGCACTTTTTGGCAGTCCTCTCGTTTCAATGCCTGGTCGGAGTGTGTTTGTTACAATAGGGACTGGATCCATGTGGTAGAGGATCCTGCCTGGAGACTAAGAGCCTTGTAATTCCAACTTTCCCTGAGGCAGTTCTCCAACCTATGCTGGTAGCCCCCTCTGTTTTCCTGGGTAGGAGGTAATTCCACTCCCCTCTGCATCCTCAACAACCAGTCCTGGTCAGCAGAGAGGGAGATTGAGAGGGTCTGATCTCTTTAGTCTCTTACTGGCTACCAAGGTAAACAATGGGGTGGCCCCTCCCAGGCTGGAAGGGTTCATGGGATACAGCAGACCAAATTTTTAGGTTAAAAACTGAGTGAGTCTTAGGCTGTGTTCCTCTCTCCCCTTTCCTGGGGAGGTAGATCCCTGGGGCTCCCTTCTTCTGTAGAACTAAAAAATGTATAGTGGGTGGGAGGGTGCTGGCATTGCAGCTGCAGCTTTGAATTCCCAATTTTGTTGTTGCAATTCTTTTCTTTTGTCCCTCTTTCCTCTGGGCAGTGTCCAGCCTTCCCCTGGTGTCCTAAACCCTGGAAGATTTTTTTCCAGGCCATTTCTACCTGTCCTCTAACTGTTTTTCTGGGAGAGAAGAGAGTCCCATGTCTTTCTAGTCTGCCATCTTCCTGGAAATCATCCTTTACTCTTGAATATCAAAATGCTAGTAATCACAACCTTTGTCAACAATTAGGTGAACTGATTCTCCCTTATAATTCATGTAAATTAGAAATTAGAAATTCCTGTTGGCATTAACTAAATTACCACTATCTGCATAGCTTCAATGTATGCCCAGTCAGAATTAAAGTACTTATACTAAGAAAAATGGACACATATTAAACTGTCTTCTGTATTCCTAGTCTCTCCTTTTTGAACCCTTCTAAACTCACTACGGATACTCTCCCTTCCCACTCCATGTCCTACAAAAAAAAATGGAAGCATCTGGTATTGGTTAATTTTATCAGTTCATGAATAGGCTCAGTTGTCCTAGAAGTGATTTATTCTGAAGTGTTTTTATCTCAAACTATGGATTTGTGCTCTAACTCCTTTAATTTCATACTATGAATGAAAAATCTAACACTGTCCTCTAATCCCTCTTCCCCATTGTTTTTAAAGAAACTAAAGGTGTCAGCAAGTGGACAGGAAGATTTTTATTTGTTTGTTTATTTCATATGAAAGGTTTTAAGGCTATACATTTTCTTTGGAGTGTATCTGATTATATTTCCTAAGTATTGAGAAGTTGGAGTCTTTTTTTAAAAATTTTTAAGCTTTATTTAATTTATTTATTTCTCCCTACCCCCTTGTTGATTTTTACTTGCTGTGTCTGTTTGTCTTCCTTGTTTCTTTAGAAGGCTGCAGGAGCTGAACCCGGGACCTCTGATTGGGAGGGAGGTGCCTAATCGCTTGCGCCACCTCGGCTCCCTGCTTTGTTATGTTTCTCATTATGTTTTTCCTCCCTGCGTCTCTTCTTGTGTCATCTTGTTGTGTCATCTTGCTGTCTTGTTTAGGAGGCATCGGGAACCTCTGCTCCCTGCTTTGTTGTGTCTCTCATTATGTTTCTTCTTGTGTCAGTTTGCCGTGCCTGCTCATCGCTCCAGCTCTCTGTCTTCTTTAGGAGCCACTGGGATCCAAACCAGTGACCTCCCATGTGGTAGGCGGGAACCCAATTGCTTGAGCCATATCTGCTTCCCAGGAGTCTTGTTATTGTAAAAATAACCTGTAATTGCCAATATGATTTCCTTTTTGATCCATGAATTACTTAATATTTCTATTTTTAATTCTACAATTTTGGAAAGCTCCTAGAATTAGTCTGCAATATAAGTTGTTTTTCTCTCCTTTGTTGTGTCAATTTTGCCCCTTCTTTCAATATTGATTTAAATTCTCCTCTTGTGTTTTTAATTTCTGATCAGTTTTTTTCCTTATTTTGTTCACCTCCCTTTTTTCTTTATCTTTTTACCATAGCTTCTTCTTTCTTTATGACTGTATCTTTTTCATAAAAGTCAAGTCTTTTTGCATTTTAAGGAGGATTTTCAATAGTTTTCTGATACTTTCTTCTGGCTTGTAGGTTTTTCAGATTATGTATTTCTGAGACTTTAGGATGATGGTCACATTTTCTGTACTATTTTTTGTCCCCCACTCCCTACCCTCCACTGGAGTACTATTTTATTTGTTAGTTTTATTTTCTCATCATTAAACCAGAACATATTTATTCAATGCCTGCTGGAGATACAGAGAAAATTAAACTATTTTTGAGGTAAAGCTTGGATTTTGATTTTTCTCTGTTCAGTTGATTCCATCTATCTTACTGTAAACATGCCTGCCATGTTCTGACATTTGCTTGTCTTTCAGGGTGGTTGTGAGTTTTTGTCATTTTCTTTTATTTTTGTAGATGGATGCGAGGCTGGGAGAGCATGTTTCATGGGCTTCATCTGGTGGGGAGATACTTTGACAGGATGGGAAACATCTGAAAAGACATTGGCCATGTGTGGTTTGTTGTGAGAGAAAGTAGCCCAAATTAGGCTAATTTGGGTGAGGTGCTTGGTAGATCCAATCTTTGGTCCTTTTTCTGCAACCTTGGAGAGGACAGAGTAGATCAGCTTTGGCTGTTTTAGGCTAAGGACCAAGGAACATGTGTGTGTTTTGTTATCAGCATTTCTTAACACCTAAAACCTGGCTGCCTTCAGGTCTGTGACCTTTAGTGTTTCTCCATCTGTGTTAGAAGGTCCAGATGAGATGATTAAAATTTAGATTACTGGGATCTACTCAAACCTAATGAATCAGAAACTTGGGAGAGGTAGGACCTAGAATATATATTTTTAACATGCACCCCAGGTGATTCTTTTTAACTTTTAATAATGGAAATTATGGAAATATAAAAGTAGAAAGAATAGTATTATGAACTCTACCTATCCATCATATATCTACCTTCCACAATGATCAGTACATGGCATACCTTATTTCATCTATTCCTACTCCTTTTTGTTGCTCCACCCTGAATTATTTCAAAGCTAATCCCAGACATCATATAATTTTATTTGTAAATATTACAGAATATATTTAAAAGATAAAAGTCTGCTAAGAAATCCAATATCATTTATCAGACCTAAAAATTAATAACAGTTCCTTAATATTATCAAATAGACAGTGTTTGCATTTCTCTGATTTTCTCTATCCTGTAGCTCCATTTGTTTGAATCAAGGTGTATAAATAAGGTTTCTACATTGAGATTGGTTTTGCCTCCTTTTCTGTTTGTTGTTTTGTTTTTCATTGAAATTTTTGTTGTTGTTGAAAAAATCAAACTATTGTCTTTGAGCATTTTCCACACCTGCATTTCACTGATTCCAGCTCCATAGTGTCATGTTCTTATATTTCCTATAAATTTGTAGATCTGGAAATTTCATTAGATTTGAGTTCTTTTTTTTTCCCCAAGAAAACTTCAAAGATAGTGTTTTATTCTTCCATCAGGAGGTACAGAATGTCAGGTTGGCTTTCTTTTTGTGATGTTTGCAGCCACCAATGATCATTGCCTAGATCTATTAATTCATTAAGGGTAGCAAATAGTGATGTTCTAATTCTACCATTTTTTGTTGATTAACTGGAATTCTTCTATTAAAATAAACTTCCCCTTATTAACTGTTTTGTTACATAAGGTACAGGTAATAAAGGAAAGTTGGGATAAGTGTTTGATTCTTTCCTTTGTTTACCAGATTTCAAATTAAGGAGATAGTTCCCTACCTGATTTTTTTTTTCTAAGTATTATGGTGAAAACATTTCATGTGTTTCAGTCCATTGCAGTTATCTCAATAATGCTCAAATTTGGCCACTTGGGAGCTTATCCAGGTTGCTCCTGAGTCCTTCAGATATAACCCCAAAATTCTTGGATAGTTTCCTTGCTTTTGGGCAGACACCTATCTTGCTGCTCCAGATCTGCAATCAAGTATTTTTTCCAGGAGTCCTGGTTTCTCTGAGTTGGAAATTGTGACAAATGATTCTTAGGTATACTAATCTTTGGAAACCTCATGGCCAGGCCTTTTTATCACCATAATGTGAGAGGCATTTTAGTATAGTGGTTAAGAGTGTGGGATCTGGAGAGTCATATTGCTTTGATGCAGCCTAGCTCCATTACTTACAAACTGTTTGATCTTGAGCAAGGTACCCAATTTCTCTGTGCCTTAATTTCATCATCATACTCATTTCATCATCTACTGCATAAACTCCATGAAGGCAAGGACACACTCAGTATTGTTTACAGCTGTGTTTCCAGCACCTAGAAAATGGCCTGCCACATAGTTAGCACTCAATAAATAGTTGTTAAATGGATTTATCTATAAAATCACAATGATAGAAGTACTCTCCTTATAGAATAATGGGATACTTATGGGAGAGGACTTATAAAATGCTTACAGCTGTCAAGAACTGGAAGGGTAAGAGATTTTACCCTACTTTCAAGGAAACAAGTTAGCCTGCCACAGTTTCCTAGATACTGGCAGAAGACATAAGACTCTTGTGTCAGAGACAAAGGACAAAGGACTTTGTTACTCATAGCAATGGCGATAAACATTTTCTCATTCTCAGTTTCTGAGCCCCAATTCCCACAAAGTGATGTGAAGAAGGCAAGGGGACACCTGTATACTCAGTGGGCTGCTTATAGGAGAGGAGCAGTAAAATTAGAGAACCCGAATCTTTTACAGTGGATAGTAAGCTTGCTTGCCCATAATTCCACAGGGAGATACTCTCTCTATGTCCTATGGCTATTCACTATACAAACATCCATGAAAAGATAGTTTGGGACAAAAAGGCAGTATGCTCACCTGATATGCAGAAACACAAGAGAGCTACACAATACTTCTGTTGCTTCCAAACAGAAGTATTGATGGATTGAACTCAGTAAGTATTGGTCATATTGACATTGACGATGATTACCATATGTTCATTTTCCAACCTGAACATAAAGTTTCTTCCTGCCTTCTTAACCTCATCCTTATTGAAATTGCTTGTCTTCTCACCTTTTGTTCCAAGACTCCTGGATGTACATTTTGAGATTTCTGGCACATTCACCATAGTTTTGTTAATTTTGTTTGCTTATTTAATTTAAGGGTTTTTTTTTTTTATCATAGCATTTCATTCTAAAGCAATCTTCTCTGCATTATATTGTTGGTTTGTGTAGCGTATAGCTTAGCATGCCTGGTTTTTTTTTTCTGGATAAATTTTTTGTGGAGCTTATCTGAAAAATTGTGTTAGAAATGTTAATGTTTCTTCCCATGCTGAACAAATTACTTAAATTCTTTCTCCACCCCCTTTTCGTCTTTAGTTATTCTTTTAATCTTTTGAATCTGTGTTAGAACTCATCATTTTATTAAGCTCATGAGACACTTGAAACTTATGTGACAAGTCTCACATGCTTTACTTCTCAGATTAAAAACAGATTCTTGAACTCAGATTCAGGGGTTCCTGAATTCAGTTACTAATGTAAGTTTGTAATTTTAATGCTGTGGTTTGATTGACAGTAGTAGTGGTTTTTGTCACTCTGATAGATATTGGTTTTTAGAGTTTTAGTTTTTCTAATTAATTGGACAAGTGGGGTGAGTCATGTAATTATGCTTTTACTTAGTTTAGAATATACAGTTACAAAGGATAAAAGACTTAAAGAAATCTGGAAGTTATAATATTTTCTTAAAATTATATTGAGAAAGTTGAATCTTCTTTTCTATTATACTATCAGATAGTATTTTCTAAAATAGCCCAGAATGACTGAGTTCTCTCTGAATCTGTTTCCTGAGTCTGTATTTGAGGATAGTGTTCTGTGGGAGTAGTTGTATGAAGTTAAAAATCTCAGGTCCTGGCAAATATTTAATGAAAGTAAAGGGAGAAGCAAGATACTCTCAATAGCCTCATTGAGTTGCAATTCTGATCATTAATTACAGTGCCTCTGTTTTCCCATATTTAAAACTATAATTATATTCTACTTAAATTATGTTATAATAATATCATAAATAAATATATTATAATTATTATAGTATGAATATTATAAAACAAACAATTTATTTTATTTGAATTATATTTAAAATGGTAATTAAAACTATAAAATATAATTATATTTAAAACTATATTGCTATGATTTTTCTTTTTCTTTTGTGACATCCTGGTTGCTTTAAACTGTTGTATATAGCTTATGAGGATTTTTAAGCTGATTTTTATATCACCTGGACTTTTGGTTAACTATTTTGGTAGTAATGGTGACCAGTTTCACTATTCACTTTCTCAAAGTGCTTTCCAGTTCTTAACTTGTCCCTGGTTTATATCAGATGAGTGTAATGTTGCCTATATTTGAGCTTATCCCAAATATTAAGACAGTAAAAATTTTTAGTTTTTCTCCTAGAAAGTTGATTGTGGAATCTAAAAGAAAATCTATAAATTCTCCCTGAATCTCAGTATCTTTTTCAAATACTCTTTTCTACCTGTGACTTAAAACTTTTCAGAATTCACATGATATAGTTCTTATTATATACATTGTATCTTGCCAATAAGTATATATTGAGACAAAATTTAAAATATCAGTTATTCTTTTTGTTATTTTGGTGACTATAAAGACTTCGAATTCCATGAAAATTGAGAGTGAACTTTTTTCCTCTAAATATACAGAAGTAGATTTCCTTTTGATAATTTTGACTTTGCCCAGAGTGGTCACATAAAATTTATATTTAGAAACAGAGTCCTTATTTGGCATTTATATTGCTCCATTTTTTGGGGTCCTTTTAAAATAAGCCGTTGATGTATTCTGGCTAGTATTTGAAGAATGTAACGATTCTTTTAACTTCAGAAAGTACAGCAAAGAAAGGAAAAACTGTAGTCAAATCTAAACTTGGGGTTCACGAAATGAAAGTATAGGCTTTTCTACAGAGTATCCTCTCTCTAACCAATATATAAATAAAATGTGCTAGTTATTTAACATTAATTCATAATTCCATATGCTAAAAGCCTTCTGAGGCTCACATTTTATTAGCTGGGAAAATTTCTTCTACTGATATATCTCAGGCCTTGAAATGGTACAAGTGAACCTGTCAGGTATGTATATAGTTTTTGTCTTGGATACTATTACAGTAAATGACAACCTTCATATCTCCCCTCTCTACGGCTTGCAAAGAGCTAAGGAAGTGAAATGGAAATAATTGAAACATAAGCATTGTTTCTAAGGAAAGAAAGAAAAGAGAAGAAGAATGTAGGCCAAAAAAAGAAAGAAAGAAAGAAAGAAAAGCTGGAAGAGGCAATCCTAGAAAGGTTTGTACCCATTTAGTGCAGAGGAATGAAAAGAAGGAGAATCATGGTATTACCATCCTTCCTTCCATATACAAAGCAGTGTCCAGGATTCACCTTAAAGAATTTTTGAACTTGATGGAACCATATAAATCCTTTAATCATTGATGGTGGAACCATATAAATAATCAAGGCTTGTTAGTCATCCAGTTATTCCTTGCCTGCAATGGGAGTACACATTTTACTAGGCATTGGAGATACAAAGTGAGAAAGACAAAAAAATTTATTCCTGAGAAATTTATAGAGTGATGAAGAGACCAGCTTATAAGTATCTTAACAGAGTGGGATGTTGCTAAAGTGGAAGTTTATGTAACTTGTGATGGGAGCAAAGATGAAAGAGCAGCTCAGTCTCTCTAGGCGAACCAGGGTAAGTGTCACAGAGGAGGTATGCTTGGGCTATCTTTCAAGGCAGACTAGTTGGGGTCAGGCATTCTAGATGGAAGATATGTACAAAGATATGAAAAGAGCGCGTGACATGTGTGGTTGAGGGAGAGGGCAGTGGCAGAGATTAGGTAGAATGGTAAGGACCTTGTATGTCTTCCTGCTGAATCAAGGTTTTCTTTTGGTATGGGGGAACTGTAAAATTGTAGAGGTGTTGGCTCTGGTTAGATTTTAATTTTTAACATCATTCTGGTAGCATTGTAGACAGTGAATTGGTGTGGGCAATGAGACTACAGTAAGTAAAACTAGTATAGTTTTTTCATTAAAGAAACTTTTAGTTGTTCAGATTAGAGATTATGAAGTGCTAAATAAGGTAGGATAGAGAAGATAAAGGAAATGGGTATAATAGTTATCGGAGGGGACAGAATAGAGAAAATTTATTGTTTGTATGGAGGCATCTGGGATGACTTTCCTATTTAGCCTTGAGTGCCATTAAATGTGGTCAACTAAGTAAAATGCTAGACAAAGCCCAAGGGAGATAAGGTATGAAAACACATCTACTGGATTAGGCATCTAGGAAGTCACTGGTGAATCCATTGAAATGGGAAAGCTTCAGAGGTACAGTAACAAGTTTAGACAGCTCAGGAAAAACATGGCTTGGGAGATGTAATAGGATTTATAGGCTTTCTGGGCTGTTCTGATGATGCAGTTGGGGTAGGATAATCTTACTTTGTGTTTTAGTTTGCTAAACGCTGCCAAATACTATATACCAGAAATGGGTTGGCTTTTACAATAGGGATTTATTAGGATGCAAGCTTACTGTTCTGAGGCCATGAAAGTGTCTAAATCAAGGCATCAGGCGATGCTTTCTCCCTAAAGACCAGCTGCTGTAATCCTGGACTCCTCAAATGGGAAGACATATGGTGGCATCTGTCTTTTCCTCCAGGTCTCGTTGCTTTCAGTTTCCTGGTTTCCATGGCTTCTGTAGGTTTCTCTCTGTCTCTCTCTGTATTCATCCCCTTTATCAAGGACTCCAGTAAGAGTGTTAAGACCCACTGTGGATCCAGCCCTTCTAAAGTAATTTAATCAAAAGGTACCACCTACAAAGGTTCACACCCATAGCAATGGATTAGCTTTAAGGACATGATTTTCTGGGGTTCACCCAGCATCAAACCATCACACTTGGTAAAGGACCACAGTTCTTTGGGATTTTCCTCAGCCCATCTCAGTTGCCTTGGCTTAGGAACAAAGAATATGAACAAATGGATGAAGAGGCAACAATGGAATGCAAGCTTGGGGGTTGCCCAGTAGGTGTGACAGGTCATTTAGCTGGTAGAAACTTGAGGGAACTGAGAAGAGAACAGTTGAGTTGGCTTTGTTTTAAAATGAATAGATTGAGGCCCACTGATAAGTGAGTTATCACAGCAGAAAGGAGTGAGATAGATCTAGATTTGAAACTGACCTCTACTACTTACTGGCTCTGTGACCTGGGAAAGTTATTTTAAAAATGCTGTCCACCCATATCCTTTTATCCGTATGCTAGAGATGAAGAAACCAATAGCAGCTATTTATGGTTATTAGCAGCAGTAAGAATAAGGTGGAGTCAGATCTGAAGTTAAATTTCAGTGTGGGACCTTGGATAATTTATTTGACCTCTCTGAGCCTGTTTCTTTATCTGTGAAATGAGAAAATTACTTATCTCATAGGCTGTTTTGCAGGTTAAAAATAAAAAAGGTAATTGAAATTGCAGCATATCCTTAGTATAGGGCCTGGCACAAGGGAACAGCTCAGAAACTGGCGGCTATTTATTCTGTTGTTATTTTTACTGTTAGTCCCTGGGAACAGCTGTGACTTTATTTCCTTAAGAATTTGTGTCTATTACTTTATGGAGTTTCATTAAGATATGTAGAGGAATGGACTTGGCTCTTATTTATTCTGCTTGGTACTTAGCATGCTTTCTCAACCCGAAAACTGTCTTTCTTCAGTTTTAGATAATGTTATGCCACTGTCAGTTTAAATATTCATTCCCCCTATTTTCTCACTTCTCTTTCTCATAACTCCTATTGAATGCTTATTGGAGTTTTTTAGTTATCATCCATGTTTCTTAACTTGTCTTTCATACATTCTGTCTTCATAGCTCTGTCATTTTGGGTGATTTCTTCTAGTTTACTAATTCCTCTTTCACCTTTGTCCTGTCCTTCAGGCTTTTAACTTTAATGACTATAAATTTTCATTTCTGGACTTTCTATATTTCTTTTCCAAAGGTGCATCTTACTATTTCATAATGTTCTGTTCTTGCATTATGAATTTGATCCCTTCCTTTATCTCTTAAACATATTTGTTTTAAAGTCCTACAGAGTGTTCTATTATCTGTTATTTCTGGGCTGTATTCGTTACATGAGCTGGCATTCTTTTATATAGCTGGGTAGCCAAGCCTAGGTGATAGTTTTCAGACATGAACTCATATTTTACATGGGTTATCTTCCACAGGAGGGTAGATTGTAAGATGAACATATGGGGCTATTTATTGTTTGCCTTTCCTGAGGCTTTGTGTGTTAGCCTGAGGATCCCGCATGACATGGGTAGGCTTGGTAAGCTGACTTTTCACTGGTGACTCTTTTTCCACCTGAGAGTTCTGTAAGAGGACACATTTCATACCCTTCCCCTGGCTTGTACGCAGTTTTTAAAATTGTCTTTCTACATTGTTAGGACAGTTTCTTATTGCCATCTGGGACATGCATTTAATATTACTCAAATTATAAACCCAGCCTTTATTGGACTTCTCTATGATGTTTCAAGAGGTTGCCCAAGCTCTCCTTAGGACGGTTTTACATCGGTATTATAGTGCGGCAATCAATGAGAAAATTATTGAGCTGTCCAAATCAGTGAGTGGGCTGTTGCTTCTCTATATTTTTTTATCCTTACATGTAGTCATAGAGCACATAGGGTGATAGAGAGGGATGGTTAGGCACACTGAATGATGAAAATGAAGAAAGATTGCACTGGCCTCAGAATTTGGAGAGCAGGAGGGAGCTCAATCCCTGGAGGCAGTGAGTGAGGAAGACGTTTGTCGCCTCCAGTGAAACTTGCTCTTCTCAACCCCAGTGCTGCTTTTTAGACATTACCAACCCAGCCAGTTTCAGATCTGCTCACTCCTGCAGCAGAACCCAGGAAGATGTGGCATATGGGGGTTGGGGGTGGGGGCATTTTGAAAACTTGACGTGTTTGATTCTATCATTGGAATGAAGAATACTTTTACTAGCAATAAATAGGATAATTACAGGTATAAAGTTTGAAATTCCAGCACTGTACCCATGAAACTGCGGAAAAAACAAAAACATGATCTACCTTCTCTGTTAGAAATCAATTTCTACTTACTAATAGCGGAGAAGTAGTTTCAAGCCCCAGAGGTATAAGAAAACATTTATGGGAAAGAACTTTGGGAACAGATATCTATTATTTGATTTTAGCTACAGAAAACCACAGTCTAATTTGTGGAACACTGGTGTTCCATGGAAGGAGAATTTGAGAACCATTGAATTTGTCTAATCAATTCCTTTTCACCAATGCAATCTGGGCCTTGATGCACTGTGACTTGTTCAGGATCTCAAGGTCACATAGCTGGAGGCAGAACCATGACTAGACCCAGGTGCCCACCCTGGCAGTCAGGTGAACTGTGCTCTTTGCAATTCTTAGAAAAAGGGCTTTTATTTTTCTAAAATAGGCATTAGAATGTATATCCTGGTGTGACTGTGGAGCCAATTTAGTCTCAAGAGATTTTGCCTATGAAAGCAGTGACCTTATCAGGCATAGACAATTTCCTGTGTCATTAAGATGTTCCTTGGCAGATTATTATTTTTCTTGGTGAATATATTGTGGTGTAAAACATGAATGCAGAGCCAGCCCTCTGTTTTTCCTGAGTGAATTAACTGTATTGTAACTTATCTGTGGCAAATCTTGCTTTTAAGCTTATTGACAGTGACTCCTCATTAATGTCTTGCTTGGTTGAGGTCTTGGCTTTCTCTCTTTTTATTCTGACTTTTTTTTAACAGCCTGAGTCACAGCCAGGAAGTCTTTTGAAACCAAACACTTAACCCTTATTTGTGTTTCAGGAACAGTTTGGAAAGTGGTAGCTCTGCTTAAAGAGGTGCTTTGGTTTCTCCTTGGAGGTCCTTTATCTTTTCACCAGCTTGACATGGGCACTTGTTCTTTCCTAGGGCAGGTGGTCAAGAGAGTTGTGGCAGGGACCTGGGAATTTCCCAGTCACCTCTGGGTCAGAGCTGTACAACATGGCTTTTTTATTGCATTGAAAATCAATTTCCAAGTCCTCAAGTGCACCCAAATGGAAACAAAAAACCCAAAGAGACACTTTGATGCTTCCTCTGCATAGTTCATAAATCTTGCCCCAGTACTCATAAGGTTCAGCTTAGAGGACACAGTAGGTTCTCAGTTAACATCTATCATGACTGATGTCATTCATTACTTTTAAAATAGCTTGTTTCAGTCTATGAATGAGACTAGCATATACATAAAGTTAAAGATTAATTTTATGTTAAAATTATCTTAGTAAAATACTTCTGACAAAGTTTATTAAAATTGTTTCAGAGCGCTCCAAGGGATGACCTTTTGTTTGTTTATTCAGGATACAGGAACAACTAAAAGTATGTATTCAGAGAAGTGATATTTATTGGAATATTTTTAATGTGTTGGTTTAGGAAATTGGGTTTGACCAAGGATCATCAGAATCTTCATAGAGTTATACCTAACAGTTGAATGCAGATTGAAAAAAATATATTTAAAGAATTAAAAATGTTGGCATTTGGAGTCAACCTGAGCTGAGTCCTGGTTCTTACTGGTTGAGACCGTTTCCATATAGTGGGGACATCTGTGCTCACTCCTCAGGCCACAGTGAAGAGAAATGAACCAAGTTATATCATGTGCTTTAGCACAGTGCCCTAAGTGTCAGCTGCTCTGACCATTCTGGTGAAGAATCACTGTCCCAAATTCACTTTTGTCAGAGTTTAGATATATTTTAGCATAAGTTGTGATTTACAAAGATAAAAACTATTAGTTTTAGTAAAAATTGTTTGGAAAATACAGCACTACTTTTTCACAGGGGGAGAAATTTATATCTGTCTTTAAAAATTTCTCTTAAAATATGTTAATAAATAGACCATAGTTGCTTGTTATTAACTCTAAAGGGGTTTAATTATATTTGTAGTCAAAGAATTTTTATTGGCTTCCTTGTTCATTTACACTCCTATGGATGGTGCCAATATAGTGTGACTATGAAACTGCATATTTTAATATATTGTTTACAAAGAATTTTGAAAATAGCATTTTGGTCTAAATTTAATGTGTATCTCCAAAGTTGGGCTTACTTTAATTTTTAGGTGGTAGAGAGGATTTGGCTGCCTTTAGTAAAATGCCAGAATTCTAAAAAGTTGAAGAAAAATGCAGTCAGTTTTTTTTTAATATGGCCAGGTACCAATTTTTG
The DNA here is from genome assembly GCA_026826555.1 of Tolypeutes matacus. Lineage (NCBI taxonomy): Eukaryota > Metazoa > Chordata > Mammalia > Cingulata > Chlamyphoridae > Tolypeutes > Tolypeutes matacus. The sequence goes on from JAKSZT010054399.1 coordinate 15,727,355, forward strand.
TTATTGTTTATCCAGAGCACATAATTATTGATCCTCCTTCCTCTCCTATTCTGATTTTCTTTTCCTATAGAGTTACTCATGAAGATTCTTGATGTAAGCAGCCATATTTGTCAAAACAGGTAAGGGCTTGGGAATGACCACCTCACAGCTCTGGTAGAATAGGGAATTAAGATGGGTACACATGGGGAGGAGGCACCATTCATGCCATTGGAGAAGGAAGAGCCATAAGGACAGTATTGGGTTAGGGGGAGGAAGAAGGGATTTTGTTAAGCCCCCAACCTTGCTGTTTTTCTCTGTGTGTTGTCTCCCTGCTCCCTCACTAGTGAGGGGAAGTTCAGACAAGGATCTTAATGATTATCAAATAGTCAGTAGATATCTAATGGGGATTTTTATTTAGGAGTAACCAGTTGTGGTCTGTTGAGTCTCACTTTGGTTGGAAATTTATATATTGAGACCCTCTGATGTGTTATCACTGTCACTTTGTGATGGAAGGACCCATTTGTTTTGGCAGCTAAATAGTATCTTTATGAGCTTGATTGGAAATTTTGCTTCAAAACTATTTTTTATTTTTCAGAAAATAAAAACAATTATCATAGGACATATTTATGCTCTACTTTTGTGTTCTATTCTCACCATACACTAGTAAGTGTTTTCTTTCTAAGCATTTAGAATTCCCTCTCAGAGTAGTTATTTAAATGTGAACTAAGACAGGCTTTGGTTTCTCTGTTTCCATTATCCATATATACAAGATTTTTGAAAAATGAAAGCATTGCTAGTACTATGAAAGGAAAATAAAGGCTGGAACCAGAAGGGTGGTGAAAAGTTGAGCATGTGAGAGTTGAACATGAAAGAATAGTGCTTTCATGAGGAGAGAGGGGATTGATGTGGTTTTGGGGCTGAGGTTTGTTTTTGTTTCAGCTACCATCTTAGAGACAACGGTGAATCAAAACTGTAGCAAGGCAAGCAGGTTTTGGTGTCCATTTCCAAACAGAGATGTCTCTCTTTGATACACAGGGAAAGTCTAAAATAGATGGTCTATTTGTTCTGCTTCTCATTTTACCCTTGCGGAATGAAGGAATCCTACTGAATGGTGCCAACATTAGTTTAGGCTAAAACACATAATTGTATTGGGTAATAAAGGAATTTAAAAATTCCTGTTTTTTCCTGTGGTTCTCTTTCACAAAACAGGCTAATGGTGAAATACTTTTGCAAGAGTTCCCATTCACCTCCAACTAATGCAAGATGCCTAGTGGCTTGAGGTTTCCTAATTACTGATGCCCTAATTTTTTTGGCAGGTCTCTCCTCTGTCCATAGCTTTCCTTTTGGCAGCAAAAATATTTACTCACGTGACAAGATGAGCATAGGCGTCTCTGGTCTGGTAGAGGCAACATCTGGGTCCTGAGCTTCCTCATAGGATGATGACCTTTTGTGTTCAGGTCGCCGGGTTAAATGTCATTGGTTAGTGGACTGAGGCTTCCAGTTCTTACCACCTGGTGATTGTTTCTTGGCTCATTAAAATGAATTTGAGGCAGATAGCTTGACTTTCACCCACTATTGGCTTAGCATAGCTACCACATACTGAAAGAAGACAAAGAATTTTTGAATGTGCTTGAGCACATGAGTCTTAGGTGAAGCCTCTCTAGAGTCTTGCTGCTCAAAGTACGGTTCCCAGACCAGCACCTTTACCAAAAGCTTGTTAGACACACAGAATCTCTGGCTCACTGAATCAGAGCCTGCATTTTAACAAGATCGCAAGTAATTTGTATGAATATTAAAATTTGAGAAGTTGCTCTAGAACATGCTGAATCCATGATGGCAATCTGACGGTGCTAAGCTGCTGTTACAAATAGTTTTTAACAATGGGCCTATCAGTCAATTCAGCACTGTTCACAAGACCTAAATTCCCCTGAAATATGAAAGAATAAAAGCTTATATGCACAGGTAGAGAAAAAAAATCTGAATTAGTTATTCTGTGTCCTTGTTATAATAACAGTTCGGTGATATTTTTGTTAAGTTCTCATTTAGGGCTTTTGCTCTCTCACTTAAAACCCCCAATCCTTTTTTGCCTTCTCATTTTAATGGAACACTGAAAATGTATCAGATGATATTTGGTGGGTGTAAAGAAAATAGGAGCATATTCAGAATGGAATTGAAAAGCTCTTATGCACATAAAAATAACACCTACTCCCAAACATATGTATCTTCTTTAATTGTGATGTTTTGAATCGTGTTCTCTGTTCCCTATCAGACTTTAGGGTAAGTAGAAAGTAAGTAATTTACTTTGTTGGTCACATTATGAAATTTTAAAGTTTTTGATTTTTTAAAAGAACTAAAGTATCAATATAATCTGGAAATATTCTAAGACCATATTACAAAAGCCAAAGACTATAGTTTAGTGTGAAAATCAGTAACTGTTGCATGTGGAAGTATCATTTGTTCACTCATTTATTTCATCATTTATTGAGCATAGCTCTGGGTTGATGCTGTGCTAGGATGGCCCTTCCCTTCTAGGGATTGGAGTTCTTCATTAGATTTTCTTAATGAAAAAAATGAATTTCATTTTTTCAGTAAGAGCATTTTTTAAAGTTTGCAATAATAAGAATTTACATACAGACAATTCAGTTACCACAGATCGATGTTTTTTAAGTAATTGAAAATTTCTTTGCCCCTAGTTTTTTTCCTTCCCACTTTTGCCTGGAAATTAAAATACACAACTTGCAAAAATAGGGAATTATTTTTTAAGGTTCTGTTTAATGCATTTAATTTTCCAAACCCTAATCAGAAAGTGGTGCCAACTGGAAAGATTAAGAAAATCCTGTACCGTCTATTTAGATTTTTCTGAACATTTAGCAATGGCTTGTAAGTATCCTGCCTTCCTTGAATCATAAAAAGAAAAAAAAAAAAAAAAAAAAAAAAAAGGAACATAACCGTAATACTTCGAAAAACTGCCAAAATGATAACAAACAATTTTGATTTTCTTTTATTGTTCGTTTATTTCTTTGTAGCTCAGTTTGATTTTGTAAGATGGTTGACTTAAAATATCTTTTCTAATTATGGCCATTATAATATTCATAATTTTCAACTCATATTTGTAAAATCTTCCCAAACCTGATATAAAAACACTTTTCAGCAGAAATATTGGTTCTTACCCTCCATTACCAGAAAGAGAAAGCAAGCTGATAAAGCTGTTGCTTAAGAAGAAATCGGCATTATGACCATTCTTCTTGCACTTCATTTTTCTTAAGGATATGTTATCCCAAAGTGCTGTATTAGTAGGAAACTTATGAATGTGCTCCCTGAATTTGAAAAACTTAAAGCAATTATGTTCTTATATCTGCTCCTTGGGACAGATTAATCTCCTGTCAGTCAGATTCAATTAGGTTGAAATGTTGAGTTGTCATATATTGGAATTATACAAATAAAATGCTTCCTTTTAAATGGGGGAACCATATATGTATAAGAGAGGGTCAAAATAAATTTGGGGCATTTGATTACAAGGTTTAGCCACAAAAGACCTCCACCCAAATTTTAATGACCTTCAAGTCAGACTATGGAATCTCCTTAATTTTTGGAAACTGTCCAATTTTCTGGTTTCTTTATTCATAGTTATATGGGGGTTGGAGGGTGGGTAGGGGTGGAATCATTGTCCTTTTCATCATTTCCTAGTTCCTTTTGTGTTTTTGGCTGATAAATATAATTAGTGGGAAGTAGTAAAGATAAACTTGGTTATAAATAAACTTTTAATTGATAAGAACAAATATGATTTGATGTCATAGACATTGTATCATATTGGGCATATAAAACCTCATTTAAAGAAGTTAGCTTTTTTTTTTTTAAGTTGTCAACATTTATTGGGTACTTGTATCACTAAAATAGATATGAGATGAAACATCTTTTGAGGAAGATCTTTCTGGTTTTCAAAATATTTCAAAAGAAAGAATGATTACATATATTACGACTTGAAAGAAAAGATATGAAATAATTGATGAAAGTAATCAGCCTCTTTAAGGTTAAGCATTCAGTTGAACTATGAGAAATTGGTAAAAAAATAAAATAAGATAAAACCCAGAAATCTAGGTAAACTTGAATATTGGCAAATTTCATATGGTTAGCCTATTATATTACTCTTTGGGAATAGATTGGCTTGGTCTAACTTAAAATTTTTTTTGCATCTCCTCAATAAGAGTCTTTTTTTACTGAACTTGCTTTTAGCCAGATAAAATTGAACACAGGATTGGGTCTGGCCAGAAGTTCACATCCTTGGTGATAAATAGTTTGAAACTCTCACTTTTACTCTGATCATTCATATAATTGCATCTCAGTGTATAAGTTTTTTTAAACCTAAGTATTAGTTTAATAATATAAACTGTAGAATTAGTCAAGAGAACAAGCTTTGGGCGGCACCAGACAATGAATGTCTGGTCGTGAGTGGCCTAAGTTTAGGTGGAAAAAAATCCTTTACTGAATTTTAGTTGGAAAAGAGTTAGTGCATACTTGTGGTTACTGACTATTTTTCCTATTTTATGTGCCAAAATCAGAATTATAGATCCTAACCACTTCCCAGTACCTTAATTTAATTTTGAGTATAAGAGTACTTTTCATACATTATGTTTGTATATTAGTTAATGAAAATTATTAACAACAGTCAGAACAGAAAATAAAATTTATTTAGCACTCCATTTTGATACTGAATAGAGTTTCTGAAATAGAGATAAAATATTTCCCAAATAGGGTAGTTATGTTCATTCACAAGCTTTTTAAAAAATTATTATTATTATTCTTTACAGCCCAGAAAAATGTGGATTGGACCAACAGCTCAAAAAGAAAGACTATATATACTTCATAATTTATTCCACTTTTGCATCTAAAATCTATCATGAATATAAAAATCTTTTAATTTAAATTTTTAATAAGTTCAATTGAATCATTGAGAAAAATACTTAAGGATGCTTATATATAAGAATATAAAAAGCAGCATTTATACATGTTTTCTTAGTTTTTATGTACAAGTATTATATGGACAAAGTAAAAATCAAACTGTATAAAATTCTCTCTCATCATGTTCATCCCCAATGCTTGAACCTCCCCTCAAAGTACAGTTTTTGTTGTATCCTTCCAAAAATATTTTTATGCACATATAATTACATATCCTTTCGAACTTTACATTAATATTAGATTCTGCCCCTTGCTGGATTCTTGTCCAGATAACTTACTGTACATTTTTGAATATGTCCTTAGGGTAAAATTCCTAGTGATTCCTCATAATGGGCCAAATGGCATGTGAACCTCCAAACTATTCTCTAAAACTGTCTGTACCAATTTTCATTCCCATTAAATAGCATATGAAAGCAACTTGTCATAGTGAGGCTTATAGAACTTTTCAGCTTTTGTCAATTTAATAGATGAAAAGTGTATTTCATTTTTATTTTTATTTATTTCATTTTGATAGTGGTAATTATCTTTGCATATGTATTTATTGTCATTTAAATATATAAGTTTTCTGTTACCCTATACATCAACTATGTACTTTTTTCTACTGGACTACTTGTTTTTCTTATATATTTGGACATGTTCTTTGTATATATGGAACCTAGTTCTTTTTGCCATATTGCAGATAATTTTTTGTTTCAGTTTGTCATTTAAAAAGTTATTTGGCATTTTTTGCCTTATGGGTTTGGAATTTTTCTATAGTCCGTCAAATTATCAATCTTTTTCCTTATTTTCCCTGGATTTTGTGTCCTGCTTAAAAATATTCCTTGTTCTAAGATTGTAAATACACTTATCCAAGCTTTTTCTAGTATTTTTATGATTTCACTTTTAACCTTTAATTGATTGTTTTACCTGGAATTTGTTTTGGTGCAAAAATGAGATAGAGCTCTGGCTTTATTTTTTTCTAAAATGCGATTTCCCTATATCATTTATTGAATAATCTTTCTTTTCTCCATTGGTTTAATTATGCTACCTTTATCTTATACTGCATTCCTTTATATATTTGGGGCTGTATCTAGATTTTTATTGTATCAATGATGTGACTCTGCTTTAATTATTATATTTTTGTAATACATAATTTTTATGTTTACACAATATGGTTCCTCCTATTAACCTTTTCCAGGATTTCTAGATTATTCTTGCATGTTTATTTGACTTCATAATGTAATTTTATAACCTTCTATCCAAAATCCTATAACTTGGCATTGAATCAAATTAAAGGTTGATTAGGATATAACAGATATATTCATAATGTTGAATCTTTTAATCCAAGAGCAATGATTGTCTTTCAATATTTTAAATATTTTCAGTTATACATCTTAGAAAAGCTTAATTTCTTTATATAGTTCCTATTAATTTCTTTTTAGCTGTAAATGATAAAAAGAACTTTAAGTGTTCAAATTTTGTTGCTATTATAAATGGAATATTTTCCCTCAATGTAATTTTTTAGCCATTATATTTTAAATTAGAAAGCTCTTTATTTTGAATAATAATTTTGTTAAAAATTCTTGTTTTTTTTTTTGTATACATTTATATCATTTGCAAAACAGGTAACTTTGTCTTTTCCTTCTATCTTATCTAATTACATTGACTAGTAGCTGTAACAAATTTTTAGTCTTAAATTCTTTCTAAATTGGCCATAAAGTACTTTAAGTGCATTTGATTTTGCTGTAATTAGCCGTTTTAGGAAGGTACTCTTGAATTTAGGTTTCTTTAATAAACGGACCTTAAACACTTGTCTTAAAATATAAATAGCTAAATTGTAAGGAAATAAAAATTATGGGGTTACGTACTTGTTTACAACATGAATATTTTCATATTGGAGAACTGTCTATTTCATTAACTTGCATTATGACTCTTCAAGTAGGGTGGAGTTTTACCAAAAGATTTGAGTTTTAATTTGAAAACTCAGCATCGATTAACAAATATCAGTTTAGATCAATGTTTCTCAAAACTATTGGTAACATGAAATATTTTAAGGAGTACATTTTAAATTATTAATCACATATTTATTTTAATTTATCTTAGGAGAAATGTCAAACCTGTGTTTTCATGGTTGAAATTTGCTTAGAATGAGAATAAATGAAGATAAATTGGGTTGATTTAAAGAAAAATGTAAAACACAGTCCAAGTTGTACACAAATATCTGAAAAAGAGGAGAGAGCTTGTTTGAAACATAGAAAACCTAGTTTTAGATTAATATTATAGTAAATATATTATCAGAGCTCAAAATAAGTTTTCTATGTATTTTGTTAATAGCAATGTTCAGTAAGTAATAACAACACTGATATTAATAATATTGAAGATTATTAGGAGTCAGAAATTATATCAGGAACTTTTAAACATTATCTCCTATACTTGTCCCAAGAATTCATCTCCCTAGTTTTATAGTCTCAAAGAAATTATACCACTTGCACCAAATTATATACCTAGGAAGTGGGCGATCTTGCACATTTAGTTTAAACTTTATTCTATTTACTCAGAATTCACTCTAATTCATTCCTGTTTACACAAGAGTCTTATTTTTGAAACTTATACTTGCTTTTTGGGATCTTCAGCAAAAATAAATATTTTTTAAACCAGCTTTACCTTGATAGACAAATATGCAAAAATACACTGTTTCAGTATATCCTAGGATATTGCTAATAATTTAGGCATCTCCAAGGAAAATTTGCCAGTGTTAAAGCAGTCCAAACATATTTACATTAAAATTTTCCAAATATTCAAACCAGTTCAAAGCTGTGAATTTTAACTATGGTCTTTATAATTTCTTTGTGGAATAAAAAGATAGGTTTCATTAAGTCTCACATAATAATTAGAGAAATTTACTGACTGATTCTACAAAGTTTGCAGAAGAATTCAATCTACTGAATATTACTCAGCTTCAGTTATTATGGATTTTTAATCTGAAATAATTGCTGCTTATAGGTAGAAATAATTTTAGAGATTATTTTAGGGTTCAAGCCCTGATTTTATAGATAAGAAAACTGAAGCCAAAAGAAATAAGTGATTTTCTCTTAGACAATGTAATAAGTGATAAAGCCAATCAGTTCTTGGAATCCATGTCACTAGAATTCCATGGAGATAGTTTTGTATTAGTAGAAGAAGTATACTTTGGCGCCAGAGTGATCTCACCCAACAAAATTATTAATTTATTTCACTCAGTGAGAAATTATTGATTTTGTTGCCATCCTAGTCAGTTCCTTTTTTTTTTTTTTTTTACAATTCACAAGTCTTTTATTTTATTTACATCTCTTATGCCACGAATTCATAGGGAATAGGTTCCAGTAGCTCGGGCTGTTTTCCATTGGTTCCCACAAAGTGTGCTTCTCTGGGTGGAACAGGCTGGCTCTTCAGTTGGACCCAGGTACCTTTCTCTTTGTCTTCCTTCTTTTTCTGATCATTTTCCTTCACATGTTTTAGGAAGCTATCTCAGCTCTTAGAGTGCTTAATATGCTCAATGCATACATTAATTCTCTTGGTAAGAATCTTGCCCTTAACCTGTTTACCGCTATACCAACCTTTCGGCCGGAACCGCCGTCTTGCAGTTAATTCGCCAAAATGACGAACACAAAGGGAAAAAGTAGAGGAGCCCGCTATATGTTTCCTAGGCCTTTTAGAAAACATGGAGTTGTTCCTTTGGCCACATATATGCGAATCTACAAGAAAGGTGATATCGTAGACATAAAGGGAATGGGCACTGTTCAAAAAGGAATGCCGCACAAATATTACCATGGCAAAACCGTAAGAGTCTACAATGTTAGTCAGTTCCTAATACTGTTAATCTTTATATGCTGTTACTAATGAAAATCATTAGACAAGTACTTTGTTTCCTGAAGGAATGTAAACTATACAAAATTTTAAACAAAAGCACAATAGTAAATATATAATATATTATATATATATATATATCTTCCATAATAATTTGTAGTAGGTGGAGTGAGAGGGGTTTTTTGTCAGAAATAATAAAACACTTAACAACTTTCAACTAAGAAAATTCTGTCATTGCAGCCTTTTCCTTGAGCACCTTGTTAATAAAATAATTTTCAGGACTCCACCCACATAGCAAACTGAAATAGGGGGCCTTCTAATTATGTCTTATAGTTTCTGGGACATAAGGTAATTTTAAGACACTTAAAAAAAATGAAAGAAAAACTCCCAAACCAAAAAATCTTGGGGTTAGTTAATGCGGACAACTCTGATTGAAATCTGTCTTGTATACTCAATCTCCCCACAGCTTGTAAAGTTAGTTAAATATAGTTGCAGTTGGGTTCTGTGGAACAGCAAATAGGAAAAGAAGTGAAAGCTGGAGGCGTGTTTGTGAAAAACACTTCAAAGTAACTTATTTTGACGCTTTTTAAAGGCTTCTTTGTAAATGCACTTTTAAATAGTAGTTCTGTTTCCTTGAATCCATGCAAGGGCGTAAAATAGACTGGATCCAGGAGAACTGGCGTGGGAATATTTTCAGCTCCGTTATTGCTTGTGTTGGGACAGCTGCTCTACTCTAAACTGCATGATTTCTTTTAATGAACCTAAATTCAGGTGGCTGAAAAGCCACTCTGTGGTACACGCCTTCCTTAATCCTTATGTGCACGTTTATTGTCTGCCTGTTCACTGGAGTTTGTATTAGTCAAACTGTCCATCTATTAGGTTTGCAAACAGAAAAATGAACATATAAGTGATATTTGCTGGTGTTTGGTTAATAAATAAAAAGATAACGCATCTTGTTTTTTCCTTACAACTGTTATAAGGAAATTGACAAAATTGATTATCTTTTCAACCTAAAACACTAGCTGTTTAATGATTTTTCCCAATTAATAAGAAAATAATGATCTACTTTTCCTATTTCATTAAATCCTTTAACCTCCTTAAATTTGCCTGTTTGAGGCATCTTTGAGCAAGCAAAAGAACAGTTTTTAATAATTTTTCCCCCTTTTCTTTATTTATACCTTCAAGATCTTAGTTTCCTTGTTGGTGAAGTAATTAGATTTAATTGACCTCTAAGGCCTTATCCAGGTCTAGAATTTTATGATTCATAATGTTTTGGTGGCGCTAAGGGAGCCCAGGGCATTCACAGTATGTTAGCTGTTGCATCTGTGTTGTGGAGGGCAAGTGTTCCAGAATAATCCAGACAAGCAACTTCTCACTTTCTTTGTACTTCTACACACCCATGAATGATGCTTCCATGGAGTTACTTAGATTTGGAGATTTCATTACGCACAGCTTCCCAAACCCCACCCCTTTCACACAGGGTATGACAGCAGGTCTTTGAGAACCCCTGCTCTCCAATCTTAACATAAATCCTGAGACCAGAGGATGCTCTTAAGTCTCGTATTTGTACTTTGTTGCTCTACTCAGGGCTTCGAGTGCAGGTTGAGTCACTGAATGGATCTATTAACTGGAGGTTTTCACACTACAGATCAGAATTTACCACGCTCGGTGGATTCGCACCAGCATTTAATTTATTTTGGATCAGCCCCTCTAGCAAGGAACTTAAGTTTTTACTGCTCTGAAAATACTTTTGAAATGTTATTTCCCTGTTGCTCCCTCAACATCTGACAAAAATGTGAAAGTGCTTCCAGGAATACTAAAAATGTGTTTCAAAACACTGGGCTGAAACAGGGAGCCTAATTCTACGGTGTAGATACCCCACTTTGAGAATGTCCAATGTACAACAACCTTTATGGAGTGTTTTACACAAAATTCTTTTAAATAGAGAATATTCCTAATATGTTTCTAATGTGATCCAATATATAAATATTTTGTTAAGAGAGCTTGTCAGGAGCACATCTATTCCATTATGCATAAAATACAACTACTTTTACTTTCTAAGTTGCTCAATAATCTAGTATGTTCAGGGGAATTGCTCCCAATTTAAAGCATTTACTAGGCTTGTGGAAAATGATTGGCTACATGAGTCTATGTTTTTGAGAATCTTAAGGAACAGGTTTATGTATTATAGCATAATCTGCTTTCTAAACTTCTCCTAAGAAATGAGTCACTGTGAGAAGTACAAGATTGTTGCTATTCTTTCTTGATGGATGGTGATGGCATATATGTGGGGTGGGAAGGGGCAAATTGATAAACATAGGTACTGCAGAGTGATGAGCTGGGAATGATGCAGAGGTTTCCGATGTCTTAATGCCAGACTAGAGATAATTAATGTGCTAGGGTTTCAAAATTATAGCAATCTAATGTCTAGGTCTTTTCCCCACCCTTTTGGAATATTATAAAAATATCCTAATACTTTTGGACTAAGCCACTGGAAACTTTAGTTTCAGAATCTCATGCATCTCTTTAGGGATAACAACCAATGTCATGTACCACTGAAATTAGGGACTCTCAACATGTATGTGTGGGTGGGAAGCTAGTATTGGATTCCTAATCTTGGCAGAGGCTACTGTATCAGGGGTTTAAATGATTACCATTTTGAATATTTTCATGATTTGTTTTAGAGCATCCCTTTCACATTTTGTCCAACTGGTAACTCTTTATGTTTCCTCAAAACCAAAGAGTTTTCTGAATAGTCCTGTTTTTCTCTTCGTTTCTAAATATCCAAAGAAACTCCAAAATATCAAAAGAAAATAAACATTTTAAATTTAAGATTTAAATGAGTAAATACAAGTCAAAATAGTATTCCTCTTTTTTTCTTGCCTTTTGGTCCTTAGGTTTCCGTTACTGGTATGCCAATGTCTATCAGTGACTTATTTTCTCTTTCAAGTCTTCATACCCTTTGGACATGCAATTTCCTCTACTAAGAATATCTCTTTCATTTTCTCTGCTAATAAGTTCCTTTACATTTTCAAAAGATTGGCTCAAAATTCATCTTTGGGAAGGCTTCCTTAGCAGATTCTACTTGACAGTTAACTCTGTTCCTGGGCATAAGCTATATTTAGAAAACAAAGTTAACCACTTATTATGAATAGAACTGTAGTAGAATGTGCTCTGAAGAAAGAAAATGAACATATTTTCGTAGTCTGGCAGGAGCCTACTGTCTAGTTGAAGAAACAAGAAAAAAAAAATCAAACATCCATATAATAAAGATAATATTTAATGGTGATGATAGTAGTGGTGGTGGTGGTGGTGGGTATGTGGTTAAAATGTATGCCTGAATGTGTAAATATGTAAATCAAGTACAGAAATGAAAAACAGTAGAATTCTTGAAGGGGCCAAGAAGCCTGGCCTTTTCTGATAGTGTCATAGGATTGCAAAGCTTTGCAGTTGCCAGGGCCATTAGTGATTATGCAATTTAATTAAATTCCAGTCTTGCATAACCACAGATTGCCTACTGGGCATGTCTATTTGAGTATTTGGTTATTGCTTGAAACTTAAAATGCCTAAAACTAAGCATTATCTTTTTCTGCCAAACCAGCCCACCCAATATGTACCATTCACCCAGTCAACCTGATTCCTTTCTCTTGCACCATAATTGTTGCCCATCAGTACCTGTAGATCTTTCCTTTGTTACAGTTTTTTTTTACTTTGCCCCATTCTAAATCTCAAAAAATCCTAGAACGAAGTTATTATTATTCTCAGATTAAAAAGCCTATATTTGGAATGGCGTGTTGTTGCTTAATGACCACAGTCTGTTTGGGTGATGAAAAATTGGGAATGGTTGTACAACATTGTAAATGTAATTGATGCCACTGAATTATATACTTAATAATGGTTAAAATGGTAAATTTTATGGTTTATATATGTTACCACAATAAAATTAAAAGAAAATCAAAACCTATCTCTGGAGAGGTCATATATCTTGTCTAAGGTCTTAGAGAGTAGGTGCATTAAACAGGATTTGAACCTAGGACTTCCTAAAGCAAAGTCTATCTTGATCCCATTGAATGTTTTCCCTTTATTCTGTTTTTCACTTATTTTCTTCCTTTTCCTTATAGCCAAAGTCTTAGAAATAATTTTGTGGGCTGTCTCTGCTTCTTTGCTCATTGATGCTCTGCACTGTCCTAGCTCCACATTACCTTGAAATGACTCTCCAAAAGGTCAGCGCTTTCTGATTTCTAGTGGATTATGTTGTAGACTTAGAAAAAGAAGAATTTTTTTGGTATATATAATTAGGATGCTCAAGACACATGGATCTTTTAGGCTTGGCTGGGTCCAGGAATTAAAACAACACCATCACTTGTTCCTCCTTCTTTTCTTATTCTCTTTCTTTTTCTTCTTCCTACTCTTATCACCCAGCTTTAAAATCCTCTGTATTGCCTTCAGTTTCAGGCATGTTTCTGAGGTATTTTCTCTTTGTGATGCCAAATAGGACCATAAAGGCTCAAGGCTTAATGATCCCTGAGAAAAGAGATCTTCCTTTTTACCTTTAGCAGAAAACTTCAAGGAGGGCTCTGGCTTGATGTGGGTCACATGCCTATCTCTACCCAAGTTAGTATGGTCAGGGGGAGAGGTATTCTACCTGTCTCATGGTAGAACAAACTGGGAGGTGTGGAGCTAGTCTATGAGGAGCAGGGGTTTTTATTACCATAAAGGGGAATAGGCACTGATAGGCAAAAATAATAGATGTCCTCTTCAAATACTTTCACTGGAAATTGTTCTACTGTTCTTCACTTCTTAGAGATTTCTGAATCTTTTGCTCTGTTGAGTTCTCCCTTCCTCTCTCCTTCCTTCCTTTCTCCTCTCCTCCTTTCTCCTCCTCCCCTCCTTTCTTTCAGTGATATTTGTATTAAAAGTTAAAAGAAAGTAAAGTGGTACAGTGGTGCTTATAATGAAAAACAACAGAGTCATACCCCACCTCAGGTCTGTTCTGTAGAGGTAACCACTTCTTAATATTTATTTTTCTTCATATAATTACCTCTGCAACTCTAAGTAGTAAATATACTCCTTCTCTGTAACTTTAGATCCCATTGTTTTACTAGAAATGTACAATAAGGATTTAGCTCATTTCCACTAACCTCTGCTTCTCCCTATTTCAATAGTTATATTATTAAATTATTTTTAGTAATGCTAGTTTTGTTGCTTTAAATAATAGGGTTCAACCTGTTTTAGTTGTTCCTTCAACTTTAGACAGAAGCTGTTGACACCCCATTAGATGACGTAAGTATACTAGTGCACCTATACCTATTCCCTTTTTATCTTCCACTTTCTCTCAGCTATACAAAGTCAATAAAGAATATTCACATTTTGAATGTGTCTATATTGTTCCTTGTAGAGACAGACATCATACTAGGTTATATTGTCTATGAATTCACTGTCTTCATGTCTTCATGTCTGTGCCACTCAAAAGAGAATCCTCTGGGTCAAAGTGATTCTCCATTCTTATAAAATCATTGATTATGCAAAATAAATATGTATTTTCATTTACTTCATATTTAAATTTCTTTATAGTTTTTACCTTTTTTTTTCTCATTGAGGGAAAAAATACCATCTTTACCAAATTGTTTATATCTTCCATCTTCTTACTTAAAAAAACAAACAAACGAATAAAAGCTATTATATTCTTCTTCTTGAAACATAGTTTTTGGATCCCACTGATTTCCTATTCTAATTTTAATGAGTTGTATTGTTTGTTCCACTGCCTTTTAGCTTCCAGTGTCATTGATGAGAATCAAATACTAGTCTATTTCTCATTCTTTTGTAGGTGTCTTATTTATTTCCACTGGAAGCTTTTGAATTTTCTTATTAATTCTAGTGAACTGAAACTTCACAAACATTTCTATGTATAGGTCTTTTTTATTTATCTTAGTCTAAGGTAAAATCTTTCAATTTTAGGCTGTTAGGTCTTAGTTCTGATGTTATTTCTTTGATTATTTCTTTCTCACTCTTTTTTCAGAGAGAAGGAGACCTATCTTTCTGTGCTCCAGTTTCCCTATAGGGTTCACGTGAGGATTAAATTAGATAGTAGATGTAAAATACTTAGAAAAGTGCCTGACACATAATAAACCCTCAACAAATGTTACCTCTTACTAGATGTTATTATATACTCTTTGTTTTCACTTTTGTACTCATTGTACTCATTGTGCTTAGCCTGCAATTAGTAGTAAATAAACATTTGAGACACTTAACTAAAATGTAGGTCTATTCATACCACTTGCCATCATACTCCTGAATAAACCTTGAGCATTCTTGCCCTGGCACAAGTGGCCCTTGAAGGTACAGCCCTCACCTTCATCTCCACCCTCATCTCCTGCTGTGCTTGTGTTAGAACCCGCTGCTCCATCAATACTGAGGTCTTCATAGTCAGCTGGATTTGCTAGGCTGTCCTTTCATGGGTTCAACCTTTTGCCTGGGAAGCCCTTCCATTCTTAGCCTCTTGCAAATTCCACTTGTACTTTCTAACCCAGGTCAAGTGCTGCCTTCTTGGTGGAACTTGTTCTTACTTTCCAGGGTATCTTACCTTCCAGGGTCTTATCTTCCAGGGTAAAGTGCATCCTGTCCCCTGCTAGGGCTGCACTTTGTGCGTGGTTCTGGTGTCCCACCATCACTGTGCTGGGGAGGCAGTAGGCATAGTGGTCGAAAGGCTTTACCTCAGATAGTCTGGTCTTTGTCTCCACCCTGACTCTTTCTAGCTGGGGTGATCTTGCTTCATCTGTTCCATACTCTGTTTCTTCATCCTTAAAATTGGGATAATAATTAGACCCCACCTTATAGAACTGTTCAGAAGGCTAATGTGCATAGAAGGCTTCTACCAAGGCTGCTTCATGGTAAATATTTCTTGTTATTTTTATTGTTGCTATTATCATTATTATTATGTATATTGATTTAAATGACTCTCTCATCCACCATTTTGTCATTTCTTAAAACGGCTTATTAGTAACCTGAGCACTGCAACATTTGGTAGAAAATTAACAAATAGTTTACACATGAATGAATGAGAAAAGTAAATATGGCAGGGAAAAATTGGGGCCAGGATATGGACTGCTCACATTAAAAACATTTGTTTTGATTTGGTTAGGCTTTTGGGAATGGAGGTGAAATTACTGAGAACCTTGACTCCTTTACTAAAAGTTTAGGTTTTTGGTCAGATGGTCCATTGGTTTCTAAACAGTGTTTTGAGGAGCCAAGAGTTACCTGGAGATTCTTCAAGGTTGGCTAAGGGGCTGAGTTAGGGAATGTGACAAAAATGTGAGTGGGAGACCAACAGGATGGGAGGGACTCTTGTCTGCTTCCTTAGCTCTCCTCTTCCTCCCCCATACCCTACCCCTGCTCAAAACTAGGCAGTTCGGTGTTAATCACTTGTACATATTGGATTTCTTCTTACGATTTCAGTGGAAAAGGAGTTTAGAGGCCAAAAAATAAAAATAGTTTGAAAAACTTTAGTATAGGCAATAGGAAGTCCACTGGGTTTTTAAGTAAGGAGTAGCCCTTACTTAGTGTTATCAAGTTGGATACTGGGACAGGAAGAGCATGGACATTAGTCAGATGAAATTGGAGGGTCTGGGTGGCAGCGGCAGATCCAAGAAACGCTCTATGGGAGTATTTGCATGGCTCTGTAAAGAAGGAATCCTTTTTTTTTTTTTTTGAGAGACCAGAGTCCATTGGTATTTCATGTTTTACGACAAGGAGGCCAAGTTGATTGATAAGGCAATTTTTTATATATAAATTTCAAACATCATCAGGGCATTGGCATGTCCATTGGAGATCTAGGACCTGTGAGATTGGATATCCAAAGACATGGGAATCTAATTTATTGAGCAAATATGTGCTGCATACCAACCACATAACTATGTGCTAGGTCACGATGAGCAAACCAGCTGTTGTCCTGTCCTCATGGACCTTATAGTCTTAACGGGGGAGGCCATGTTAGCCATATGCAGTCACATAAACACAGTGGTGGCCAGGATGCCAGGGGAAGATGGGGTTAGTTTTGAACTTTGTGGCTCCTAACAGTTAACTAGAGGTGCAAAGAATAGAAACTCTTTTCTCCTGAACTTTTTCCCCTGACCCTGCATGACTTTTCATTTGCCACTTTCCTGATTATTTTTGGTCCTGGTTTTAGTCTGATGATGTTATGTTTTTAAAATATAGCACCTTCAAATATGAACATGAACGTACTCTCTCCTTTCTGTTAAGGCCTAGGGACAAAAACATAAAATTGAAACTGGCTTGTAGTAAACATGCAGTATAATTTAGATAATAAGGTCTTTGTTCAAGTCCCATAATTTACCTCCACCTTAGACGAAAATACAAGTGCCCATTGTTGGCCATTAACCTATTAGACAGGTGCTGCCAAATGGATATTATTAGCCTTAAACCAGTAGGACCCAAATTTATGCTATAGGTTTAGGGAAGAGAGAGGGAGAGAATGAGTGCAACCAAAACCAAACATAAAACCCCTACCATGTAATTAGTATTTGCAGGACAGTGCCAGGTCGGAGAACTTGGAAACGGTGGTGGTAATAGTTTGCTGTTTGTGGTCAGATGTCCAGTACAGGAAAGTGGCTTTCAGCCGACCTGGTCATCCTTCCTTTCCATGCTGTGGTTTCCCAAGCCAGGGGACCTATTGTTAATTCAAATAAACAGTTTTTAAGTGGTGTTAATGTTTTCTTCCTCCCTCCATATTCCTGCCTGCTCAGTCCATATTCAACTACAGGTTGGTGTTAACAGTTGTAGGAAGGCTACAATTCAGCTGGTACGTGCCCACTTGTGGGACTCAAGCTGGCAGCCACCCTGGTGGTCAGTGCCTGTGCTATACAGGTTATGAAATATTCTGAATTTCATTACTAGTTTAACATAGTATTTTTTCCAGTTATTATTCCATTCTGCACATGGTGTGACCAACAGGGCTGTGGCAAGGTGGTGGCATGGAATCATAGAGCTGAAAGGAAGCTTAGAGGTTTTCTGCACTGGCTTCTGACCCTGTGTGGATTTCCTCCTCCTACAGCAGTCTGACCAGTCTTGCAGAGACCATTCAGTCTCTGCAAGGGTCTCCACACTGACAAGGGTCACTACGAATGTGCATGGAGGCCTTTGTGCTGAGCCAAGTGCCCCTCCCTGGAGTATTTCACTTTTGGTTTTTCTGACCCCTTCATAGTTCATTTTTTCTGTTATATTTTAGCCCTTCAGTTACTTGAAGACACTACTATTTTGTTTATTTTGTTTTCCCTTTGAAAACAGTTCTCTAGGAACAACACTTCTTTCATTCTTTTATATCATTTCTCATTTGTCACCCTCCAAAGCCACTTTAGTTTGTCAGCGTCCCTCATAAGACATGAAAGACTACTTGGAGGTGGTGGTTTCATCAGGGCAGAGAGCAGTAATACTGCATTAACTGTGACAGTTCGGTTGGCTTCATGCTTTATTTCCCAAGCAGCGTATTCTTTCACATTGAAGTATCTTAGGCCAAGTGGTTGACTCCTTGCAACTACTGAAAAACCTTCACTGGCTCTGCATTTTTATTTGAATAGAGTTCGGACTTATTTGTCTGAATTACATGCTTTCCCAAGAATTTATCTCAGGTCAGGATTTACCAAACTTCGTTAGAGGAGTACTGGGTCTGCCAGATGTTAACAGGTATTTACTCTTACCAAGAGGTCTCCCTCTTGAGAAGGGTTGTCATTAAATAGATTGGGAAACACTGCTTAAGACATTCTCTTGTGGATTCACAAGGCACATTTGCATGCTTAAGGTTTTGAGAAGTCCTCTGGGAACTGTATTGGGTTCCCATAGCTGCTGTAACACATTACACAAACTTAGTGGCTTACAACAATGAAGTTTATTCTCTCACAGTTTGGGAGGCCAGAAATCCAAAACCAGTATCATTGGGTTGAAATCAAGATGTCAGCAGGACTGCACTCCCTCCAGAGACTCTAGGGGAGAATCTGTTCCTTTCAGCTCTGGTGGCTGCCGACATTCCTTGGCATGTGACTGCATCACTCCATTCCCGGCTTCTGTGGACACACTGCTGCCTCTTCTTCCATCTATGTGAAATCTCCCACTGTGTCTGTCTTATAAGGACACTTGTGATTGAATTTAGGGCCCATCTGGGTAATATAGGACACCCTACCCATCTCAAGATCCTTATTCACATCTGCCAAGACTCTTTTTTCCCCACACAAGGTAGCATTCACAGGTTCTGGGGAGTAGGATGTGGAGCAATCTATTTAGCTGACCACAGTAACTGAACAGCTGATGATCTTTTATCCAATCCTGACTAGCAGCACTTTGCCATACTTCTCACACCCAGTCCTGCTTGTCCCACATTGCTTTTCCTTTTCTTCTACATCATGTATCTTTATTCTCAAGCTTGAGTTTTTCCTCCTCTTTCATGTTTTCCTGCCAGTTATGGCTGCCTTCTTTAACCATAAAATAGTTGGGTTTATGTTTCTTTAACACACTTTGTTAATTATTTACAAGTGCCTGTGTAATCTTTCATTAAACTCTGTACCATTGCTGAGTCTTTTGACAGTATGCATAGTGGGTGAGAGCCCCTGGATTCCTAGCCCCCATTTAATAGCAGCGAGACTTCTGTCACTTCTGGCACCAACCATAATTCAATTCTGACTCTAGCTCCCCAGAGTTAGACCAACCCCACAGGTTCAGGGCCATCCTCTACAAGACTGCTCTTCAGGCACCCAGCTGCAAGTTGGGGGCTTTCTGGGCCACCCTCACTTGTGGCCAACTGGCTAAAAATTTGGGGGTTCCCGGAACCTCCTTGGGTTTGATAGTTAGAATAATGCACAGAACTGGAAGTGCTATAATTACATTTATAATTTTATTATAGCAAAAAAGGATAGACATCAGAAGAAGCCAAAAGAAGACATGCAGAAGGCAAGGTCTGGGAGAGTCTCAAACACCTTCTGTGTCTTCTCTGTAGAGTCAGAATGGGTCATCCTCCTGTCACAGCAATGCCATCATCAATCATGGATGCTCACCTGAGCTTCCAGTGTCCCACATTTAGATGGGGTCTCATATCCTAGGCATGCTTGGTAGAATCAATGCCCCTGTGGTTGAATGGAATCCCAGGCCTTGTGCCCTTCCCAGAAGGCAGGCTGATTTCAAGTGCCTCAAAGCTCCAATCCCCCCAATCACATGGTTGGGCTTTCTGGTGTGGTGCCCTACCCCCCCCAACCCCCACACACACTATCTGTGTGGTCAGTCCCACCCCGAGTCATCTCATTAGCATAAACTATCAGATGTGGTCTGGGGCCCACCACCAATAACAAAAGATCCACTATCAATTCAATTCAAAGGAAGTAGAAGTTATCCACCAGGAACCAGAAGGAAAGCCAGCCTATTTCTTTCTTATACTACAATAGCTATGTGACTTTGGATAATTCACTTAATTGCTTTTGCTTAAATTTAATTGTGTGTAATATGGGGATAAGTAGAGCAATACTTTAAGGAGTTGTGAGAAATAAGGTAATAAATATAAACTGCTTAGAACATGGCTTGTCACTGCACTGTCCAAAATGATAGTCATAAGCCATGAGTGGCTTACTGAACAGTTAAAATGTGGTTAATGTTACTGAGGAACAGTGTAAAATATATTTCTGTTAAATACAACTTTCTTGCTTTGGTGTGATTATATTTTAGTTTTACTGATTTATCATGCAAGATATTGTTGCAGTTTTAGTGTTTAAAACGCATATCACTTCTTGTATTTCACACATAAACCCACCACCAATCCCAGTGTCAACTGATTTATTCACTTCGAATGATTATTTTCTCTGTCTTAATATACTGTTGTAATGTTTGATTATTTTATGCAGACAGCATGACTGATAGGGATACCTATATAAATCATAACTGGTAGTTAAATAGAAATGTTTATTACTATTTTAATTATAATTAAGTTATTTTCTAGTTAAAAGGTAAATATGAGCAAAGTTTTAAATTTAAAACAAAGGCATACTAATGATGTAGTAATGCAAATGCATAAACTAGTTCTGTGATTAGAACAGTCGTGACAAAAAAGAGACTGGAAATTTCACCATGAATGGCATTTGTAATTTGCTGTGGCAGAGCAAAACCAAAGAATGCTGTTTGTCATATTAAAAAAAAAGAAAAGAAAAGAAAGCTGACAGCATTAAACAACATTTTCAACATATATATAGTGAATTTGACTAGAAATTTCTTTTCTATTGTCAAAATGAATTAATACAAGTAGTTGCCTGAAATCAGAATTAAATGCCCAACAAATTAAAAAATTTTAGCAGGTTGTCAGCTGGTAACTTTAGCTATCTATAAAATGGCTTGAGTTCTTGCACAAAACAGAAAACCATTTGTAGATGGAGAGATGGTAAAAGAAATTATTTTTATCATTATGGATATTTTATTAGAAAATTATGAGAGAAGATAAAAAGATATTTTACCAAAGGTTAAAGGGCTCTAATTAAATCACCAAACAATTTCCTTTCTAATAATATCAATATCAAATTGATATGAAATTTGAAAAATTTGAAGTACTTTTCTTCAACTTTAAATAAATTCTATGATATAAGAGTCACTGCTCAGTTAATTCTTTGGATATCCTTTGTCTCAAATGACTTAAAAACTTACAAAGAAATGTTATAAATTTGTGGCCCAAAATATCAAATTCATGGTGTATATATTTATGAATTTTTATATCTGTTCAAGAAGAATTTCAGATAGATATGAAAAAAATTAGAAATTATCAGGACTATGGTACTCCAGCTGTGGTAGGTCAAAAATCTGCAGTTACTGGAATTTTTTTTTTATACTACAATTTCTTTCTTATACTACAACTTTATGTTTTGAAATAATTTCAGACTTACAGGACTGTTGCAAATATAGTATAAACCCCATACAGAGAATTCCAACATATCCCTTATTCCCCCCAAATACCCAGATCCACCAATTTTAACATTTTGCCACCTTTGCCATAATATCATTCTATCAATTATCCATCCCTCTCCCTACCCCCCCCACTCCCCATCTCTGTCATTTTCTGAACATTTTTGACTTCTGCACTGAAGTTCAGGCTCACCTAAGGCCTCATCCTAAGGCCCTATCAAAGTTAGGAATTTAGAACTTGGTACCACTGAGATCAAGATGGAACAATGAATCTCCTATTGGGGGGAGGTTACTTTTTCATTTAAGAGAATTATGCTTCAGCATCACCCTCTCTCCCTGCCCACCCCCCACCCCACCCCCCAAATCCAGAAAACTCTGGTCTTGAGTAGAATGGAAGCTTTACAATAATATTTATCAGCCATATTAAATCGAGATGAAGAAAAAGTGAGTGGTTGAATAAGAGCTAAGCCATCACTACATGGGGGGGGGGGGGGGGGGGGGGGGGCGGAAGAAGCAAAACAACAAAATAAAAACCAACCTAAAGCATAAACCCTGTAAGAGAGCTGTCATCTAGGAATCTCACAGACAGTTCATCTCACTTCCTTTGTTTCTGTGCTAGAGTTGAGCTATGTAGAAATGCACAAGGATTATACAGCCTTAAAGATAGTGAAACTAGAAAAGAGACAACTGCAAATATGATGGAGGCACACACTTTCAAATATGTGATTTTTTTTTTCTCCCAAAATGGGTTTTAATACCTTCTCTGGGTGACAGGAACCCTAAGGTACAATATAGCATGACCTAACAAATGTTTACTAATCCACAAAATAGAGTTTTACCTGCTAACCTTACCCCCAGATACCACCCCAGTGAAATAAAAATTCTTTGTAGGTGCTAGGAGCTCTGTTTATCTAAATGACTTATAGTCATTTATACAGCACTCTATTCTGTCTCTTCCCAGGCTCTGAATATTATTTAGCTTTATTTTTATGATGTGCAGCTTTCTGGGTAGATGCTTAAAAGTTTCTGTAATTGCTTTCCCAACTCTAACCCATCTCCCAGGCCCTGCCAACTCCTTTGTCTCTCAGGAGGAGGTAGTGGTACAGCACCTCTCTGACTTTCAGCCCAGGCCATGAGCCAGGGCCACCCCAGGGTGACCTAGAGTTTCCCACCCAGGCTGCTCTAGACTCCACTTAAAGCTCTGAAATTATTAAGGCAACTCACATTTTCTACTCAGATCACTACATCTTGAGTTGTCTGTCGATAACATATATGCATAATGTGGACTTGTTTGTGCCTTTCTGTCACTTTTAGTCAAATATTTGCTGAATGCCAAAAAAAAAAAAATGTTTCTCCATTTATGCTTGTGTACATATACTTTAATTTCACCTATCTTTCAATGAGTTTAACTTACTTAAATCACAGTTCTTAGTTTGTATCTTTCTTCACTGATTTACAGTGTTTCCAATATGGCAGGGTCAACATGTTTGCAGAGGAGATCTGAAATGTATCACAGAGTGTATAAGTGACATTTCCCATGCACATATTTTAAGAACCATCTTAACTGTATTATGCCAATTAGTTATATCCCTGGAAGAAATTAGGTTGCAAAGAGAAGAATATTTGTAAAGAGTTAAATTAGCTTGTAACCAACAGTGACATTTTAGTAGCAACCTGTTAAATGAATGTGCAGAAAAATGGAGAAAGACATAGACGTTAATATATGTGTATCCCTTTGTTATTATTTTGACCTTTTAAAAGCCATAGACAAAAGAACATTTGTTTTCTCTTCCTGCCTTAGCCAGGACACAAATTAGAAAAAGAAATGCACAAGGAAACATTAATAAATCAGGTAAATGCTAAAATTTCATACTTCTTTCTTCAGTACAGTTTTTTTTTCCTTTCCAAATTTAAAGTTTTTCATTAAGCATTGCCTTGAACACCGAACAAAGTGCAGCTCTGTTTCAGTGAGAGTACCTGCAAAAAATCATTTCCTCTATAAATCATTTGAATGATTAAAACTACATAAGCATGTACTTTGCAAAGAAACAGCCTTTAATTGTATGGACTGTCACTTTGAGAGATAGTAAGAAAGGAAAAATGAAAGGAAGAAGGATTCTGTTTCCAAAATTTGTACAATTTTGAGTTTTATACATGTCTATAGATACTTACTACAAAGAGATAATTATTTAAGCATGAAGTTTAGTGGTACTTGATAATTCAGTTTCCTACAAATCTGAACAAATCTTTATCAATGTATTAGGAGCCCTGTTATTAAAAACCTTCAACTAGTATATTGTTGTAAACTTGAAAGGAGTTATTCACACCAACACTGAACTGGCCAGTTAGGCAGATCTTTAAAAGGATTTTTGACAGGGATATGCTTCTTGTATTTCCTCTGTTTTTCCCTACCTTGATTTCACGCTCAAGTGTGGTGTTTTATTTCTCCAGGGCTCTATGCCATCCAGTATAAAAGAGGTCAACTGTGTTAGTATTTCATAGCTTTTCTTTTATCCACAAAACCTTGCCCCCCTCTGTCTATGACTCATGAGTCTATTGGTGTTCCCTGGTAGCATAACGTTTTCATTAGCTATACAGGTTACCTGCTTATTATTATTATCCTGTCCACGTGTGGATTTGCTGATGCATGTGAAATCTAGAGATCCATGCCAGGGTTGATGCATAATCCTGTCTAGGCCAGGAAATGCCTGGCTCTCACAGATACTTCTCAGAACAGTAGGGCAGGGACTAAATTCTTATTTCCTTCCTGTCCTTCTCTATTCCATAACACCTATGGCCTTAGTGGGCATTTGGTATTTAATAGTCCAGGTCACTTTCCATTATTAAATTCTATAGAAATAAAATTTTATGTTAAAATATCTCTAGGCCCATTATTAGGGAGTTATTAATCCTGTTAGTGAAGCAAATTGCCATATAAATAATTCATTGCAAACACACCTAGTTCAAACCCTAGCTTGATCTAACTGTGAGACGTTGGACAGGTTATTTATTATCAGCATCTTTGGGAATTTTTTTTTTTTTTTTTCTTTCTGAAGGATACAAACTTCAGGATGAAGGCAAGAATGGAAGGGGCGGGGGAGAGAATAAAATTAGAGGCTCAAACTAAAGGAGCTTATATTTAAAAGAAAGGAAAACTGGTGAAAACACAGTATTCCTTGGCATACTTTTGTTTATGTAGAGATGAACAGGCTAATCCAGCCTTGGTGCATCTACACATTATTTGCCACTCGGCATACATGTAGAATGTCAATAAATGCCTTTGGATCTGCTTTTGAGGCTTTTCAGACACTTCTGGAACTGTGTGTGTTGGGGTGTATACATCTGTGTTGTCTTTCCCCTAATTATTTAATTAAAAATATCTTTCTATGCCTTATCAGTAACTGCTTCCTTTCTCCCCCTTGCTTTAAACCCTTTAATCTCATTTTCTTACAGTATTTGCCTAAATTGTAGAATTATTTTAGTACATTGAAATTCATGTTTATACAAATGTGGGATTGTGCAAGTATACCTGGAGTTCAAATTTTGGTATTTGCATCATTCCTCTTATTAGATTAAGGATTTATTATAATCATTTGCCATTTGGAAGGAACATGTCTTTTAAACCAAGTTATTGTGGAAGTTCTAGCATGTAAAATCTTCTAGCCTGTTTCAAAGTATCAGTTTTTGAATGGCTTTTTTTGGGTATGAAAATTAGTCAATTTCATACATGTTCTAGATATTTATAAGAAACAATTGGCCAAACACTAACAGTCTATAGAAAAATGGGTAAAGAATATAAAAGACAAGAATAAATATTTCCCAGAAGAAATAATATATAAGATCATAAACATGAAAAACAATTCAGTTGTAATACTAATCCAAAATGGAAAGAAAAACATTATACCATTATACCATTTTTTTGTTTTTTTTTAATTAGTTTTTATTTTTATTTTTAAAGAAGCTTTAGATTACATAAATGTTACATAAAAATATAGGGGATTCCCATATGTCCCACCCCTACCCACTCCCTATACCATTTTTTAACCCATCAAATTGGAAAAAAGTTAAAAAAAAAAAAATTTAATCTTTGAGGACATTTCTTTCTTTTTTGATATTTTTTTCATATGTAATTTTTTTTAAAGCTTACCATGGGATCAAGACCTTTTGAAATTGGGCATGTTTTAGAAAGAATTCTGGATCATGGTAGACCAATATGTAGGATAAATGGAAGTATTTGCCTCTTTCTTAAATGCTGATATTAACTTCCAGCTCATCAACCAGTAGTTACTTATGCTTACTGGAAGGTATTGTGTTTGGCAGCAAAGCCACTGTCGCTTCTTGGTGTGTGTGAAGACTATCTGAAACCACTAAGCCCATGATTGAAGGTTTCTTTCCCTAGTGAGTGGTCAGAGGGAAGGGGTGGTTACATAAAGAGTACCTTGAATGTTGGGTACAATCAATTCTTTATTATTCAGTTGTTGTCCATCATTTTTTTTGGATTACTGTGCTTCTCTTTACTTCACGGGGAAGTAAACCAAAGAAGTGAAAGTTAGTTTTTGGGTGACAGCAGCTGTTATGGGAAAAAATTTTCAACGATTACAGGAGATAGGAGTTATATATATATTTAAAATATTGGTGGTGTCCTCATTTCCTATCCACCATCCATCAGTTAACTATCACTTTTGCCTCTGTTCTCAGTCTTCCTCTGGTAGTGCGTTAGACCTTAGCCCAGTCCCTTCATCTTAGACATTTCTCAGTATTTTTAGTGCAAATGCTAGGCCTGGGAGTCCTATCCATGTGACGGTACAACAAGCTCTAAACTGTTTTGAGTATCAATTTCCTGATCTGTAAAAGGAGAAAGTTGGATTAATTAATCCCCATGGTCTTTTTAATTCTATGACTCAGAGATTTTATCCAATGATTTACATTACAGAATGAACCGGATTTCAATACTTTTCAAATATATTATACCTCTGTTTGGATTCTTCACACCACAGCAGTAAATCATGGCAAATTTTCATTCTGATTCAAAACAGCATCCCATCTTAATCATTGAGGTATTTGTATTTCTCTTATTGGAGGTACAGGATACTTTTATAGTATATTTGTGATTGGCTGAAAAGATGCTTATTTTAGAGTAATTAGAATACATAGAGTTACAGAGCATAAAAGACAGTGTGAATGAGCTCTTTATCTTCTCACAGAAGGTGTGTTCTACTTCCTGATGCTTGAGATGATATAAACAAAGAAATTCATTTTATTAGTGCCATGATTTCTTTAGCCGAATATTACTTATCTTATCCTGTTCAAAGAAGCTGCCAAACAGTACTTAGGCAGAAATATACAATATGATTTAGCACACACTGCAGAGGGAGCAGGTTCTCAGATTGCATATAAGAGAGTTTCCTTTTCCTTTGTCCATAGGGACTATAAGTGCACCTATGTTTGAACAGGGAAAAGCAATACTAGTCTCTCTTCTCTCTGGGAAAGTGGATGGACCCAAGTGTATTTGGGCTCTGGGTGCATGTAAGGGTCAGTTGTGCTTCTTCCAGCCTTCTATGGTTATTTGGGAGAAGGGAAAACTTACGGCAATTCCAGCTTTTTATAGATGTGGAATAATAGATGATGGTTCTCATATGATAGTCAAGTTATACTTCTATTTGTTTCTGGAATTATTCTTAATTATAATGTGTCCCTATCTGGAGCACTCCTGAAGATGCCATCAGAAGTGAGGGTCCACCACCTCTGAAGAACAGGATATCCAAGAATGGGGGATTGTAGGTGTCAAGCACACTTATTTCTGTTCCTTTTGGGCCCAGAAGAACCAAGATCTGGGAGATCTCAGCCACTGTATCCTTCCTCCTTCCTCTGAGCTTCAGAGTGTTCTGAAATTACATGACTTTTTGGGGTTTGGGTCACTTGATTAGAACTGGAAGCACTGTGTAATCCATAAAACACCCTATAATGGGAAATGACTAAGTCAATTTGGTTTAAAACAAATCCCTTGTGTTCTTTCATTATTTTGTTGGGGTCTGACATATTTTGGTAGGTCTCAAGTGGAGGAAGTTGAGGAAGGAGGTTGTTTCCTAGTTCAAAATAATGCCTGGATTCTAGTCCTGTTGGGTCTAACTAGTATTGTGATAGGCATTCATCTAACCCCTTCCCTTCCGCGTGCCTCATTTACCTCAGATGCCAGATGGTTGCTTACCTTCCCAGCAGAGTTCTCCTGAGAGTAAGATAGAAATATGTCTGTGCCTTGAAAATGTTCAAGGCATGCTGATTACTTAAGACTGTACGGCGTTCAATATGAAATAGATGTATCCTACAGGAGGGCGTAGGAAAAACCCTTGTGTGTAAAATTAAATTTTAAAAGTCACAATTGGGACATTATCTGTACAGTTTAAAAGTTTTCTGTAACAAGGCTGAAATTTATACCACATTGTGTGCACAGCAAATGAGTTGGAAATTTGGACTATTAGTTCCTTGGTTTCAGTGGAGTTAAGGGCCACAATTTAATATTAGCTGCAGGTTTTCAGTTGCCGTGATATTTTAGTCAGCATGATTAAAGCATTCTGTAATAGACACTGTTCTTCAAGAGGAGGTGGAAACAACAACCGTGCTGTCTTGGCAAATGTTAGCCTTGCTAAGATACTGTATCTCCCACGGAGTCTCCTTGGGGGCCTGTGGAGGGACTGCTGGTCAGTCAGCTGGGCTCCCTGGGGCCAGACACCAGCAGACCTGGGCCCGCTTTGCTTCCCAGTCATTGTGAAACCTGGGCCCTATCACTTGATGGACCTGGCAAGGAAGTTTAGAGGAAACCAGTGCCCTGCTGGGGCAACGTGTTCCAGTGTGGTTGGAAAGTTTGAGAGGCAGCCCGGGTGAGAAGAACAAGACCTTACTGACAGGGTTCAGTCCTGGTCAGGCCTGCTTCATATCATCTGTCTAAGTAATCACAGCCCTCGCTCCTCCAGCCCTCCATGGAAATCTAGCACTTTCAACTCCGCCTTTTTTTTTTCTTGCAAAACATACTGTGCAACAATGAGTTTTAAGTTTTTATTCCAAGAGAAGTATAAAAGTGAAAAGTATAATGGTGCCTGCTTAAAAAAAAAAAAGGCAACAAAAAAAATCTCATGCTTTCCAGGGCTGATTTCTACTTAATGTAAAATAATAATATTAATAATTACTTTCATTATTGCAAATACCTTTTCTACTGAGCTTTCTACTTTACCATTATTTAATTTATAGGAGTTATGATTATTCTAACATTTCTGATGGTAGTAATGGTAACATAGTCCAACTTGGCTGGACATGGTCTAAATTGGTCGGCCTCATTATCTTATGTAGTTTGTGTATTGAGTATGTAAAAACCATGCAGTTCAGAGTGTATAGTAAGATAGGAGGAAAAGGAATATGCCAAGTCTCCACTTGAGTCTATGAACTAGAATATTTTTTTATGTCAAGAAGTCAGAAGAAAATCTGCTGGAAGTTGTAATAGACCACCAAAAGTGTCCCTGGTAGACTTGCCTTACTCTGCCTGAATTTGTGCATGATTTCCGCATTGACGGCGTAAACACGCGCTTGGCAGCCCTGTCAATTTCAGGACCCAAAGGGCATCTCCAATTCCAGCTTCAGGCCAAGTCCCAATAATAATAAGGCTTGCTGCACCCCATCCCTCCGCTCTCCCTGCTCCTTTCCTTAAAACTTTAAAAATCTTTAGTGACTTCCCAGTCAATACCTTTGGTTACAGGCCCCAAAGTCCTTGCCAGGCTCCCCCACTCCATCTGTGGACTGTTTTCTGTGATGCCCACATGCTTCACAATTGCCCTTCCCTCTGCACACAGTTCATAGTCTCCATCTCATCCCTTCCTCAGTGAGTCATTTTTACAAACTCCCAGAAGTAGTAATATTTCCTGCTTTATGTTTCCATAGCACCAGGGTCTTCTGCTTTATTGCATATTTTGCAAATTTCACACAACTAGTAAGTGGCAAAGCCTAAACCAAAGCTGCCCGATTCTGAAGCTTCATATTCTTTCTGTTGCCCTACCTTATTTCCCTGAATTTCAGTTTCTTCCTCAGTAAATATGATAATGGTAACTCTTTACTGGGCTTGTGTGGAGCTCAGATGAAGTAATGTCTATGAAAATGCTTTGTGAATAGTGAGACTTATCATCATTATTACTTTTATATTGGCTAAGATGATCCTTAGTTTAAGTTCATTTAGCCTTTAAATGCTTTTCTGAAAACTTAGTCTGTGCCACCTCCTACACTAGCCATGAGGAGTCTGACATTTTCCATCTCCCTTCTCTTCACAGGACGGTTCATACTTGGCCGAGTTCCTGCTGGAGAAAGGCTACGAGGTGAGTGGCTCTGTGAGCCAGCGCAGGCCGTGGAATCTCTCGGATGCAGCAGCATTGTGCTTCCTCTACTGCTGTCCGCCAGTGTGTGTTTTCCATTGAGACTTTGATAACAAATCAAAATCAGGGAAGAATGTGCCGCTTGGTTTGTAACCATGCCAGCTCATTGTGCTATTATCTCCTAGTGAGCACTGGTGGCTTCCCCTGTTCCTTGGGGTTCCACTGCTTTGCACGCTTCCCACTTTCTCAGATAAAACAGCAACAAGTGTCAGTGATTGCTATAAAATTATTAGGGTTAATTTATGATGTAATGTTTTACATGAAAAAATCCCACTCACAGTGAAGTCACTTTATTCGGAAATTGTGCAGAGCAATAAAAACCAAGCTGATCTTTGGCAAGCTTGAATGAAAAATTTAAACTTAGAGGATTTTGCTTTCTAATAGGCAGCCATATATTTTATGCAAGCTTAAACCTACAGGTTTGTTGTAGTGGTCGTTGACTTTTTCTTCTTCTTATTAAATACTTTCTGCTTTCCCTAAAAGAAACAAAGGTTTTCGCTATCAAATTTGATACAGCTTAGTGTACATCATATCTTATTTTGAGAACAGTTTTAAGACATATACATGTATGGAAAGTCATGCTATACAGAGAACAAAAACCTACACTGTGACCCATATGCTCTTATCTGCATTGCAAATGTTCACATACTAATTTTGGATCGTTTGTTTATAGGTATTCCAATTGCAGGTACATTGTCAAAAAATATGCAGTTGGGGCAAATGGAAAAACAATAGCAAGGAATTTGGCATCTAAATGCCAAGGGGATTTGAAGAAAAGGAGGTTAATTTTTTCACTGTAACTCATTTTTTTCTGGGCACCTTGACTTTTAGACTAAAAAGTAATAACAGATAGGCTTAGCACCTTTTGTACCCTTTTCTAATAGCTAGTTCTACATCTTGTAAAAATATCAACATAAGACAATTGTAAGCATGAAAGTGCCTAATACACATATGTTTATATACAGATTCCTATGATAACTGAGATGATCAGAGATCATATGATAATTGAGATAATTGAGATGAACTGATCTTCTATAGATCAGAGAAGTGGTAGGTATATCATAGATAGTACAAAGTGAAAGGGTGTTTGTCTACACTATATTCAGTTTTAATAAGCTACAGGCCTTAATTTCAAGAGATTGATATATGTGGAGGATAAACTATTAAGAGGGATCTGATGGTGATACAGGCTCTTATTGTGTTTAGATCAAAATGAATGTGAGAGTGATTTTACAGAGATGCTGCATTGGAACGTTTCCAGAATTCAGTAAGCTGTCCTTCGTTGCCCAAGACCATGAGCAAAAGGACAGGGTTAGCAAGTTACATGCAGTGGAACAAGAAGGAGACAGGTGAATCCAGAGGGTCAGCACCAGCAATTTTGGATGAGGATAGATTTCTAACTCAGTGGTTTGGTTCTCAAGCTGGTTCATTCCATATATCAGAATCACCCAGAGACCCAGTTAAGACTCAGATTGCTGACTCAGTGGATCTGGAGTAGAACCTGAGAAGTGGCCTTTTTAGTTAGTTCTCAGTTGTTGTTTTTGCTGCTAGTCTGGGCCCTATACTTTGACAACCACTGCTACTAATGGTTTAAATGAGTAGAGGTGATTGGTTTAATCATAAGGTGAAGATGAACAAGTTGCCTTAAGACACTGCTGCTCTGAGCTCCCCTAGTATTTTGAATCTAGTCTTTGTGTAGGGGATGTCACCACTCTCAAAAACAACTAGAAACAACATACTTTTGGGTAGCAAAGTACAAGCCAGGAACACACTGGGAAGAAGAGCTAAAGAAATGTTTTAAATAGGCTTGATGCAGGGACTGAGTTCTTCCTAGAAGTGAGAGAGGCTCACTTTGATTGGCTAGCAATGGCATGGTCAGGCCAGCCTTTTATTGTGAAAATGGGAAGCATGGGTTGTCTGGATAAGCAACATTCAACTGTAGGAAAACGAGAAAGAGTAGAGACAAGTTGGAGGATAGGTAGTGATGATTGGTGGCATAGGCAGAAACACACACTGTGTGTAGGATTAGCACAGCTCACTTAGATTTACCGCTTTACTTTTTCTCTAGTCAAAAAATAAAATATAAAAAGCAAATTAAAAATAAAGCAAAAATAAACATTTGAATATGACATGAAAAGGAATTGCACATATTAATAGGCTGACCAGTTTACGGTTAACTACTTTTTAAGACTTCACACATGTTTAGATCCCTGGAGCTGTGCAGCCTGACTGTATCTGGCCTATCAAACAGCTTGGTGCAAAGAGGATGAAAAAGTGGTCCAGCAGGCTAGGAGGCAGCACAGCATCTTGGAGAAAAGTGTGTGGGTTCTGGACTGGACTGCCTGCATTCTAACCCATCCTTCTGCTGCTTTTTAGCCATGCTGCCTTGAGCAAGTGACTTAACCTCCCTAACACTTCACTTTCTCTGTAAAATGGGGGTAATAAACAGATTTATCATACAAGGTTGTAGTGAAGGTTAAGGTAAGACAATCCATGGAAAACACTGGAGCAAGGTAGCATTGGTGGGGTTTATTGATACAGGAGTGGCACAGTGATGCTGATGAGCTGTTGAACTCAGATTTTGTAGAAGGTGCCTTAGTCTGATTTATGAATTAGTATTACCAAAAGGCAAATGTGCTTTGTTGCCTAGAATCCTGGAGGTGTGAGCATGCCTTTAAATCATAAGAGTCAAAGGAAAACCAATAGAAATGATGCTTTTTATGAAAGCACATTATAGTCTTAAGTGCTGTGCTAGCACTGTTGCAGATAGGCTGCCCACATATTTTGTAACCGTTTTGCAAAGTACAGAGGAAAATCAGAGAAATAAAAGACTAAGTTGAGCTAAAGTTTACCTGGGAATATATGAAAAATCTGTGTTGAATAACTTGATAACAGCTATAACATAGAGTATCAGGATTTGAAATAAAGAATAGGTAAACTGTGAGTTTCCCTCCCCTTCACTTCCAGAAACCATAACTACTTTTTTTTGGTGTGGAGTATTTGGATAATAGAAAAAGAAATGGAATATAAGGATTGAAGATCGTTATCTCTTGGAAATGACTTGTTAGCACATGGAGTTCCTATGCTTCCTTTCTTGATCTTTGAGACTTCTTGAACACTATGGGTGTCTTTTTCTTTTTTTTTCCCTGAGTAGTTGGATATTCCAGAAGCCTTGGTGCTTCAACATTTAAAAAAAAAAAGCTTTCTTAGTGGGTTTCATTTTGAAACTATACTGACTGTCAGCAGGACTGAGACAGTCCACCCCTTACCATCACCACATACTAGCTGCATGGTCTCAGGCAGTTTCCTCCTTTGTAGAAGAGGAATGATAAAAGTGAGGCTGTTGTGCAGATTAAATGATTTAATATGTATATTAATCATGGCACATGGTCATATCTATGTAATGTTAGCTAGTTATGTTACCTACATAAACTGTGCTTTTCAAAATTCCTAGAAGGCATCCTTGCCTCCAGAAGAAATCTAGACTCTGAAGAATTTGAAATCCAGTAATAATCTTCCAGTGTCTTAACTGGACTAAATAAATAACAAAGTGTTTCTCTGTTATATTACCTAATCTGACTCTAGGTTTTGAAGTCAAACCTGAGATTGTTCTGACATTGAAAGAATTTGAAATTTTCCTTTTCATCACCAGGTTAAATGAGACATGAAACTTGTTTGTCAAAACACACTCTTCCATTTATTTTAAGAACTCAGTTTTTCAGAATTCAAAAATTTTTGAGCAGTTATAATTTAATAAAGATTTTGATTAAATTTGTATAGAGTCATATTCAGCTCATTTATCTTTTCAGTTTGGTTTCCTAACTCCTCATCATCTTGCCCCCCCATCCTTATAAAAACAAACAAAAAACCCTACATACATCCCTTCTGTAGAGAGAAAGCCACTAATCTCAAATTCTTAACTAGATTATCCAGTTTGCATGCATTTTGGCTGATCTTAAAGTTTGTATTTCACCTGTCTCTGAAGCAGACAGATTCAGCTTTCATAAGTTCTTAGAATAATGCTTGCTGTCATGGATTAAGCATTCAGCAGGTCTTTCTTTCCCTCATTTGCACATTCCAAAAGTTGGGAGTCAGGGAAAATTAAAACATTTTATTTTGTATTAATGAAAACAACTAGTGCTTAATGCTTTTGATTATTAGTATGATAATAAAGCACTGTGTTACTTATTTACTTAACTTTGAGTTGTCTGATTTTCACAGTGGATCTGTCAAGATCATTTAATTTTTTTATCAGAGCCTTTTATATTTATATGCAATATATGCTTTGGGCTGTTAGAATATGTGACTTACCCAGAATTCAGAAATCAAGAGACAATAGCACAAATCATATTATTATTTTCAATGTCAAAGTTAAATTATGTGTTTTTAAAACATAGAAATCCTGCTCTCTCCAATGAAACAAAACTCTTCTTAAACCTGAGAAATCTGTGTTTCAGAATAACTTCGGTGATAAACACCAATTTTGCTAAATATAAGTACCTATGTGAAAATGCTTTTTATTAAACAAAAATTTATTAAGTTTTAAGAGAAATTCAACTTTTAAATTAAATAACAACTTGAAAAATCAGAGACCATGAATTAGAATAAGTTCGAAGATTAATATAAATGTTATTTTCTCCCTAAATTAAGAAATACAGCCAGATCTCGATTTAATATTTCCTAGATTTTAATATTTGACTCCTAAAATGTCAAAAAAGTTTTGATATTCCCCTCTTAAAATATTTTCACATTTACCACATTTTCTTGGGTTTAGTTCTTTTGGAAAATCGTGTCAATAAATGCTTTTCTCTTTTGCTAAGGCAACTAGCCAGCAGAGTATAAATTGGAGTTTAATTGTGGGTGTGTTGAATCCTTTGCATAAGTCAGTTTCTCGTGTATGCCATATAAAATGATGATGGCATTTCTATTTAAAAGTCTTATGCACTTTAATTCCCTCCCCCATGTATTTGGAATATTCGAGTCATGCAAAGGATTAATTTTGGTTTGAAATAGATGGAAAATGATTGAATTTAAATATAGAAGCATATTCAGCTACAATGTACCTATCCAATGTTAAAAGGAACACTTCTAAAATAAGCCAAGGATTAAAACTACTACCAGTAGAACTGGAGTGTCAGCAACTGATGACATGAGCTGGTATTAACATTGGCAACACATGGGCGCAGTCTCAACACAAAAGGAAGTGGGAACAGGGCTTAAACAATATCTTTTATGTATCAGACACAAATAGTCTTTTCTTCAATAACAGGCAGGTATGCATTCTTGCTCCAACTACCTTTTGCCCCCCCTCACTCCTATCATGGTTAAGTCAAAGAAAAAAGTTTTTTTAAAAAATATGTCTTTATTTGAGTTTTCTCATTCAGTAGTATATGAATCTTGTCCCTAACCTATGCTATTTGGCTGTCAGACTTTTCCACAAAGCTGCATAATAGTACCTGCTCTCTGATATATCTGTGGTCCGAGAAATACATATAATAAATGCAAGAGACAGTACGTCTGAGGACACTGGAAAAGATGTGGTGGAATCAGGGTTCCCAGGCCTCATGCTGTGGGTTAAATGGCCGACAAGGTTGTTTTTGCTGATAGGGCCTCACATGGTCTGTCTTCAGTTCAAATTGTAGGGATATTTTTGTCAGCACTAGGGCTGTAAATGTGTGTTTTTGGAAAAGGAGACATTTGAGTACCTATAACCAAGTGTTGATTCTGAAATCAAATAATTTTCTAATTACTTTTGTTGTTATTGGCAGAATAAACACTAAGGAGAAAGATCGAGGTAGGGTGCATGTGAGTGGCTGATGGGCAGTGGTTGGGGAGACTGGAAATTAAGCAATGGAACAATTTCTAATAATTTAAAAATAATTTTCCCTTAATAAGCAAAGGATATATTTCTATTTTTTTCATAAAGCTACACATTAGCAAAAGAACTCCTGAGTTGCTTATTCTCATTACACATTTACAGTTTTTATCTTTCCACACTATAAAAACACAGGTCCATGGAATTGTACGGCGATCCAGTTCATTCAATACAGGTCGAATTGAACATCTGTATAAGAATCCCCAGGCTCATATTGAAGGAAGTAAGTAATTTTCTTTTTCTAAAATCTCTTCCTGTAACTTCCTATATTATCATAAGGTGTTTTCAAATGTTCTTTTCAAAGCCCATCAGGTTATCTGCATCGAATATTGTCTGCATGCTTTGAAAACCTTTCATTTCTGGATGCCTTCAGGCTGTGGTGTCATCTTGGTTAGGACTGTTACAAGGATATTCCACTCAGGGAGAGCAAGAGAAGAAATGCCTTTGATCATCCTTCCCCAGGTGTCCCTATTTCCTTAAGTAAGATCAGTTTCATATTGATAGAACACTCCTCCTCTGATTTTTTTCATTCAGTCTAATTGAATCAAGGTTAACAATTTTTGGATACTTAATTTGAAAAATAATTTGTGGATTTAGGTAAAAAAACTGATGGCAATCAAAACTTCATTTAAATTGCCTTGCAGATCATTGTCAATATTTGTATTTGTTATTTTTGCTAATAAAATTGCCTTTCTTTAGCTGTGCAGTTAACATTGCACAACCTCAGTGTCTTCTCATTTGATCTGGCAACTTCTGAGGTTGTGAGGGAGACCATTTCACAGAAGAAGAAATGGAGGCAAAGAGAGTTTGTGACTTTATTAAGGCCATCCATTTAGGAAAAGGTAGAGCTGGAACTAGCTCACGGGTTTTTAACTCCAAGTTCAGTCTGATTTATTCTTTCAGTTTTTCCAGTTTAGCAAGGACAATACAGTCAGCTTGTATACCATAAATGATTTTGTATTTACCTCAGAGCCTCTGAATATTTGAAGGTTTGGGTTACTTGTACAGGTGGTGATATCATCAGGAAGTTGATTTACTTGTTCACAGAAAAGGCTTCATACCTTAATATTTAAATTACTAAATGCACCCTATTTGAAAAGAGTTTTTGTGCAGAGTGCAGAATAGCGCTGCCAGTACATCTAGAAATAGATCAGTATTATGTAAAAATAAGAGATTGTTAGCAAGTCATCCATCTACGTGTGTCAAATTCTTATTTAATGAAGTCAGTGTGAGTATCTGCTTAGATTTAGGAGTTGGAATAGACTAATTGTCCTTTAGTCAATTATGTCACTATATCAGGAATTTCATGAAAGTTTAGGTATTGATGTTTATAAAGCAATTAAAAATTGCTAAATAAAAGCATCTGAACAAATACAGAGCTATCATTACCATTGTGTTACACATTTCTTTAGAGTATATGCACATTATTATAAGATTTTCTTCATCTGAGTTCTTAAGCTCACTCTCATGTAACACATCTTAGAACCACCTGGGAGCCTATGACGGTTGTATAACATTTGTCATAATATTTTTTTTAAAAGTTCATCTGAGTTTACCACTACAAATCCTTTACAGACTTAAGCAACATATATAAATATCTTTCTACTGTTTATGTACTTTAAAGATGACAGTTATTCTCTGCTGTTCCAGGACTATCAGATATAACATTTCCATTTTAGCCCTGATTTTCATGCTTTCAAAAGATGTATTTCAATATTGATATTTTAAAAATGGGGCATAATTTGTTTTTATCTATCTAATGGTATGTTTTTGAATCCTGAAGACATGAAGTTGCACTATGGTGATCTCACTGATAGTACCTGCCTTGTGAAGATAATCAATGAAGTAAAACCTACAGAGATCTACAACTTAGGAGCCCAGAGCCACGTCAAAGTAAGCCATTTTCATTATCTTGGTTTGCCTGGCTGTCCTTCTGAGGTATCTTGTATTTTACTTTTTTTCTGCCGCTTCTTGACACAATGCTATACGCTGATCTTAATCCTCAAGTTTAATCATCAATATTAGTTTGGATATGAATACATCCTGATAAAAATACTAATAAAAAATTAAAATGTATGTTCTCTGTTATTGAATTGTCTAATGAAATCTTACTGCTAATATTCAAATAGCGGTATTCATTTATTTTAGCTTGATCCTGTAGTCCTGACCCACACTTGGATGTGTTTTCTGCCATGGCAAATCACATTATGAATGAAGTATTTTGTTAAAATGTGGGAAGATGTAACTCAATAGAACCTCTATATTAATATAAATTTTTGTTTATGACTGAGAATATTTTTTGAGTTCATTTGCTTTAGTTTATCTAGATTGGCTGAATTAACTTTTTTTGTGTGAGTAGTAGAAATCATTGTAAGAAAAGCTCTTTATAGACTCTTTTCTCCTCATTGCGATACAGCGAATGTTGACTTGCTTTCTTTCCCTTTATTCAGATACTCTGGTTACTTATCTAAATCTCTTTACTTTTTCTTTCTGGAACAAATTGCAGTAAATCTGAAAAGCCCATCTCCAGGGTTTTAGGATTCGGTTCAGTTCAGATTTTTGTTGCTCTGTGCTACTGCTCACTTGAGTGAGTGAAATCTAAAGCAAGGGATGATATGAGTTTTATTTTGATACTTATTCAACTAGGATAGTTAGTAGGGCTTAGAAATAAAAGCAAATAACTCTAATTATACAGTCAAAAAAAAAGTCCAAGAAAATCTGTCAGCATTTTTTGTTTTCTAATGAACTAATTCAGCTATGATATTTCAGAAAGTATTCAGGGTGATTTGCTCTTTCTCCCTATCCCCAACTTTAGGCGAGTGTAAGCTATGTACCTGTTGTAAATACCTCTGCTAGTTTAAGGAAGAGATGAAACTAGAGCAAATGAAACCAGATGTCATACCAAGGGAAACATAGTGGCAGGTCCAGTCTTGTAATTAATATTAACTTTTAAAATTGAGTTGTAAATCCTCAATAATACATTTTTCTCTAAAATATTAATCTTGAAGGATGACAACATACATCAGTCAATAAAGATATTTCTTATTTATCTGTGTCATCTAAGAATATTTTTTCCCTCTTTTTTTGTTTTTTGTTTAACTTTATTTTGTACATTTAATAATTGAAAACATAAACAATTAAAAACTAAAAAGTAAACACAGATGAATAAATATATACATTTCTCAATTAAATGTAATGGATACATGTAAATTTTTTTTTTTTTTTGAATCAAACAATATATTACACAATATATTTGGTTCATAGTAATGCATTCATACAGTATTTGTCCTTTTGTATCTGGCTTGCTTCACTCATTTTTAATCTATGATGATTCTGTTCTATATCCAGGCTTAAAACATGGTCTATGAAAAGTCTGTAGGTTAGAGCAGAGCTGTTTTTCTAACAGGTTCTAATTGTATTTTCTTATTTTGTAAGGATACCTTATGCATACTATGCCTTGAGATTGTTCCCTTTCTCTCCTATAGAGAAACAGCGACTCTGTATCACTCCAGGAGTGAAGACTTTATTTTCTGTAGTTGAAACAATCAGTCCATCTTATGAATTTTAATTCATCTGGGTGCCTTTTGAACTTCCTGACTAGCTATGAGAGTATCTTCCAGACAAAACAGAATGTTTTGGGTTGAATGCTCTAATATTCCATTTCTTTTAGATTAAGAAGTTTCCTTTGTGATTGTAGATAGTTTATCACCTCATATTGCTTGATTAAAAAAAATATATATATGTATCCATTACATTTAATTGAGAAATGTATATATTAAAAAAAAAACTAGTGGTGGTGATTATGTGGTAAATGTCTGAGGTGGAAACAAATACATTTGATTCTTTAGAGGAGGGTGAGAGAGAACTTCAGTCTAAAGAAGTTCTGGATGGAGTCAGGAAGGAGGTGACGCTGGATCTGAGTTTTGAAGTATAGGGAAGAAATTTATAGACACAGCTAGGGAAACTTGTAGTTGAGATAGATCTAGATAATAACATAGGGACAGGAGTCAAAAGTGAAAAAACTATGGGCACGTTCGCAAGATTGAGCATTCTGGATGAGGTAGGCAGAAGCAAGTTGAGGAGAAATGAGAGGTAAGGCTGGTAGGAAGCTGGGTGTATTTGGGCAGTCTCTACAAGTGTTTGAACAGGGGAGAAATAGATTCAGAGATGAGGTTTACTGATAGGAGTCTAGAGGTAGGGAGAAGAGTTGGGAAGCTGATGCATGAACATGCAGCCTTAGAAATGGGAAAAGAGAAGGATTAAGCAGGATACCTTGTAGGGCTATACAACCCTGCTGGCTAGATGTGGTAGCAGGGAAGAGTGAAAGCTAATGCTGCACTTTTAGGCTCAGGGGACCAGACAGTTGATAGCACCATACTAGAAACAAGCTTTTCAAAGAGAGATTCTTTTAGGGTGGGAAAGGGGAAATAAGAAGGTCACTTTTGGATAAATTTTGCTGGTAGTACTAGATGGACGTTCAGGCAAAGCAGCTCATGTGTTAGTTTAAAATATGTTGTTAGGTGTGAGAGAGTTTTGGGATATAGAGATGTAAATTCAATTCTGGTGTATTTGAGAAAGGGATAGAAGACTGAAGATTGAACCTCAGAGAACAGAGGTTTTAGAGGATGGGAAGAGGAACAGTAACCACTGTTGACAGGAAAGGATGGAGAGACTGGAGGATGGAAATGTGTCATGGATGTCAAGGAACTGGGTCATTTTAAGCAAGATGTGATGCCAACAGTGCTGGTACTTCAGATAAGTCAGGGAAATGAGGACCAGGAAAAGGCCTTTAGCTTTGGCAGTTTGGGTAGAGATCATTTGTGACTTTTACAAAGAGTATAACTGCTCAAATGCTTTAGGTTTCTTGGCTTATCTGTATATAATATATTGCTTTCAATGCATTCTTCTTAGGCTTTACTCCTTTAATATATCAACCTTTGAGTGTGGAATAAAATATTCTGTTACTTGCCAGTACACCCACAATCAGGAATGATGAGAATGGAAAGAATCCAAAGTATGTTTATACCAAAGATCTTCACATTCAGAAATCTTTTTTTTCTTTCTTTCTTTCTTTTTTAATGGTCTATGTAGTCTGTAAGAATAAATACTTCTCAGGTACTCTTAGTATTTTAGAGAAATAGTATGATTGTAAACACTGTTAGAATGTCCTTTAAAAGCTCATGTTCCATAACACTATGCTGTGATCTAGTGAGGGATTGAGGGATTGATCCTTTTTTTTTTTTTTTTTTTTTTTTAATACTTTTTTATTTTTATTTTTTAAAGATGCTTAGATTACATAAATGTTACATAAAAAATACAGGGGTTTCCCATATGCCCTGCTCCCTAGCTCTCCCACAATTTCCTGCCTTAACAACATCCTTCATTAGTATGGTACAGTTACACTATTGCCAAAAGTTGGAAACAACCCAAATGTGGATTGATTCTTAGTAATGGGGGGTTGGGATGATGGCAATTGAGTGACAGATAAGTCTGCTCTCCTGATAGCTTTCCTGATCACTTCAATCCCTGATCACTGCAAGGTGCTGCTATACATTAGGTTTCAATTGTCTGCCTGTTTTCCTCTCATGTTTTAGATGATTAGGAAAGAGAATATATATATAACATCTCTGTAGCAATTATCTTTGTAGGATTTACTGTATTCATAGGCAACCGATTTTTATTTAACAAAAGAAACATTCTTTCTGACAGTGGAATGCTTGCAATATGGTTAATTTTTGTAAATTTCTTCTTATTTGGTTTAGTGCTCTTTTGAAAGGAGGTTCTAATATTAGCATGTTTTGTATTTAAATTTGAATCTGTGACTTCTAGACTGGGCATTGTTTGTGTTGGCTTCTCTTTGTGCAGAATAAAGTCTTCTATCACTCTCACTTCCAGTTAATTTGATGTGGGCTATGGAATGCTAAAAGTAAGGAAAATAAAATAATAGGAAGTTGGTCTGGTTTCCTGTAGGAAACCAATGAAGATGAAATTGGTTCTTGGAATAAACCCACAGCAGTCTGGGAAATACTGACTGAAGACATTTTTCTGAATCATAAACAGAAAAAATTATGACTCATGATGTAGGTCATTGAAAGGCTGATTTGATCTTATGTGGGAGAAAGTGAGAGATGACTGAAATGTACTAGTTATTAAAAGCAGTTAAACCTAGCAAGATGACATCACCCAAGTAGGAACAAATTATCCAATATATAGTCCTGCCCATTTTGCTGGAGAAAATGTTTGGGAGCCTGTTTTTTTTTTTTGTTGTTTGTTTGTTTGTTTGTTTTTTTGTTTTCTGAGAAGGGTTTTATAAATGATAGTTTTCCAGTAGTTTTTTATTCAAATTTTTTATCTCCTCAACCTTCATTATTGACAGGGTTTTGGATTTTTCCACCATTTCTCACAACTTCTTTGATAATTTTATGTCATTCATGAAGTCATAGTGTTGGACAAGATCTTTATATAGTGAATTGAGTCCAGTATTATGCCCTTTTGTCTCACATTTTCATGTTTGGAATTGCCTTGATTTTTTTTCAGAGAAATGAAAATTATACAACCATGGAATGTTAGAGCAGGAAGGAACTTTAGAAACAATTTAATATGAATTCTCATTTTTACAAATGAAATCT
Source organism: Tolypeutes matacus (assembly GCA_026826555.1). Taxonomy (NCBI): domain Eukaryota; kingdom Metazoa; phylum Chordata; class Mammalia; order Cingulata; family Chlamyphoridae; genus Tolypeutes; species Tolypeutes matacus. The sequence goes on from JAKSZT010054399.1 coordinate 15,769,975, forward strand.
CCTGGTTACTGGCCAATTCAGGATTAGAGTGAAGGTCTTCATGCTCTGTGATTTATTTTAAAGACCATCCAAGAAAAAATTACCTATACTAGTAATAATTCTAATATGATAGTCCTTACCATAAGTACTTTCTTTCCCCACGTGTCTAAGTTTCTTAACTTCTTTTTTCTGTGTTTTTTTCCTCTTCCCTTCTGTCTTTAGTAAAGACAGAAAGCCACTTATTCTTCTCTTTTTAGCTTTGAGATGGGTCTTCAAATCTCTTCACAGTTTTGAAGACCGTTGTTAACTCATTCTTTAACTTTCTTTTATTCATACTGAATCACTCCATACTTTTCACTCATTTTCAAACCCTTTATTTTTAGTGCTTTCTTTTAAATTCTCTTTAATTTATTTATTTAATTTTGTTTGTTAGGACTGTGCAGTAGATGCTGTGAGTGGACAGGTTGTCAACTAGGGCAAAGCCAAGTGGCTGGGGGAGCTTCCCTTACAGTTGTGATATGGGGATCACTTGGCAGATGTGGAACACAGAAGCCCAAAGGGGCTGAGTCCAAAGTCCTCATGATGGGACTTAAAGCTCAAGAAGCTAGTCAAGGAGCAGAGTTGATTGTGAGCCAACTAGCTAGTTAGTCCAGAAGCCTAGAACCAAGTTAGAAGTGGGGAAAGATGAGACAGACAAGTCAGTCTGGGGAATGAAGTTGGGAATAAAGTTAGGCCTGGGATTTAAACTGGCTTAGGCCCTGAGAAACGGCCCAAGCAATTTAATTCCCTGGGTTAAAGAAACATTATTGCCAGTGGCTTTTTCCTGGCTGGTTCCAAGAATTGAAATTTATAGTTTGATAACTAATCTTCATGTTCATCTCCATGAAGCATAAACCTAGTGGGGTACTTTCATGGAGGGGAGAGGGGCCAAGTAACTAAATGCATTGGGAGAATTTTATTGTGGTGGGTGAAAGGCAGATGCCTGGGGTTGAACATCTGGTTAGGGCCAGACTAACCTAGTTTTAGAACAAAACAGAATTGCAGCAGTGTGGCCCTTTACTGTGTAATTATAGTAAGGGTAGGGGGAGGCCTATTAAAAACCCAGAGCAAAACTGCAGAGAAGGACTATTCTATGTGCTTGCTCATTCATTTATTTATTTTGGATCCTGGGGAGCCTGACCAAGGTGAGTAGAGCAGGCCAGGAACACAGCTATTGCTATCAGATAGAAAGGGGGAGTGGGCAGAGTAGAAACCTGTCAAAGTGTCATTCAACATAGGTTTGGGTCTAGCCCCACATCCCACATAACTCTGTTTTATAATTCATTAAGTCCAGATCTACCTATATGCTCTGCTTGTGTCTTTTACCAGGTGCTGTGCCTGCAGCATGTGGTGGGGGAGATACAGAACGAAGCACACAGATTCAAAACCTTGTGACAGGTGTTGTGGGAAAACAGTATACACTGTACTGGGGGCAGAGAGGAATAAACGTTCACGAGAGGCTATAGGGAAGGGCAGGGGTTTTCATCTTGGGGGTGCATTCAGAATTCCTGGGACACATTCTGAACTCTAGATCCCAGGCCCACGCCAGCCTCTGATCCAGACCCTGCCATGGCCCAGTGTCCAGAACATGGGCCTTGAGGTTCTCCCTGGGTTCTGATCCTAGTCCTGGGACAGGGCACTCAGCCTTCTAAGCCTCCATTTTCTCATCTATACACTGACTATCCATCTTGTGGTGTGGTTCCTCTCGACATGCTTCTACCCACGGGTTTTTGCACCCTGGTGACCACCAGTCTCACCTGCTTAGCTTCTCAAAGAGGTCTCTCCTGGGCATGGTGGCCCAGCTCAGCGTGAGGGAGCAGGGTAGCAAATGTGTGAGTAGGAAGAGGGGAATGGAAATGGGCATTAGCTTTTCTGCCTCCCTACTCTAATCCCAGGGTGCTCTGTGCTCATAATTCAGGCTAAAGTAAGGCAGATTATACAGAGAAATGGATGGCTCAGATTACATTGTGAGCCATTCCTTGTTGCTTCTGCCTGCGAGGGAGGTCTGCTGTTTCTTATGGCTGCTGTTTGAAATTATATGCAAGAATGTTTTCCTCATTCAAATGCCTTTAGTTCCTGCCACTTAAATGTTAACTTGTTATTTTAAAGGGGTAAATGATAGTTTGGGCACTTTGTTATTTATTAATTGGAGCCATAGAATTCCAAGGTAGAAGAGATCTTGGTAGTGAGCTAGCTCTAGACCCTTATTTCCCTAAGTGCCTTGCTTAGAACTTCTAGTAGGTAAGGGGACAAAGCTGATTATTAAGGCTAGAGCCCAGAGCTGACACTGCTTGGTTTTCTTTTCATAACACTGAACTGAGAAGACCAAGGGGGAAAGTGTCACTGAAATATGAGGGAAAGATAATACCAAGACACTGATGTTTGAAGTTTGACCTTTTTTGTCATTCCCATCATTTACTACAGTGAAATAAAGTTTTGGTTAAATAGGTTTGAGTTGAAAACATTTTTTTTCCTTGATGGAGGTAGTGATTGCATAGCTAGGAAGATCCCTACATACAGTAGTGCAAAGTAGAATTTTAGCACATTGATGATCTTTAAATTAGTATATAGGGAAAAAAAAAACCTGCAATGTTAACTCAGCAGAAAAATTCACACTTTCACTTGGGATAGTACATTCAATTCAATATAAAGATTTTTATATTGAGTACTTAATACTGTGTTAGTGTGTAAATACTATGGGAGGCTAATAATATTTGCTTCTCATGGAATCAGAAAGATTGATTGCGGGAAACAGATGTGGCTCAAGCAGTTGAGTGTCCGCCTACCACATGGGAGGTCCCGGGTTCGGTTCCTGGTACCTCCTAAAAAAGACAAGCAAGACAGCAAGCTTATATGACAGGCTGCTGCGACGAGCTGACACAACGAGCTGGTGCAATGAGATGACACAATGAGATGATGCAATGAGGAGACACAATGAGGAAACACAATGAGTGATACAAGAAGCAGGGAGCAGAGGTGGTTCAAGCGATTCGGTGCCTCTCTCCCACATGGGAGGTCCTGGGTTCCGTTCCTGGTGCCTCCTAAAATGAAGACAAGCAGACAGCGAGTGTAAACAATGAGGGTGGGGGGAGAAATAAATAAATCTTTAAAAATAAAAAGAAAGATTGATACCTTGAAAATTAGACTGAGCAGTTGGTTCCTCTTTGCATAATTGCTTTTTTTTTTAGTAAATTCCTGGGTCAGTTATATGATTATAATTTCAGTTAAGCTATTTTCTAAGATTGTAAAAAATATTTCTACTTTAAATACTACATATTATTTTGTTCACACAGTAATATACACAAATTATAACTCCATTTTGGATCTCTGAAGGTAATGTATGTTGCTTAGTAGATTTTTAAAATGTTATAGGCTTTTATATTTTATGAGGATTAAAATTTATTCTTATATTGGTATATGTAATTTTTATATGTTCTCAGAACAACATAAGATCACTGTAGTTAGTTAGTAAATTATTAATGTTGCGATTATGAAGGTGCAATATAGGCAGAATCCTTTACTTGGTGAAACAGTGAGTTGATGTTGAGGATTTATAATGCATGTTTGTGTTTAGACCTAATATCCATATATAGTATAATATGTCTGTTCTGGAAAAATTAGCTTCCCATATGGTGAAGTGGAGCAAATACTGAGGTGCCTTTAATCTGTGGAGATTGTCGACTTGATGGTAAAATCTAGTGCTTAAGCAGAGCTGTATTTTCACTGGTTTGTTTTTGTTTTACAATTGCCCATTTGTTCCTAATTGATCCTGCTGTCACTTTACCTGGGGGGGCACAATCCCTATGGCATTTAATAAAGTGATAACCTACTTCTGTTTGTACATGGGCAAAATTGCAGTTACAAGACCTTTCTTATTTTATAATTTAATGTTTATGTTGACAGTGCATAAACTCCATTAATATCCGTATGGCGAGTCAGTTCCCATGGCTCTTAGGCAGAAGTTTAGCCTTTTTAATCTTAGAATCATGAGAGTAGGGTGGGAGTGCACACCGTTGGTGGGTGGCTGTGTTTCATCTGGCTCAAATTCTTCTGGGAAACCTGTAATGTATTTGAGCAATTGAATTCAAATTTAAAACCACTTAAAAACTCCTTTATAGTCCATTAAGAATTTATATGAGAGAGAACACTCTATGAAAGTTCTTCTCTCCCTGTTCAAACAGATTGTTCTGTTTTATTGGATCTAGGTGGTATTGTAATTTTGATAACAGCTAATAATGTTTGGAATTTTGCTTATAATTAGTGGACCACTCAAAGGTATGTTTGTTGGATTTTGCACCATTAGTCCACTTATAATAGCGACTTGTTTACTAAATAAAATCCTACATATTATTTTATACATGTATTATTTTATACTTAGTAAGCTAAAATTAATGCATCTAGCTAAAGGCTCATGCTTATCTTAATAACTATAAATAAATTTATAAACACAAATAGTAAACAAATAGTAAGTCAGTGAAAGTATTGTGAAACATTTTGTTTTGGACTTTTAATGATGAACGGAAAACATTTTAGAATTCCCAGTTAGATTAGAATATGTAATTAGCAAAAATCAAGATGTAGAGATAAGTAATATCTTGTTTTATACCATTGTTAGATGTATCTTCCCCAGCCCCCCAAAACAGATTGCCTGAAAATTAAATTAAACTTAAATTCTCTTTCAAAAGACCTAATAGAGCTTGATATAAAAAAGTTTCTGGGGCCCAGAAGAGTGTTGTGCTCTTAAGTACACATAGATGGCAGCAAAGTGTTATGGACAATAGAAGCCTAACCTCCTATAATGAAAGATGAGTGACAGTGTAAACTGACTTGAATCAACGTAGCATTGTATGTCCTGCAGTTAGGTTTAAAATAAGAAAGAAAGCTACTATTGATAACCCAAGAGTATAGGAGAATGAAGAAGGCTATGAGAAGCTATAATACATTGAATTTCTGGACAGATCCCAGGTAGGAAAGACGTAATCTTTTAAGGTATGTCATCTACTCATGCAGGATGATTGAAATCAGCTAAGATAATATGCATGTCAAAATGAAGAGACAGTGAAGGGCTGGGGGGGTGGTAGGGAGAGAGAGTAAAAGAGAAAGCACACACAGGCTGCAGCCGCCAGTCCTGGGCTGCTGCCTGCGGGCATTGCAGAGCTTGGCCTGCGCCTTCTCCTTAGTGAAGCAAGTTACAAAGAGGAAATGTCAGTCCACGAATCGGGCAAACATTCCATGGGAACATTTGCTCAAATGTCAGCAGTTTAGAAAATGGAACTGCAGTCTATTATTTTCCAGTCCCCACACTGGATTTGCTATTAACTGCATAAGTACAAATCTATTTATTCAGAATACATTTGCAATTAAGTCATTTTATATCTTAATTAGCATTCCGAAATAATGACACAATCACTATAAAAGATGACAGTCATCATTATAATGCATGTCTGCTTCTGAGGACTTTTCTGTGCCTGCTCACAAATTTCCAAGGTAGTTTTCAGTTTTAGAATTGAGTTTCGTGAAATCACAGACATGAGGATCTAATGAAGTAGAATCATATTTATGAGAAACCTGATATAAGGAAGAAAGTTATAAAAAAGCAATTTGTAACGTGTCCTAAATTATGGAGTCACATCAATTTCTTGCTACTTTTAAACATAATAAGGGCTTCTTAAAATTAGCTAAAGTAATGCTGATGTTGTTCACGAAAACATTTCCCATACCCCCATATCCCCCTTTTTTTCTGATTCACTCTCATGCGATTTAGTACCTCAGACTAATCTCTGTGTCACAAAATTGATTCTAAAGGTGTGTATAACAACTTGCTTAAAAGCAATATCTGGCAAGTCTCTCTTGTGACAGAAACTTATTTCTCACATAATTATTTTCTTAGTAAATTTGATATCTTAACAACCCCTTCCCTCATTTTTTGGTTCAAAAAATAACACTTATATAATTTATTTCTCATACTTAATAAAGGCTTACTTGAGAGTCTATTGCCGTTCTCGTTCTAGCTGTTTCAACCAAATGAGGTTAGAAGGGAATGTGGTTTGCAAGGGTGTAAGGTGGTTTCCAGCATCATTTGCTGTGTACTGTAATGGGCCTCAATGTTATTTTAATGAAGCATAAAACATATTCTGGCTGCTGCTTTTTACTTATTAGTGATTAAATGGTTATACTCTGTCATGTATCAGTAGAAAAAGAAGATAGATATATTTACATATGTTTAGTTTTGCTGATTTACACAATACTGTGTTCACTTCAGTTTGTATGCAGAGATAGGTCCATATTATTCTACTTTTCTTAGTACTATAGGCTGTGCAAACACAAGAACTGAAGAAAATTTGATGTTTAAATGTAATTATTTTATAATTTTGTGGGCTTTAAATTAAATTGATTAAATGAAATTTTACAAGATGAACTTTTATCACCATACATTTCTTGAAACCAGACTATAAGACGTTCAAATTAGTCACAATTATATATACATTTCCTTATAGTTATTGAAATATCAAATGTATCTGTTTAAGGGTTTAGGTCAACATATGCTGTTTGCAAACAAACAACTTTTTTTTTACCACAATATAATGTTTTATGGATGACTGCATATTTTTTCTTTTATACCTCCCCCCCTTTGGGAGTTATTAGATTCAGTGGGCAATTATTTATATGACTGTTTCATTGCTGCAGTTTTCATAAAAATGGCAGTATTGCCGTACCACTTCTTCCAACTGCTTGGTTTTAAAAGAATCACGTCTAAAATAGGCAAATCTAAGTGATTTGTTTGCTTAGTAACAGAAGAACATTGTTTTAAAACATTTTTTTTGTCACTATATTGATTTTCTTAATATTAGCACTGATATATCAATTTTCCATAATAAAATTCTTTAAATATTTTGCATGAATAATTTAATATTTAATAATTTAATTTTTTTCAAATTGCCTATAACTTTTTAAATGGAATTTTTAAAAGGATGAATTTTATAAATAATTTTTCTTGCACTTTTTAAACTAGAAAAGCAGTTTATATGTGATATAGAGGTCTTTCAAAATTTTATTGGCATTTCATAACCAGTTTTAATTTATGATAGCTTTACATTTGTAAAATGACTTAATATTGCTAAATCTTAGATATTTAAGATTTTCCGTTATAATTTAATAATAGCTTAAGTAGTGCTTGTCTTGAGTACTTTGTTTTTCTTAATTGTATTAACTTTCATGTAATTAAGTAGCATTCCAGTTGGTCAGTGAAATAGTATGCACTCTATAGGTTGGACTTATCAACCGAAATATTTGTACTTATAATTCTTAGCTTTTCTTTCTTGTTCCCAATATATGCCTTCTTTTATCTTAAAATATTAAATATTTTAAAATTATTAATTGATAGATGAGAGACTGTAGTTTCAAATATATTTTCTCATGTGTCCATTAGTTTCATGAAATACTTGTAATTTAATTTTAATTTAATGTAATGCCCTAAAGTCTAATTTGGGCCCCCAATTTTCCTTTTAAAAATTGCTTTTTAAAAATAGGTTGTATCTTTATTATAGGATTGACCACTTAGGTTCATAAATGTATTGCTCAGAATTTGTATTCTTTGAGAGATGATCTCACATAAATTTGGTATACTCTCTCATTTTATGGGATATTCTTTTATAGCTGTAGTTTCTCTCTGCCTTCTTGCCTCTTTCTCTCTCAGTTATTCCTGAGGGTACCATTGATCAAGTTGAACATCTTATATTATGATCACTCTTGGTGGTACATCTTTATTGGCACAGAATCCAAAGACTAATTCATAAAACACGGTTACAAAATTATCCAAAGGGTGAAATGTTAGCCTGTCATTTTTTCTTGAGTTTTCTCTATTGACATTGAATTTCTTTTTTTGTGTGTGAGTGGCCTGTGAGTGCTGATTCTGAAACAATTTATAGATATATCATTTTGGATGAGGCCAACCTTTCAGAAAAGAAGTATTTTAATTGACAATAGATTTTAGTTTGTAAACATCCTAGTTACATAGCTATCTAGTCAAAGATTTTTAATTACAAACTAGTAAAAAATTCATGCTTAAAAATGTAGCAAAAATTTCATACACTTGAATTAGTACCCTCAGTAAAAACATTTTAGTGAAATGTTAACATTGAGCATTGTCATTTAAAAGAAAAAAGAAATCTCAAGAATGCCAGTGCTCATGAAATATTTAATAGAAACATTGCAGCTTAATTTTATCTTTTTTCATAATAAAATAGAAGTTGACAAAGAGTTTTGACTAATCTTACTCATTTTCTTGTATTCCTACAGATAATACTAATACGGTTGAGAACAGGTAGTGAAATCAGTTCTCTGGATAAGAATTACTTTTTCTACCTGTAAAACAACAACAACAATATACTTCTGAGATTTAGTGCTTAACTTTATTATTCAGGGACACTTCATTTTCCCTGCTGTCATAAGCTTAATTCCAGATGTTAGCACATGATATTTTGTGTAGCGTTTCAGTCATATTTTTGAGATTAAAAAAAAAAATTTAACCCTATTTTCTGGTGCCATATATATTCTATGGATTTCTCAGTTATATACATTTTGTTGTTGTCATTTGCTTTTTATTTGCTGTCCTCTCTCTGTATTAGTCAAAGTTAAACTAAAGACATATTTGCTGCAACATTTCACATCCCTTACTGAGTAATCTGTAGTTTATTTAAATTGTATCAGGCCTTTAGATCTTTATGAATATTGTAAAATTAAATAGGCTGTTTCATATGTGGGTATAATGAAACATCATTATAAAGAAGAAATATGACTGTTGCAACATTTAGGAGATTAGAAAAACATGTACATGGCTAACTACTAAAAATTTATAAATTATCTAAGGAATTTGTGATTAATCTTAAAGGTAACTAGAAGATTGATGCATGAACTAAGGATTTTACTCTATTGACAAGTTTTATACATTTATATAAGCCAGTTTTAATTGTGTAATTGTTTTATGATATAAGCCTCACTGATTTACATCTGTGATTGATATATCGAGTTATAAAACCTACTAAATACTAGCACAGGGTATTTTTCTTTATGATGAGAAATAAAAGAGCCTTTATAATCAGTTAAAGGAAAACTTCTGAACAAATCATGTAACCTCTCTGGGCCTCAGTTTCCTCATCTGTAAAACAGGCTTATGGGGCTTTGGGAAGTGGGAAAGAGTTAGATTATATGCTTTCCACGATCTCTTTCAACCCTAAAATGCTCTGATTTGTTTTTGCAGTGGTATTATGCCTATCAATATAAATTATGTGTCTTGTCTAATATAAACATAAGTGTTAATAAAATGAAAAGTTCAAACCATTTCTTTTAAAAACCCATACTTTTAGGGAAGAATTGATTGACAGATTTTAGTATATAATGACTTTCTCAAAAAATATATGAAATACTTATTTAAACTAGGTTTCTATCTTTTAAAAATTTACTTCAGAATAGTGGAAACTCTGGAATGGAAAAAACATTATAGTCCATTTTATCAGAAAGTATAGATTAAAGTTGAGTGCTCTGTAAGCTGATGACCCTACCCTTGCCATGGGAATATGTCATCTGGAGAAAAATAATATGTGAATATTTTCTATAAAGTAGAAATTTGAATGAATAAAATAAATTGGTTTTCTCCATAATTAATGCTGATTTTTCTTAAATGTAAATACATATATATATATATATATATATATGCATTTCAATAAATTAATTCTGAGGCATATAAATGAATTTAGGTGCCAGTGTCCATTTGTTTCTACATTTTGTTTAGTTGTTATGTCTTTATTTCTTAAAATTTGCAGACAGTTGCAGTAGAATCTATTGTGCCCTGAATTTTCTCATCAGGGAATAATAGACCTATTATCTTGCCCTAAATGTATTGAATATTCAGGCTGTGATTATGGAAACTAAACTTCTAAATTTTGAAAGAAACATCATTCAGGTACAACTTTCTAGGAATTTATATTTAATGAATTGCTGTAGCTTTTTTGGTGTGAGGTAAAATTTGTTTGGGGAAGTAGTTAAGTATATATTTGATTTGTAGGATAATACAGTTTGTCTATTACCAGTATTGGATGCTCTACTAAATGTGTGCTAAGTGAAAGTTCATAACCCAAAATGCAGTGGTTAATTGTAAATGATGATTTTATAGAACAAAAGTTAAAGTTTTACAAAGTACCTTTTAAAAATAGCATTATAATTTTACTAGTGGAGTCCAATTTCATCTGGCAGGAAAAAAAATGATGAAAAGTTCTAATTTCCAAAGTGTTTATTTTTTGTTAATTTTTAAATTTGAATAAGGAATATGTTTATTCCTAGAGGTGTAAAAGCAGAAAAAGTACTACATGCTAATGAAAAAGTCTTTTCTTCTTTAAATAAATCATTGTATTTAAACTTTGTATTCTCAAACTAAAGATTCCAACATTAAAACTAGCTTAATTCATTTATTTTTAAGTCATCCGGATCCCTTTTGCAATGTAGTGGCTTTTCATGCTTTCAAGGTGGCAAAATTATTCGTAAGTTGGTTCATGCTTATTGTCAGTTTTATTTTAACCCAATTAGTGCATTCCTAAAATATTTACTCTGAGTTTTTTTATAAGTTTGTTTATATGTCTTGTGGAAATATAAAACATTTTATGTGGAATTGGTGTAAGTGTAACTCAAATAATCATGGAAAAATTAGTTTTTTTCTACCTTTCTTCTTTGGGATTGCTATAAGGATTTAAGAATTTTTGTAAATGAACTGATAAATTAAGTAGAAATTCTTAGATTGGTCTTATTATCATTTGCTATTTACAATAAAAGCTCAAAAATTTTCAAACATGTTATTTTTCTTGTATAACTAAATTTTCATTATTTGAAAATCAGTTACATAAAAATAACTTGTGTCATTTTCTTAACATCATCCTAGCTTAAATTTGTTTATATTTACATAAGAAAATATTTAATCATCTTTATTCTCTGTTTTCTCATGCTTTTGGTAGCTTATTGAAGTTTTTTTTTTCCTTTTTAAACTCTGGCATTAAACCTCTAGACTACCTGAAAATTTTATCTATACTGTAATTAATGATAAAAACGTATTTATTTAACTTTTTTTTGGTCATTACCCAACCATCTTGATTAGTGACTGCTTTCTTATAACTGGAGGATCCTTGTGTAATTCCTTCATTTTACAATGAGATAACTGAATCTGAAAGAAAAGAAGTTCCTTACCTTGGGTTGCCCTAGGTCAGACTAAGTCAGGTGGGGCAGAAGTGGGCCCAGAGTTACGGTTTTCTGACTCCTTATTCAGAGCTAAATCTTCTCTACCCATTGCCTCTCACTTGCTTTGTCAAAGTATGACATGGATAGATTGCTTGGAATTCTTTCAAAGCCTTTCCTGTGTAATGATGATGGTGAAGATTTCAAGCATTTGTCAGGGACCACTAATACATGTTGTGACAGCAGTTTAAGGGGGAAAGGTGGATTTATTACTAATAAAACATTAAAACCCTTATATTTAAAGCCAAACATAATTTACATTCAGTTCACCCCTCACTGCCTTACCTGTCTCTTTTTGATTTAAACAGCTACCCTCTTTCTCTTCCCCACTGCATTCATCCTCCTCCTAACCATCCCCCACACCTAGGTGGTAAACTCTGGGGTATGTGAACCAAGTTGTTAAATAAAGACTTTGACTAGAACCATCTGTTTTACTCTACTTCAAAAATAATACACCAGGCATTATTCCTAGGGGCTTTGCGTATACAATTATCTATAATAATAAAATATAAAAATGCAAAATTTTCATATTCTGAAAATCCAGTGATCGTAACAGCCTATTTTGGACTTCTGGGTATTGTAGTACTTTTATTCCTTTATTACCTGGAACTTGCAAACTTGTATAGTTTATTTTTCCTTTTCTTTTAAAACAGGATTCTTTCCCCTTGTGTTTTACACAGTGTGATCCCATCATGATGAAATCTGTTAAATAAATTCACATTGTCTGTTAATATTTCCACACACTTGTCTTTAGTAAGTAGTTTTATTTGATAAAAGACAAAAACCCCACCTTATTCTTTGAATTTTTAATATATGGGAATTTTAAAATATAAACCTAATCACTACCCTAGATGACCTCCAGACGCATGTGTATACACACACACACACACACACACACGGCACACACACACACATATTCCATACTTACAACTGAAATACATGATCATCGATGGCTTCTCTCCTGGATAATTTTTTAATGGCTTAGAAGTTGATGTCGGCTTTTTTGTGTCATGTATTCATTGTGAGTAAATTAAGATTGTAATGGAATAGCTGCCTCAGAACTGTTATCAATCTGTTTGAGTTGGGAATCTCCCTGTTTGAAACAGGTCAAATGTATTTTTATTGTTCCTAGGCTAGGGAGAATTTTTTTCCTCCTTGCTTTTGATTAGCATTATAATTATTAAATAAATGGGAAATTCATAGCCGAAGAACCTATTGAAATAATTTTTTTAGAATTAGCCTTGCTTTGCTCTTAATAATTTTTGAATTGCACTGGACCTAGTAGTACTGTTACCTAACTTGTCATTTTCCACAAAATGCCAAACCATTGATATAGTGGTTTCTACTATATCAGTTAACATTAAGATTCTTATTTCTGAAACACAGTAAATATTTCCCTTACTGGAGTTGTGCTTAAACTGCTCAAGCTTGCAAATGTGTTGTGTTTTCTTAAAACATAAATGAATTATAGTAATAAAAATGAGTTAAATATGTATATATATTTTTATTTGGAAATAAAAAAAATTTACTCTGTTTCTTTGTAGAGGTATTATTATCCTACTTCAAGACAATTGGATGTGTAAAATCCTTTAGAGAACAAATTAGGATTATCATTTTTAAGAATAAAATGAATTTTACTTTTAAAGATAATTCATTTTAGTGTTCTTTTTAATCAAGTTATAAATGTTGCAAATACATTCTTCCAATTTGTCACTTCTCTGCTGACTTTGTGGTATCCTTCACTGGATGTAAATTCTGAATTTTGTTGAAGTCAATCTGTTATTTTTAAGTGCTACATATGACTTGCTTAAGAAATCCTCTTTTGCTCTATGTATACTTCCTTTCTGTATTATAGTCCACAATTGCTGGGAATCTTTCAACTTCTTTAAAAGTTGTCATTCAGCAGGTTATATATATTATTGAAAAGATTCATACACTAGGATTAAAGGACCATTGGAGGTTAGACCAGTTGGCCTCAAAGGTTCCTTCCAAATCTACAATCCTAAGATTCTATTCTATTATAAATAGATTAAAAACGAGATGTTGAGCGGTATAAAATGTGCACCAAATTTGTTCATTCATAGAGAATTTGATTTTCAGGAAACCATTAGAAGAGGACAAACTGTTCTGATTAAACTAGGACACAATTCTTTCTTACTACTTTTATTCCTTTATTTTGTATTTATTAAAAAACACATTTAGATTTTTTGAGCCATAGACTTGTATCATATTTTACTCTTATGCATATATCAGAAAGCAAAATGAATTGCTACTTTGAAACAAAATATGGAATTGGAGACATTCCTTCAGTGACAAAAACTTGGTTAAATTCATACCAAATTGGTAACCCACTGTGTATTTTAGTTCCTTTCTATATACAGTATCTTTTTGTTTGAATGTTGAATGATACTTAAACCCAAGATGTATAATGCCCATTATGTACTTTATTTAACTGAAGTAACAACAGTGTGAACAGCCAGGGTCAGGTTTGCACATGTTCAGCCAAAGGCAACTACAGCATGCCCACTGCCTTGCTGACCATGATCATAAGATGCAGCTTCATCTCAGAGATATTAAAATAAGAAGATAATGCGTGCTGTAGAATGTGTGACATTCAGTTCTGTGTTGTTAAAGCTAGGGGCACATGTTCAGTACTTTGAGGGAAGTGTGCCTTATGTTCCACAGTTTCCACATTACCAGAGGAAATGACCCACTTGTCTGATGAGAAAACTCTATGTAGAATTCTGTTTTATTTCCAATGGTGTTATAGTTGCGGTTCTCATACTGTACCTTAATTGGCTTAACAAAGCGTAGACTCTAACAGCTAGAAGAAGCTTTAGAGTTAGTCTATTGCCATCTTTTATGTAGTACAGGAATCTTTTCTATAGTTTCCCAGGCTGTAAATACACCTTCTTTTAGCTTCTGCGTGAACACTCACCTCAGGAATGGGAAACTTGACTGCCTTCATAAGCAAGCCATTCTGCCTTTGGACTGCTCTCTTGTCAGAAAGTTCTTCTTGATATTGAACCCAAATCTGCTTCTTTCCAATCTCTGCTCCCACCCTGCCAAACCACACCCTACGTGGCTACCACCCTTTACTATAACTTCCACTTAAATATTTAATATTTGAATATAGCCTAAACTGCTCTTTTTTTCTCCGAGTGCTTAGTCTGTTAATGTCCCTTATGGAATGTGGTGCTTTGTTCAGTATATGGCTCTCCAGGGACTACCATCTTCTCTTTTCATGAAGTCTAGAATCATCTTTCCTTTTTTGGCAGGCATACTGTGCTGTTGAGTGACAATTAAAATGCCTAAATTGTCCTCAGATATTTGGCTCTAGTTATATTTCTTTTTGCCATAATTTTATAGTTTAATTTTTAGACTTCACATACTACTTCAGATTTGCCTTTGTTAAGTTACCATCTTATGGATCTAGGTTAAGTTTTTCCAGTCTTTCGAGATGAAAGAAATAAAAGTATTTATTCTGTTACCCAGTGTCTGAAATAGTTATCATCATTTCTAGCATTGTCATCCTCTAATTTGTTAAGCATGTTTTATGAGTATCTGTTCACCTCACTGGTATGTGTGGACAAGGACAGATTTGTGGAGATAGACCTTGTTGCACCCAAAAGAGCCCTCCCCAGAGATGGCCACCGATGTGAAACTGCAGCTCCCTTGGGGTGTGCTAAGGAGCCAAGTTAGAATATCCCTGTTTTCTTACCAGACCCTGCATTTCATCATCCTGCCTACAAGGATATCATGAAGAACTTTGTCAAGGCTTGAAGATTGTTGGGGGAATTTTCACAGGCTGCTTTCTTGAGAAATCTGCTTCCCACCATAAGCATCATTTTCCTATTATTCTAGGTCTTTTCAAAAAATTCAAATGAAATTTTATTTTTACATTACAGTAGTAATTTAACATTAGAGCAAATTTGGAAAACAAAAAAAATTCTAAAATCTTAACACTGGAACCTACATTTTGCTGATTTTTTGCCATTTTTCTTTGTAGTCTTTTCAAATGTATTTTTGATATACATGGAATCATAACACATACCCATTTGCATATCCATTCTAAAATTAAGTTTGATAAAATAATCTTTTATTTGCAAACACCAGTATTTCAGTGGCTGCATAAATTCACAAGTCTTTCAATTTGACGAGTCATGCAGAATAATGATTTTTAAAATTTACATTTATATTGAGCATTATAACTGAAATGTATTTTCTTATTTATATGGATCCTGTCCCCAACTATCTACCTTAGATACTGTTACAGTCATTAACTACTACCACTAGTTAGGGGATTTGGTTGAATTTGTGCTGACCATATAAAATGCCCTGGATGTTACTTTTTGAGACAAATCCATGTTTTTTGTTTTCTCATCATTTTTTTCTTAATTAAAAAAAAAAAATTGGATTCATAATACCAAAAAAAGGATTTGGACCTGTTTGTGTTTTTTCTATTTTGTTTTAAATCTCTGTTTTCTTTTAAATATGAAGACTATTTCTTGGTTTTGCAGACCTATTTTTCTTTTAAAGTAGAGATTTCTAAAAGCCCAATAGGAATAGCATAGGATAATCAATATGTTTGATTTAATTCTCAGTCCAGTTACATCTGGAAGGCTGGTCCTGTTGTAAATACTTGACTTGGTAGTAAGACTAGGTTTTCTGCTTTGCCTTACTTTCACAGTTTTGGTATATTTCAGTGAACAAGTTCAGAATAGAGCCCAGAAAATGGGGTAATATTTTTTTAAAGCAAATCTGTGTTACCTGATAATTGTTGGCTTAATACATATACCTCTCTGTATTTCCTGACAACCACTCAGTATCATTTCTGATCCAGCTAACATTCACCTTTATTTTGAGTATCATTTATGTTGTCATTCAGCTAGAGATTATTCTTTCTTTCTGTGGATCTAAAATACCCGATTTATACCTGTGATGTTTTTGAATGAGAGTTTTCTTTTTACTGTGGGGAGAAATGCATTGGATTCAGAGTCTTTCTACATCAATTTAAGGGTACCTTTCTAATGTTTTTTTTTTTCTTCTTCTTCTTCTGTGTTCACTGGTAGTGGTATCACATAGAGGCCTCAAACATATCTCTATATTTTTTTTACAAGTATAGACTCTCAGACTCTTAAAAAGTCATCTAGCATGTCTACATGTCTGACTTTGAGTATAAACTGCATTTCAAAAACTGCATTTGGGTTGTCTGCATCATGACAGGCACTGTACCTAAGCTAGGTACTACATAGGTGCCAGGACTTTCAAGATAGTTAAGATAGTCCCCATCTTCTATTATCTCATTGTAGTGTAGGTAAGTACTGTAATAGATGTACACAAAGTTCTGCTTGATCTTGGATGAGGGAATGGTTAATTTTAAGAACGGAAGGGCTTTGGGAGAAAATGTGGTATCAGGGAAAATTGCAGAAAGAAGGCTGCCTTTGAGCTAGGATCATCGAAGTTATATTTTGCCAGGTGGCCTGACATTCAGAGGGAAAAACACAAGCTAAGGCATGGTTATATGAAGGTGCATGGGATATTTAATAAGGATTAAATATTATGCCCTGATAGAGTAATTTAACCACTCCACTACCACTAACCATTTGGCAGGGCAGTCCATTTCAATCTCAGACATCGTACAACTCTATTTGAAAATGTCTCTCCCTGTACCTTATTTTACATACATAGTTCCTAGCCCCCCCCCCTTTAGGAATCTATGCAAAACAAAATCCAATTCTTTTGTCACATTTCTACTTTCCAAATATTTGGAAAGGGTTATTATTTCCATTTAGACACCCTTTTCCCCACTCCCTGCCTTGACCATTTTCTTCTCAAGGTTAATCAGTCCTATTTCCTTTAGTTGTTCTTCCTATTAAGTGGATTCAGGTTCTCCTAACTATCCTGATTCTTGCATGCCAAACACATTCCATTTGTCTTTATCCTTCTCAAAGTGTAATGCTTAGAATTAACACCTTTTACTTTAGTGTGGAAAAGAAATGATTATCATTTTCTTTGTTCTAGTGACTAAACTGTTTTTCAGACTAAGATTGTGGAAGACTGTTTTGTTGACCATACCAAACTAACCCTCTCTCCAGTTATATTAAATGTACTTAAACTGTGCTTGTAGCCCATTTTTTCTTGACATTTATTTAGATCCTGATAGTTCCAAGAAAACAAGATAGAATTTGACTCTCTAGCATTGGAAAATGCAGAAACAAAATGCATTGCCCTTGAAATGTTTTAATGTGTTTTGTTGGGTTGAAATTGTTAAATGTAATAGTCTATGTATTATATAGATAACAGTATTTTGGATCTCATTTTAATATGTATTGGTTTCACATCTAGCCAAAACTCTGGTGAGGATATTTCAGAGAACTTTGGGTTTTTTTATCAGGATACTTTAAAAGTAAGCAATTCCAGCTAAACACTATGAAATCTTCTATACATAGACCAGGAAGCTATTTAGTTGGCAACTCAAAAGTGCAGTGTAGAATGAAAATGAAATGAGATAAAATTTCTCCCAGAGACGGTCCATATTGTACACCCTTTCAGTATACAACTCTCATATTATACATAATGTGTGCTTTTATAAAAGCTTGGAATTTTCAAATATTTATCATGGCAGTGTTTTATACTTAAATCACATATGAATATAGTGTCGTTTTTCCTTTTAGTTCTTTTAGGTTGCTGGTTTGAGCTAATACGTGATGAGACCTTGAAACTTCAGCTAAATCTTTCTTTGAAACTCAAAAGCATATATTCCACTTTGGTTGCAGGGGAGTTGTTCAAATTATTTTATGCCATTATAAACATAGAAAAAATTCAAATATTTTAAAATATTTGTTTTAATGTGAACTGGTATCAGTATAAATCAAAGTATCATTCCAAAAACTTTTGGTTTTATACCACTATAATTAAAATTGAGAAACAAGATTTTGTTTGTTTGTTCTAGCTGGTAATCAAAATCCTAGAAAGCAGTGTAAATCCGGTCATTTTATAAACTTATGAGTTCTTTTTAAATCTGTTCTGGTTTATTCAGGTTAAATGCTCCTTTGAAAATTGAAGAGATTTGTTGATATTTACAATTGTGTATGATAAGAGTATTTTCTCTGTATTCTTGGACTGTTGGCCTAATAAAATAATTTTGTTTTTAGTGGTAAATAACATTGTTTATTACTATAAAATGAATATGTCAATCTCAGTTTTGCAAAATACTTATTTTCTCTAAGTGTGGAAATTCCTTATACAAGTTCCCTAATCATTGCCTGAGATTTGAGACCAGACATTGCCTTAGTTGACCACAATAATTTTTATATAGAGAGATTTGAATTCATCACTTTGCCCCAGGAATATTGTTGGCTGGATTATTTGGATTAAGTCTTCTACTGAAAACATCTAAAAATGCAGGATAAAACTATGTTAAAATTTCCTTAAAATCAATGAATAATGAACAAGATAGTAAACAATTATCAGGGAAAGTAGGAGAGGTAAGCCATGTATGCATTCAAGCTGCTTTAATCCTGAGGGCATTTGCCCATTTGTAAACTGGATCTTCGTTTTTGAAAACCTTGTGTGATGAGAGCGACAGAAATCAAAGGCCAGGGTCTGCCCAAATAGGGAGTCTAAAAGAAGTCACTCCCAATATTATGCAGAGACCCTAAAGAACTACATCCTAGGGTTAGTGTAAATTACAAATAGACCCTGCTTCCACCCCCAAAAGGATTATA
Source organism: Tolypeutes matacus (assembly GCA_026826555.1). Classification (NCBI taxonomy): domain Eukaryota; kingdom Metazoa; phylum Chordata; class Mammalia; order Cingulata; family Chlamyphoridae; genus Tolypeutes; species Tolypeutes matacus. Next base: position 15,789,003 of record JAKSZT010054399.1, read on the forward strand.
CAAGAAAATTGCTTTGGTGCTAAGCAAAGCAAGGACAGGGAAATTCCTGAAGTGGTATAACCACCAATACACCCTCAAGCATATTGTAATCTAAATTCATATCACCTGGGTAGTCCAGAAAACTTTAAGCCCAGGATTTAATTTTAGAAGTTCAGAAATTTGTAGAACTCCAAGTGCCTGAGAGACACTAACAAAATTTCTTTTTGAAGGAAGTCACTGCAAAAAAAAGTCCCATGAATAATTTTTTCAAGGGCATTGAGCAGCACAAAGTAAAAAAAAAAATAACCAGTTACCCAAAGGAAAAAGTAACTACTAATGAGACCAGTAGAAACAATAGGTAGTAGATTCATTGTCTCCTTTTATCTTTTTGCTCATTTCTTCTCTTCTTTCTTCTGCTTCTTGTGCTGCTTCTCTTTTCTTCTTCCCCTTCTCTTTTCTCTCTTTCTCACTATCTACCTACTTTACACTTTTTAGTTTTGTTGCTGCTTGGTATATTTTCACTGAAAATCATCCTCTGCTTTGTAGGCTCTCAAAGCATCAGGTTTTTATACCCACTACCATTGATCTGGTTAAAAACCTTTCCTATCATCATGTCACAAACATGCTATTGTAACAGTCTTCTAATTGACTTTAATTTCATTTTTCTTCCCAAATTCGATGTCAAATCAGGTTTGGTTTAAGTAAGTCCCTTCTCACAATTCTTCAGGACTTTTTCTTTACTACCAGAAAATGAAATGAAAATTCCTAAGCTTGGCATTTGATTTCTTTATGATCTGGCCACAGCTAACCTTCCTTCATTGTTTTTTTTTGAGGTACCAGGATGGGGATTGAACCCGGAACCTTGCATGTAGGAAGCCGGCACCCAACCACTGAGCCACATCGGCTCTCCTGAGTTGGCTTTCTTGTTTGTGTGCTTGTTTGTTTTTAGAAAGCACCAGGAACCGAACCCCTGACCTCACATGTGGGAAGCAGGTGCTCAATGGCTTGAGCCACATCCGCTCCCCTTCATTTTTTAAGGTACGGCTGAGGTATTGGAGGCTGGGGAAATAGTTGAGAACCATTTGTTTTTATATGATTCATTCCCATACTATATTCCTATATTATAAACTTATCTATAAGCCCTTTAAGGAATAGGAGTTATTTTATTTTGCTCTGATATTATCATTGGCTCTTCATATAGTAATATCCACATAATAGATGCCCAACAAATATTCTGGGAATCAGTTAATGACTCAGAGAAAGCACATAATGACTTTGCAGTCAGCTGCTTCCCTTAGCACATTTTGCGTCTACCAATGATGCAGAAGAAGGACCTGCTCTGACATGCCTTTTGTCTTATTATGGATTTTCCTTTGGCCTTTCCATTTTTCAATATGCCAGCCATGCCTTAGAGCTATGTTTATCAGCTTTCTGGGTTTCAGGTCTCTTGTCAGTGGGATAAAGGAAAAGCATAGAGCCAACATAAGCTAGCCTAAGAGAGTGGCACATGACCTGAATTTTCTCCTTCTTACTGGGTAGAGTTTTCCATCTCTAGGATCAAGTTTATTATCAGAAATGACCAAGTTTTCCCTCTTCCCAGTTTCCAGAACCAATAATAATAGTGCTCTTCATTTTAAGTAAACCGTAGATTGAAAATTTCAATCTTACAAAATAGATAAAGCAGGAACTTTTTGTTTAATGCTACCTAAAGACTTTAACTGAAGGAATTTTGAGGCTGGAAGAATGCATGAGTTATCAAACATGATGAGTTTGATAGCAGGAACACTACTGCACATTTACCTAGCACTTTATAATTGGCACAACATTTTCATGTACATTTTCTTTTTATCTTTATACCAATAGTAAGGCAAAGCAGATTCCTATTATTGCCATTTTACATGCAAGTTAACTTATAGTCAGCCTTTCTTTTTGTAAATGAAAAAAAACTTAGTTCAGTTTCAGAAGCATTAATTAAAATTCCATCACTAATTTAGCCTTATAGCCTTGGCAAGACACTTAATCTTTTTTTTTTTTTTTCTTTTCAGCTGTAACATTATCATTTGTAAAATCAGTATTCCATATCTAAGGTTTTTATTATGACTCTCTACTTCTCTCTTTTGACCACCTTTTTAACCACTTCTCTTTCCTCCACTCCATTGTATGAATATATTACTTTGCAGACAAATAAAGTAGATGAACTCTAAGTTAATTGTTTATGTCTATAGGTCTTCTGTCAACTCTTGCTGGGTTAGGGAAAACAAAGATTCTATTTATGTTAACAAAATATTTTAACAGAGTATGTGATAATGCCAGTAAGAATTTGGGGACACAGAACTTGGACAATATAGATAATCTACTTTGATGATAGAGACTACACTCAATTTAAAATTTTGGCAAAAATAAAACTTCCTTGACATTTATAGCATTTAAGAATAAACAAGTACATTGTGTTAGGTCTTAGGGATATTTAAAAGCCTAAGAAGAACAAAAACAAACAAAGAAACAACATACACAGAACTTATTTTCAATTTCATAGGAGAGGCAGGGGCAATTAGGAAATGCTGTAAAGTTGCATATGGTTAAGTGCTATTGCATATATTAGTTCAATTAGCCTAGCATTTATTGAGTGCCTACAGTTTTAGGTACTGAGAATAAACACAGAAATCTTTTCTTAATTTTGAAAAATGTTGATGAAATGATGAGCCCAAATGCAAAATCAGTCTATTCTTTTGGAGATTTTCTTAATGAGAAGATTTCCACAAAGATTGAGTTTAGAGGGAGTTTATGGATACCAAAAGATTATTTATTTTGCTAATGTTGGACTGACTTCCTCTCCCATTAGTCAATACTAATTGCAAACTGTAATTCTTAACAGTTGCAAGGCCAAATCCTTCAAGTCTAGGAAATAAATCTATAATTAAGATGACTTGAAGAAAGAAAGAGTACCTTATTTCTCATGCACAAAAAGAGAAATAATTTTAATTTCTTTAAATAAAATCATAAGGACTGGCTATTGGTTTATTAAATGACCTTTTACTTAGTATTGAACCTCATAGTGCTTTTTCCTTGTAATTTCTATCTGTCCTGTCAGAACTTCCTAGGATTCCCCAAACCAATTCTTTCTGGTTTGTTCATCAGAGATCAGAGTGTATGAAGAACAATACCAAACATATGCCTGAAGTTGAAATGGAAAAGCCTTTATGAGGCTAAAGCACTCAGATCCTCATAAATTACATTTGTGGTAATAATTCTTTAGTATTTTAGCCTAACAGTTCAACAAGTTTTTTATGTTAATATTTTATTTGGATCAATATTGTGATTTTCCGAGTGATTTCTCTTATGGAAACTCTTGAGTCTATGAAGGACACAGACAAATATTTCAGAGCTATTTTATTGCTCCAGACAGCAGCAAACACATGGCAACAATAATATACTAAAAGGAAAGCTATTATAGTCAGCCTGAACATTCTTGTCAAAGCCCTTCTTTCATAATCTTGACGATAAAGGGCCAGGAAATGCACACTGCCACCTCTTCATTGTGTTATTCTCTGCCAGAACACAGCTCAGAAGGGAAATAAAACACATTTAACTGATATGCACAGGCAGAATAAAGCCTATCAACAACTTTCTTTAAAGCATCTATTATACTAATTGAAAAGTATGTAAATGCTGGGAAGTAGCCCTTCCCACTACTGGAAGAAGTTTCACAGCCCCCCAGATAGCTGCAAACAACAGTTTTGGTGGTGGAACAACAGCATGCTGGGTTACTCTTGATTGGTCATTCTCTCATGACTTAAATGGAGACACTGCTTTGCCCCATGTGCCTTGAAAGATCTGGATCTTAGTAAAATGTCTGTATTGTATTAGAGTGCTGGGAACCTAAGTTATCGGGGCCATAATTTTTCATTGTATGAGGCCAGAAGCTTCTATGAGATGTGTCTTAGAACAAAAAAAGAGTATTGCTTTTAGTAGAGGGATGAAAAGAGCAAAAGGAACTCCGGTAAGTTTTCCACAGATTCTGCCACAGGAAGCTGATTGCTCATGCAGAGTTATTGCCTGAGGAAGCACAATTTCAGGATAAATGATAGTACAGAGATCATATTAGTCTCTTTGTTAGTGGAGTGTTCTTCTAGTTGTTATCTCTGGAGGAAAAGAAAGCATGTCTTTGGGAGAATTCTTGTCTACCTATAAAGGAAGGTTTCATGTAGGTAGATTAACCATAGCCTGTTAGGTAAGAAACATCCCAGGATAACCAACCATCCCTTACTATGTACCACATTCTGTGCTAATAGTTGGGAACCTACATTATTTTATTTAATTTTATTTAATCTGAATTATTTTCCTCATTTTATTCATGAGGAAACTGAGGTTGAAAGAGGTGTAGTAAGCAGCCTAAGATCACAGAGTTAATGAGAGGAGATCCTGGATTGGAATGTCTGTCTGACTCCAAAATGCCTAAATTTCATGGTAAAAATTTTTGTCTTTTCTGATGAGATTGATGCATGAAGTAAAAGAAGTTCGAAGTAAGAGCATATGACTATTTAAATGTCCTAAGGTAAGGTGCATAGGCAGTTGATAGAAGGGTGATGTTCTTAATTCAAACTCAATTTTGTAATCAGTATTATTCACTTGACTTAGTAAAAAAGCTTGCTCAATATGCTATGCTGGAGAGCTATAGGTGATTAGGAAAAGAGTGAGAGAAAAATGAAAATAATATGACACCGCTTACAAATACCTGGGAAAATCAGAAAAAGATGGGACATGGGAGCAGGCCTGGTGTTGTCTTAAAGGTTTCTAACCCTAGAAATGTAATTTTTTGCTCTTTTCAAGGAATAGAGAATGTTTTAATAAATTTAAGGATCTAATGACATTGGTTAAGTATGGTTGTAGAAGAGACAGACTTTTCTAAGTGTAAACATGTTAGTTCAAGGTATGCTTCTAGGCTTCATTTGCTTTGCCTACTAAAACCTGGTATAACTTTGAAAAAATGATAGGGTTGTTAAGTTTTGTATTGACTACTGAATTTGGTTATGGCTTTATATGACTAATTGTAAGGCTTGTTCTTTTGCTTTAGTAGTATTGGGCAAATGTCTGATGATGTGAAATGGTCCACTGTGGTTTGCCCACAACTATATGTAAACCAACACCCTTACTTCTGGAGAGTTGAATTCAAGAATTTTATTTGAATTATTTTATTATAGCTATTTACTGTGAAATGAAGGGTAATTGACTAATCTAGGATCTGGGAGCGATTTTAGTGATTGGAAAATTGGATCTCCACCTGTCACTTGAACAAATAAGCAGCTTCTCAAATGTGCATTCAACCAGTTGATTCAAAAGGGTATGTTTATGGGGCTGCTGCTTGTTCACTGGCTGATTACGGTCTATATGATTTAGAAAATCCCTCCCCTCCCTCAAAATTCCCAAACTCAGAAATGTAGATACCTCTACAGTATAGGTATAGGTACTTGGAAATATATAGGCTTTTATGAAAAGTATCTATTTGGTTAAAGGAAAAGGTTACAGTTAACATGATCAAGTGTAAATTTTATAATCTGACATGTATCTTTAGCCAGGAAAGTAAATTACTTACATTTATCTAAAATGTAGAACTAGTTGTATTTTACATATAGAAGGTATTTGATAAATATTTGTTAATTTGGTTTTCTTTACCCAGAACTGTCCTTGAGATATATAATTTTGACTGACTTCCTTATGATTCATTATATCTTTTTTTAAAGATTTTATTTATTTATTCATTTATCCCCCCCTTGCTGCTTGTGCTCGCTGGGTCAGCTAACCACGCTGTGCGGGCGGGCTTGCCTTCACCAGGAGGCCCCGGGAACCGAACCCGGGGCCTCCCATATGGTAAACGGGAGCCCTACTGATTGAGCCACAGCCGCTTCCCATTATATCTTGACTATTGTTTATTTTACCTTTAGCAATTTCTTTCTATTCAAGTCAAAATAATTTCTGTTAATGTGGGATGTTTGAATGTCCACCCCCCAATTAAGTGGAATGCTTTGGTAAAAATAGACCTCCACTTGAGTATATCTGTCAGTAATCAATAACAAATGATAAATATACTGTAATTTAAAATTTTTTTGATGATGGACTTGCCCTATAAATTGAGTTATACTAAGAATACTCAAAATGGCATGAAAACTTATGAGAAATTTGAGTCCTTATTATAAAATCAAGGGAAAATTAGCTTTCTGAAGGTACAGGCATGACCTTCAACTCCTAACCATCTAGAAGGTGTTTAGGCAAACTTTCAAAGCAGTTAGAATTAACCAAAGTGTCTTAAGAGATGACTGATTAACTCTCTGAAGTGGCATTTCAGTTTGAATGAATCTGATTTCATTCTTAATTCCTAAATAGTTATTTTGGACCTTGGTTTTCTGTACATTTCATTTAATTTTATAATCTATTAGAATAACTTTGTGTATATCAATATTTTTCATGTTTTATTAGGGTTGCTATAGATATTAGAAGAGGTAAAGATTTTCTAATAATGCTAGAGATGGCTTTGAAGAAGTTAGTTTAAATGTTTCTACTGTCTTACATGATTTGGGCTCAATCTAGGCTCAAGCTATATAGATGGAAAAATAAAGAAGGTATGATTAAGGAAGATAATAGCATTAATAAAGTGCCTGGTATAGAGTTGAGGTCTTTATATGTTATATATATCTAACCTGGTACTGATTAAAAACCACAATATCTGGTTTCTAACCTCAGTGTCTTACTTTACCCTTAGAAACCAGATTTGTCCAGAGATTTGTAGAAATTGTTTGAATTGTTCATGTTTACTTCACTGACAGATTTGTGAATACCTGTCTTCAGGGTTTTAGATAAATTGTGAGGTTGAATAAGGCTTTCTTTCTTTTAAGAATTTCAGAAAATGGGATTGTGTATGTGTGTGTATTTTCAAAGTCATCTCATTTTAGGTTTTAGGTTTGAGTCCTTGCCAGTAACAAATTGTGTACTCGTGGGAAAGTCTTTTAACTTCTTTGAGCCTCAATTTTATTATCTGTCAAATAAGGATACTGGGTTAGATTGATATTTTCAGAATTTTTTGACTGAAACCCACAATAAGAAATATATTTTATAAAGCATTCCAGTACACTTGTATGTGCGTGTATTGAAGACCAAAGTTTCTCAAAGTAATACATGTCCTTACAATATGTTATATATTCTTTATTTTATTAAAAAATGCCATTCACTAAATTGATTTCATGACCCACAAGCATCATTTTGTTGCTTTCAGATTGTCCTTTCAATGTTAGTATTTAAAATTGAATTTTAGGATTCAGTTTTACGATTTGTTAACCAAAAAAGCTAATTGAGCTTTTAGCAATGAAAAACTGTAATCCTGTATGAAAACTCTTATCAAATTGTAGAGGGGACATTGTAGGGAAACAGGCAGAGCACTTGGGGACTGCTGTGCTATCAGTTATGCCAGGTCAACAGCAGTGACCTTCTTTCTGCTTTACTTTCTTTTCTACTGACCATGTCTTTTTTCAGTATCTCATGTCAGTTCCTTGGAGCTGAAGTCGTCAGAACTCGGGAAGTGAGATCAGAATAGCAGATTGATCAGGAAAGAATGGAGGTATGTAGCATTTAAATGTATGCTACCTTACTTTTCCTGATTGTGAAAAGAAAGTAGTTAAAGTTCATCAGGGGAAGTTGCTATAGACTAAAACATCTGATAAATGCTGTTCAATTGATGGGACCTTGGAAAGTACATATATTTGCTATGTTTCAGTTTGTATATGTATAAAAAGTCAGGAACATGTATGTATCATGTGCCTATTAATCTCATTACTTTTTTGTCTTAATTTGTCAGGGCTGCTATAACAAATACCACAGACTGGTTGACTTAAACAACAGGAATGTATTGTTTCTTTATTTTGGAGGCTAATAAGTCCAACATCGAGGTGTCGGCAAGATCATGCTTTCATTGAAGTCTGTAGTGTTCTGGTGATGGCTAAATAGGGGGTGGAGAGAGGCACTACCTTACCTTGAATTTTTCATAGTAAATATCCTCAGAAAAAGAGAATAGATCTCAACTTAAACTCGTACTGATAGAAGCCCAGAAGAATGTGTGGTCCATCATGGCAGTGTGGGGTGGGTTTATGGCCACTGCTTTTGAGACTTTTGGTGGTCTTATAGCTAAAAGACAAATACCAGCATAATTTGGTCCTGGAGGGCTACTATGGTCAGAGGTTGGCAAGTTTAAAAAGTAGTTGATAAATCAAAATAATTAGGAGAAGGAGTGTTCAAGGACTAGGAAAGCCCAGAGCAGTTGCACATGGACAGACAAGCAAGGGACAAGCAAGGGACAGTCCCAAAGTCAAGTGCTGATACTTGTGGTGGCTTTTTGTGAGTCCTTATAAGGTTGTATGGGTAGTCCAGGGGAAGGGGAAGGGACATCAGACCGAGCTACATAGAAGGGGCATCTAGCAACCCACCGGAACTAAGATCTCACCAATGTGCAAAATATTTGTATGTAACTAGAGACAGCCTTTATGTAGTTCCCAGGGGGCATTTTTGAAATTTTTTTCCTTGCATAGAAGTCCTGAATAAACAATTATATTTTTTTCCTTTGTTCAGAAGTTTAAAAAGTAGAACATGATTTTCTAACTTAATATCCAATATTCAACATTTACTAACATAATTTATATGCAAAGCTTTAGTAAAAATATCAAAGTAGTTTATTGTGAGACTGCTGTGTACCCCCATACAATGGCCTCTATTAAGTAGGGAATAGTATCTCAATTTTCCAGAAAATTGAGGATCCTATTCAGTTGGACCATATCCATATGAATTTGCAATTTTTGTAGCCCCAACCAGTTGAAGAGCAGCAGTATTATATTGTTCAATCTAATAATTTACCTAAGATCAAGTAACCTTGCAGTGACAGACGTGGTATTCTAATTTAGCTTTGACTTACCCAGCGGTCATATTCACTTTTTCCATTGATTTTTATTGCTTTCTGTATGGAAATGGCCACATTTTGAAAACTCACTAGACGGATAGTGCAGTAACCAAAAGATATTGTCCCATCATAATGCAAAAACCTAAGAGCCCATTCTAGGTTGGCATTAAAAAAAAAAAAAAAAAAAAAAGGAAGAAGGCAATCAAAACGGACATTTTGCCCAATATATATATTTTAAATAAGTGACTATTAAGGATTTCTTAAGGGAAGGGTGATTTCAGTGTTCCCAGTGTAATTATTTCTAAGTTTATTTATTTGCTGAAGGTTAGCATATTTATGGGGTTGAAATCCAAAAGTGCCATTTAACAAACACCAGTTAAAAGGCAGCCTTATAAGCAGCAAACCATTTTCTGAATACTAAATATGTTCCTTCCCCATGTGTTTGCTGAGTGACTTCTTCCTATTCTGGAGACTTGATGCTCTACTCATCCAGTATGCCATGGTGTCAAAGAGTAACCAGATATGTTTAGAAAAGATGCCTCCCCCAGAACCCAGAGTCATTCCCAAGGTGCTCTTGTAAATTCAGCACAGGAGTGGCATGTGCATAAATTAACATGAGTTGCTGCAGGTGGGAGCTGTATTAATTTTCCCTGTGCACTGACTGTCTAATCTAAACATTCCAGTGTGGAAAACAAAACCGTTAGTTGATATTTCAAGGGAAGGGTCATTGCGCCTCAGATGGATAAAAAGGATATATGCAAAAAGAAAGCAGAATATAAACACAGAATATCTGAACTTGAGATACAGAAAGGTCACACACTCATCTAATTTCAAGGGGTAGAAATTTGCAGATGTGTTTGTGATTTTACCAGCTATAGCGATTTCAAGTATTGAAATGGCATTTGGAATGGGAAGATAGAATTCAGATTAGAGTATAGTGAATAGCAAAGTGAAAATGTTGTTCTTCTAGCAGCTTACAGATACTTCATTGTATTTGCCTCTGCTAAATCTTGATGGAATGGTCTTGAAAGAGTGATGCCTGTTGTTCTTGGCTTTTATCGATTTTGTTCCATGCAGTGTGAAGGGTCTGCTGCTTGTCCTAAAATGATGAAACTGAAAGAAGATTGATTTTGGATGACTTCCAGTACCTTCCTTTAAACTTTAGTTTGCAAAAAGTGGCCACTCAAAAACAAAATGAGAACGCCCACAATCCACTCCCTACTGCTAAGAAACCAAAATTTGCAGTTCATGCACCTAATATCTTTGAAAGGATTAGAAATTCCAGCCTATTTTGAAGAAATAATACTTTCATATTTCATCAGTTCTATTTTTTATAAAAATGCTAGACAACCTGTCTTTCTACATCCCCAAATCTCATTGAATCTCTTACTTTTTTCCAAATATGTCATGAAGAACAACTGTTGGAACCTTAGAGAATTACAGATTCCCGCACCCCACCCCCCATACTTTTAGATTTTGAACATTTTAGGGTATTAATTTGTAGAAACAAGATAAGTTGCTTTTAAATGAATTAATATAGGCTCTTTCCTATGGTATGAGTTTTCTGTTGTGTAAAGGAAAAGTTAAATGTCTAAAAAATATCCATGGCTAAACACACACATACACACACGCACACACCTATCTCTCCTACTCCTACCATGAACCCTTTGACTCATATGTTCATTAATAAATAGTTCTACCAATTGATAGAAGGCTCTACTGTCACCTTTACTCATTTTTCTTTGGGGCCTTAATGGTGGTGGTTGCATTTCTTAGAGGTGAAGAAAATGATGACGGGATGTGTGGTGTGAAAAGCCAGAGATGACATTAAAAGTAAGAAAGAAGTACAGGTATAGTCTTCTTGAGACTGACCTTCTTTGGGTTGGGATTCAGTCTTCACCATATCACTTGCCATTTGGCAATCTTTGAAATTTTGAATATGGCAGTGTCAGTGGTTGGATGGAGGTTTGGGGTTTGAGGGCTTAGAATTTTAGTGTTAATATATATATATTTTTTAAGGATCCCATTTTTGTTTTTCACAGTTTTCGCAATTTTTGGTTTAATTATGGAGAAAATAGGATCCAGTCTCCTATATTTACTTTGGTGTTCATTTATTCACTCAACATTTATTGAGCTCCTGTTGTGGGCAAGACAACTATGTGGCATATGCAAATGTATAAAACATTGTTTTTGCCATTAAGAACTTCATTATCTATTAGGGGGAAAGGAATCACAGAGTGCCTCACTCAGGCCTGATGTTCTCACTCTTATGCTAAAAGAATAAAAGGGATCCTTTAGATTTCTTAGTGAAGTTCAACTCACCAGGATAAGAAACCAGAAAAGTATGTAGATTTTCCTGTGAACTATGTCTTGGAAATTTCTAATTTGTCTGTTATAGGCACTTGATTTAGGATTTGAGGTTTATAATTCTGGTTTTTGCCCAGTTAACATCTTAGGCAAAACTTAGTTAAACCTGTGCATGGGTATTTGGGGTTGGTGGGGATACTTGTTGGAAAATCATCTCCCACCCTCCCACCAAAGCTGTACAAATATGGACAATAGGTAGAGCAAGCCTTTGAAAAAGATCGCCTCTGCATGGGGGAATCTGGTGTTTTGGGACTGAAGTAATTGCATGGCCTCTGTGGGTAGGCAAGAGTGAGAAATACTACATAAGGGTAACTGTGGTATGTAACAGTGGGAGACAAATACCAGGAGGGCCAGCCAAGAGTTTAGCAAACTCTTCCATGGGACACAGATTCTTCTATGATATGTACTCTGATAAGAAACCTTTCTTTGTGTTCAGAAGTCAGAAGGATAACTAGGGGAGGGAAGAGAGAAATAGTGGAAGAGATGCAGGTAAGCATGAATCTTGGAAGCCAAGGAAGAAGTCATAGGTGTCCAAGAGTGCAGATAAAGTTGAGAGAATTGGGAAAAGCTAAAGCTTTAGATATGATAGCCATTGGTGTATTTAAATCTGGCCTTTGAGATCATCTAACTTGTTATATGGCCTTTTCTTTCCTTTGTTAGTCCATTAGTATTAATAATCTATAGTATTATATAGAAATAATCTATTAGTATATTAGTAATTACCTTTTGGTAACATATATTTTAAAAAGTTTTTAGTTACTATTTTTTTTTTTTTTTAAGGTTTTATTTATTTATTCATTTATCCCCCCCTTGCTGCTTGTGCTCGCTGGGTCAGCTAACCACGCCGTACGGGCGGGCTTGCCTTCACCAGGAGGCCCTGGGAACCGAACCCGGGGCCTCCCATATGGTAAACGGGAGCCCTACTGATTGAGCCACAGCCGCTTCCCAGTTACTATATTTTATTACCTCTCCAGTCTCAGCTCTTATTTCCTCCATCAAAGTACTAACTCTTTAATAAAGAAGCACATATATTATCATACCATAAATTTGCCTTTCATTATACATTGATAGTGGTATTTCAAAATGATTTGCTTTCTCTGTAATTTTATGTATTTTATTTTGTATTCTTAAAAACATTATTCTGAAAAAGGGCCCACAGGCTTCATAGATTGCCAAAGAGGTCTGTGCCACAAAAATGGTGCAGAAAAAGTATGTACTCTCTACTTATGTCCCCAACTCAGTGGCTGCATACAGATACTTGATAAATATTTGATGCATGAGAAATAGGAGAGATTTAATAAACACTTAGCCTCCCACCCCCCACCATGCAGGGTGTTATACAATTCATTATGTTTCAACTTTCTTACTTGGAATCATATTCAGTGATAACTAAGTTTGAGTGATTGAGGTGGAGTCTACCAGAATCTCCCTGGCTAGGCTCTTTGTGGTGGTCTCTGTAGCAGGGCCAGCCCGATTTAGGTAAGAGCCGAACAGAGTCAATCACACAGTCACTTAGCCACACAGCACACAGACATGACTCTGGAGACCAGGTTTCTTCAGGCAGGTCTATTTTTATTGAGGAAGTGCACAGTCTTTTATAGGCAGGGTGGGGGTAGGGGTGTGTGGCGGTGTTGGATTGGCGGACCTTGTTGCTGAGGTTGGAGGCAGATTTGAGGTTAGCGCGCCAAAGTGAGCAGCTGCCAATTCCGGGAAGACCTTCGGCTACAGATCAGGCCATTATGTGTCACTCTGTGCTAACCGCAGTAGTCATGTTGGCTAGGCATAGCAGTCTCTCCAACAATTCCTCCGTTTTGTTTTGTTTTATAAGCAAGGCTGGTTTTGGCTTTTTGGGTAGCTGCGCCTGTCTTAGGTTGTCTCCTTAAGAGATCTTACCCGTCATTGGCTAACAGCTAAGTTTCCAGAAGCCAGGGGGCAGCAGCGCCTGTCTTAGGTTGTCTCTTTTGAGAGATCTTACCCGTCGTTGGCTGCCTGCTGAGCACCCATAAAGGAGGACAGCGGCGTTGGGTTTGCTGTGTTTGAGCTCTTACCCAGCTTTTTGCTGTTCGTTGATCATTATGGAGGCTGACTGCGTGCGGTTAGGCATTTTGTGAGCAGGTCGTAGGTGCGCGGGTTAGACAGCAGAGGTGACCTCTGTGTCATCTTGCTCAATTGGCTGATATTGTGCTAGCTGCAGGCGGTATACTACAAAGGCAGAGATTTTTTCTATACGACTATGTATCCATTTAACGGTACAGGGTGTGACCGCACAGATGGTAACAATTAGTATAGGGGGCTGATAAGGGGGGCAAGCCAGGTGGTAAGTGGAGACCTTAGCCACTGTAGGAAGGGGTAGGGGTTGGTTTGTCTATGTATAATTTCATTGCGGATCTCATTGAGTTTTTTGACGTTTTCTTCAACTATATTGGATTCATTGATGTAATAGCAGCACTCTTCTTGCAGGAACAGACAGGTGCCTCCCTTTTCTGCTGTAAGGAGGTCGAGAGCGCGACGGTTCTGTAATGAAATTTGTGCAAGAGAGGTAATTTGTGCTTGTAAGGAGGAAAGGGAAATCGTGGTAGATTCAAGAACTAGTTGTAACTGTTGTTCTAGATTTTGTTTTGCAATGACACTATGACCAATAGCGCCTCCAGCTGTGGCTGCTGTAGCTATGGAGACGGAGAGGGAAATGCCAATTAGTACCGGGATGAAAGCAGCACGTTTTTGGATGGGGTGGAGCAGATTTTGGAGCTCTGCTGGGCTATATATGGTGAGTTGAGGGGTAATAGCAACTAGTAGACAGGGCCCTAGATATGTGTTATTTAAGCATTTGGTGAGGGTGGAGTTGCATCAGAAGTGAAGGTGTAGAGGAGCAGTGGCGTTGTTGGTGATGGTTATATTAGTGGTGCAGCTAAGTGTGTTTTTGGGGGGTGGCTGTGTGGTATTGGGAAAAAGGCAGGTAATATTGTTAGGATTTGAAATCCAGAGGGGGATGGAGAGAGGTGGTGATGAGCAAAAGACAGGGGTGGATAGATTATAGGAAGCCTGATAGGGAACATCGACTGCAGCAAGTAGTGGGCGTTGTAAGGAAGTGCAAAGGAAGCAATAAGACATGTTTATAGGACTGGCGGAGGAGTTTAATAGAGAGACGGCCAAATTAATAGCTTGAGTCCATGTTGGGATCTGAAAGCTTGTTGTAGAGAGGTTTTGGGAAAGGGCTGCTGCGCTTTTGACGATGAGTTGTTGAACCTGAGAAATGTTGCGTGTGTAGAAGGTTTCTAATTGTCTGGAGATGAATATGGTGCAGGGTGGGCGGGAATTGAGGTCGGTATATAGTGCACCTAGAACTCCTGCCTGCCAAATAGGATTCCAGGGATCAGAGATGCGCAGGTACAGTTGACCTTGAGTGGCGTTATAGTAAAGCAAACATTTTTGGTCAGTTGGTGGCTTGGGGTTGTAAACGCTGACACGGCAGCTGTCAGTGTTGCCATGAACACAAGACCGATAGGGACATCCGCCGTACTCCTTATCATAGTTGTTTTGAGTACAATAACTTTGCATTTGTTGATGCACAAAGCAGGCATAGGGGTGTGAAGCAGCGTAGAATGGTGGCCTTGCTGTGAGGACTGTGAATGAAGTAGGTTTAATAGATATGGTAATGGGAGTTTGATAACCTGCGGGTGGGCAATATGCTGTGCCAATGAAGGCAGTACCAGCATTGTAGTATGAACTGAACTGTTCTCTAACTGTGAATTTCCATTGTGATGAGGTGGCGATAACGGGTGGGAAAGATGCCCACAATGTGAGCGAGAGAGATAGAGGAGTGACAGTGTGTGTGCCAGTGTGGGGTTACTTGCCGCGAGTAGGTTGTTGCGGTGTGGGGGCGTCATCGTTGGTCCAGGCTGAGCAAGGTTTCCTTGTTGGGTACTGCTGGTTTGACTAGTTGGCTCGGTATCCAGAGTGGTTGTTCTGCCTCTTCTGGAAAGATACAAGCATAGCCTCGTCCCTGTGTTAGCAGGGGATGGGGTCCTTTCCACTCATTGGTTAAAGGGTCTTTCCAACGGACTAAGGGCACGGGGGTGGGGGCATTTCTTAGCCCACCCCAGTGTCGAATGGCAGGGGAACATTGATTATCATCGAAGGTGAGAAAATTTAGTGTGACTAGGACT
Source organism: Tolypeutes matacus (assembly GCA_026826555.1). Lineage (NCBI taxonomy): Eukaryota > Metazoa > Chordata > Mammalia > Cingulata > Chlamyphoridae > Tolypeutes > Tolypeutes matacus. The sequence goes on from JAKSZT010054399.1 coordinate 15,804,453, forward strand.
TTGTTTAGGCAATCCCGAGGGGTATCCTTGGGGTATTTACCTTTTAATTTTTGGATTTGTTGTTTAAGCTTGGAATGAGTGCGCTCTATAATGGCTTGATCTTGGGGGTTGTATGGGATACCAGTTTTGTGTGTGAGTTGCCAAGATGCACAGAACTGCTGAAAATTTGTTGATGAGTAACATGGGCCATTGTCTGTTTTTATTGTCCATGGTATGCCCATTTGATTAAAGGCCTGTAGACAAGCGGTTATGGCATGTTTGGATTTTTCACCTGTTAAGGAGGTGGCAAAGATGAATTCTGAGGTGTCAAAATGACATGGAGGAACTTGGACTTCCCAAAGACAGGGACATGTGTAATATCTATTTGCCAGATGGTGTTTGGCCGGAGGCCCCGAGGATTTACTCCTTGGGGCTGGAGGGGGCCAACTGGAAGGAGAGGTGCGCAGTGCACACATGCACGCGCAAGATGTTTGCATTGCTCTTGGGTTAATGAAGGGAAGAGTTGGTGTAGGGAGCGAGCGGACATGTGGAATTTGGCGTGGAGTAATCTCGCTTGGTCTAAATCAGTGGTTAGCACCTTGATTGTTAGCACGGAATTGGCTACAGAGTTACCGCGTGCCAGTGGACCAGGGAGATTAGTATGGGAGCGGATGTGTTGTAGAAGCCAAGGGAACCTGCAATTTTCTAGTAGATATTTTATGGCAATGAGCATCTCATCCTGAAGGGACATTTTATTTTTAAGGATGGCATGCGGCAGCGCTCTTAGTTTGTGCAGCATAGGCACTGTCAATGAAAATGTTTAAGGGAGGTTTTGATGGTATAAGAAGGCTAGGAATAGAGCATAAAGCTCTCCTTGTTGTACAGATCCAGTATGTGGGTAGACAGAAATTTTATCTGGAGTGTTGGATTGTTTGAGAACAATTGCGCTGTGGGTTTTATTGGCATCAGTGAATATAAGAGCCACATGCGGGATAGGTTGGGTGGAGGGGAACGCATGCGAGGAAAGGATAAATGGAAGGAGGGTCATGGATGTTATGAGTCTGTGCTTGGGCAAGTGATTATCTATTTGTCCTGTGAACCCAGCAAGGAGGACTTGCATATTTAAGTTATTCTGTATAAGATGATTAAGTTGTTCTTGGGCAGACGGGAGTACTAAGGTGTCGGGCTCAACGCCAAATAGGCGGATAGCTGTATTTCTGAGTTTTCTTCCGAGAATGCAAACAGCATCGCAGTATGGGGTAATTTTTCCTAAACCGCTGAGCGCCAGGTGGACCCAGAAGAGTGGCTCACGTTGATACAACAGGCCAGTTGGGGTACCTGGGGTGTTTCTAACTAGTATGAGGAGTGGGAGATCAGGTTGGAACCGTGCTAGTTCCATATTTTTCAGTTTGTTGTTAAGAAGGTTAATGCATGCACGCTCTGGCTCGCTAATGGTGCGGTAACTAGATGGATTGGGATCTCCTTCCAGAAGATTAAAGAGCAGCTTAAGTTCATGAGTGGTAATGTTTAGGTGTGGACGGAGCCAGTTGATGTCTCCACACAGGTGCTGCAACATGTTTAATGTGCAGTGGTTTGGTAAATCAAGGACAGGGACAGCGGGAGTAATGCTGTCAGTGATGGTGAACCCCAGGAAGGTAAAGAGTGGACAGTGCTGGACTTTGTCTGGGAAGATTGTGAGATTTAGTTGGTTAAAATTGTGCAAGAGGGACCTATTCACAGGCAATCTTGCAGGTGAATAGGGTCTGAATGGGCTAGGAGTATATCATCCATGTAATAGATTACTTGAGAGTATGGCAATAGAGGGTAAGTGGCCACAGACACAAATAATTGACAGATTGCAGGGCTATTTTTCATGCCTTGGGAAAGAACTGTCCACTGGTACCTTTGCTGGGGGGATGGCGTTATTGGTGGCGGGGATAGAAAAAGCGAAGTATGGGCAGTCTTCCTCATGAAGAGGGATGGAGAAGAAACAGTCCTTAATATCTACAGCAATGATGGAGTATCCGCTAGTGATTGCTGTTGGATGGGGCAAGCCTGGTTGGGGGGAGCCAATTTTTTCCATCTGTACATTGATATTTCTTAGGTCATGGAGTAAGTGCCATTTGCCAGATTTTTTCTTAATGACGAAAACAGGTGAATTGTGGGAACTAATGGAAGGTTCAAGATGCTTTAGTTGGAGCTGTTCTTGTACTAGGAGTTGTAATTGTTCTAATTTTGTTCGAGGCAATGGCCACTGTTCTGTCCAAATGGGATTTGTTGTTTTCCAGTTTAATTTGATGGGTGATGGTTTTGTGACTGTGAATAGGGGCGATGGACAGCAGCCTCTAGGATTGGGGGTGGACCACAGGATTGGAAGTTAAGACAGCGCCAACTTTAGGGAGAACATCATGTCCCCAGAGGGAGTGTGTAATCGTAGGCATTACAAGGGGGCGGAAAGTCCCTGTGGACCCATTGGGGTTTGTCCAATGTAAGGTGTTGACAACTTGTTGGGCTGGTTTTAGGCCTCCGACACCTTGGACTAATGGGCCAGGCTGTAGTTTCCAGGTGGGATCTACATTAGTTAATAGGAGGACGGAAATGTCCGCTCCAGTATCAATTTGTCCAGTGATAGATTTGCCTTGTATAGTTAAGGCAAGAAAGGCTTTATTCTGCGTTATGGGGATGGTCCAGTATATTGTGGGTTGATGGTCCTCTCTTAGTGGTGGGACTGAGAGGTGCCCCTGGCCTAGTTTAAAGGTGGCAGAGGGGTACCTTGGATATCAACTGTGGATTTGCAATCTTTTTTCCAATGAAACCGTTTTTTGCATCGCAGGCAGACAGAGTGGGGTCCTGGGGGAGTGCACAAGACTTGTCACAGGAGGGGTAGGCTGTTGCGTATGGAAAGGGTTAGACGGGCACTCTCTTGCAAAGTGACCAGGCTGACGACAGTTATAGCAGGTTCTAGGACCTTTAGGGAGGTGGAGTTGTTCTACCAAAGTGGCAGCAAGGATAGAGGTGGAGCTTTGGGAGGCAGCGACAGCAGCGGAAGCAGCCACGGCAGCAATAGAGGAAGCGGTTAGGGAGCTAATGTCTCTGCAAGCTAAAACCCGGTTGTCAGGGGTTTGGTTACAGATAGGCGTAATAGCTTGTTTACAAGCGGTATTTGCGCCTTCCCAGAGGAGTTCTTTAAGCAAAGCCTCAGTGGCGGTGGCATGGGGAGACCTTCCCAGCGACGGCTTCCTTGACTCGGCTATAGAATGTTGAGAAAGGTTCGTTTGGACCTTGGAGGAGGTCTGCGAAGGTAACAGGTTTTCCTTGTGGGTTGAGCTTTTGAAAAGTGGTCTTTGCAATAGCATGGCACTGTTCAAAATAGAGAGGTGGGCATGCTGCCTGAACAGAGGGGAGAGCCCATTGTCCTTCACCCCTGAAGGAGTGGGGGGGGGGGAAACTCGGTAATGCCCTTGGTGAGATTACAGACACCGGTTTTGTCAGCTTCATCATTAAACATGGCATTTCATGTGACAAAATCTCCAGGGGTAAGAATGGTGCATGTGAGATTTTTCCAATCGATAGGGCAGTTGTATTCAAAAGAAAGGTTTTCAAGAAGCATTTGAGCGCCACTTTGCCACACCATGTTCTATTCTCAAAGCAACAGCTCCCATCTGCATAGCCCTCTCCAGCTTGCAGAGTGCTCTGCAGGTATGCTACTAGTTGAGTCCTGCCTGTGAGGGGACAGCCATCACTATGTGTCTCCTTTTTGTCAACAAAGAAACAGAAGCGCAGAGAAATAGAGATCATTGCAAAAGTCACTCAGAGAGAGACGCTGCCATGATTCTAGCTGGTGGTGGTTTGAAGCTATATGGACCCCAGAAAAATCATGTTCTCAAAGCAAATCCATTTCTTTGGGTATAAACCTATTGTCGGTGGGAACTTTTGATTAGTTTACTTCAGTTAAGGGCCTTTTGATTAGGTTACTTCAGTAAGGCATGGCCCAGGATGGGTCTTAATCCTCTTACTAGAGTCCTTTATAAGAGAATGAAATTCAGAGTGAGAGAGAAAGTCACAGAACCAAGGAAGTGAAAGCAACAAAACCTGGGAGAGAAGGAAGAAACTAGCAGATGCTGCCATGTGCCTTGCCATGTGACAGGAATCCAGGATCGCTAGCAGCAGGTCTCCAGAGAGAAAGTATCAACATGATGAAACTTTGATTTGGACACTTTTCTCAGCCTTAGAATTGTAAGCTTGTAAACTAATAAATCTCTCATTGTAAAAGCCAAAAAAAAAAAAAAAAAAAAAGAAGCATTTGAGCATAGGGGCTATTAAGGCCATCTTCTTGAACTGCTTTGCGTAAATTGGTGATAGTTTTATTATCATAAGGGTACCAGCTGTGTGGAGCAGCGGGTGTGGGATATAGGTTGACAGGAAATAAGTGAGGAGGTGTAGGAGTAGTTTGAGAGGGGGGAATGCAAAATGGCCGCAAAGCGTTTGGCGGGAAAGGTGGAGGCACAGGGGATGGGTGTAGGGCAGGAAGTTGTTGGGGTATTGATTCACAAGATGGATGCGGTATAGGGTGACAAGATGAATGTGGGTTGGGTGGGGCTACTGGAAAGGCGGAAGGTAGGGCTAGTGGGGGAGGGAGGGGAGCCGCAGGGGACGAAGTGGCAGAACTGTGTGAAAAAGGATTGTTAGAGGGACCACATGGGGGCGGGGGCAGAGGAGCCCGCGAGTGCGCATTACGCTTTGGGGGCTTGGAGTGAGTGAGCGGAGGTGGCTCGGCTATGGAGGTGGCAGCGGAGGCTGCGCTGGGCGGAAGCGCCGGAACTGGAGCCGGGCGTGATGGCGGACTGGACTCGGTTGAGGAAGGAGGGGGAGAGGTGTAATGGGAGGAAGGTATGGTGGGAGAGCATGAGGAACTAACAGAGTTAGTAGGAGGTGGCACAGGGCTAGTAGGCGAACAGACTTTAACCTCGGAGGAGGGGTAGTTGGCGGTAGGTATAGGAGGGTAAAGAGGTTTAGCAGGAGGAGGTGGCTTGTACGGGGGAGGTGGCGGTGGCGGAAGGGAGGGAACAACGGAGGCTGTCGTTGCCTGGATAGAGGTGATTGGAGCAGATTGTTCAGGGCGGGGCGTCTGTAAGGCAGGCGTGAATCGCTAGGAGGGCAGGGATAAGGCCGAACGGGAAGGATTTCCCCTCGTGGACTTCAGCAGCCTGGGCTGCGCGCACGCAGTAGGAGCTTTGCCCAGGTGGCAGGGTCCCAGAGAGGGGCGCTGGTGAGCCAGGGGTTGAAATGAAGAAGAACGTCCCAATATTCGTGGACAAGCTTTTCAGAGATTTTTACGCGCCTAGAAGCTAGGAGAGTGTGAATGGCACGAGCCTGGGGTGCGTACTCCGCAGAGGAGGGATTTCCCATGGCAGGAACAGAGGGGCGACTTACCGAGGTAGAGGGAGAGCAGCACGGAGACTCACCGGGGGGCGGACGCCGAAAGAGGGGGCTGCCCCACGCTGGGCGCCAGTTGTGGCGGTCTCCGTAGCAGGGCCAGCCCGATTTAGGTAACAGCCTAACAGAGTCAATCCCACAGCCACTTAGCCACACAGCACACAGACATGACTCTGGAGACCAGGTTTCTTTGGGCAGGTCTGTTTTATTGAGGAAGTGCACAGTCTTTTATAGGCAGGGTGGGGGTAGGGGTGCGTGGCGGTGTTGGATTGGCGGATCTTGTTGCTGGGGTTGGAGGCAGATTTGAGGTTAGCGCGCCAAAGTGAGCAGCTGCCAATTCTGGGAAGACCTTCGGCTACAGATCAGGCCATTATGTGTCACTCTGTGCTAACCGCAGTAGCCATGTTGGCTAGGCATAGTAGTCTCTCCAACAGCTCTTTTTATCACTGTTAGACTTTTAGTATAGGGGTTAAGAGCTTGTCTCTTGAGCCACACTGCCTGGATTCAAATGTTGTTACTTCCTAAATGAGTGAAAGTAACAGGGCAAGGCCTTTAAGATTTTGTACTTCAGTTTTCTGTAAAATGGCATAACAATAGAAATGTATATGAACATTGTAGACACTATGATTATGGTATGTGCTTGTGCAAACAGAACTAGAAGTATATAAACTAAGATGCTTGGAGTAGTGAGAATATGTATTAATATTTTTTCTTTACTTTCTACATTCTCTTATAAACTATAAAGTATCAGATATAGAGTACCTCTTGCTGACTTGTTGGCAATGGAGTTAAAACTGTAACTTTATGGATTAACTTGCTAAGATATGAGTTAATTTTGGAGAATGTGAAATGGTAACCGGGGAACAATTGTCTGCCATCTATTGAAATACTGGTGCACTTTAACTTCCATAATAAATTTCTTCTTCAGGACTTATGACATTGAAAAGGACCTTAGATATACTCTTGGCATCTAGTTTAGTCTATATCACTGTAGAAGTCTTGCTTTGAGTACTTGTCATACTTTCTGTATACCAAGATTATAACAATTAACATTTTATTGTGATTATCTGATACAGATTTATCTTTATTAAAAAAATAGAGTATTAGCTTCTTACTATAGATAAATTGAGCAGATAAAGTTTTACCTCCCAATGATTCCTATAGTGTCCAGAACTTGGTAGGCATTGGCTAATAAGAGTGAATTATTCTCATTTACAATATGATGGAATATTTCCAGTTATATGCTTTCTGTTTTGCTTGCAGCCTTTGACATTGCAGGTTATTTCCTATTTTTAGAGAATCATATATGTGTTAAATTTAAGTGTTCCTATGACACGCATTCATAGTCTTAATGCTGGGGTAACACGAAATAATTTTTCTCCTTTTAAAGCTTTTGAAGGCCACTGCTGAGGTCTTTGGTCCTCACATATGTATACATACCCATTTCTTCATGTTTCTTACATGACAGTATCCAGGATCTCATTAGCCTAATGTGCTTTTCTTGCTGCCTGCTGTCTCATGTCTCCTGTTCAGGACCGGGCATGATAGGTGCTCAGGACTCAGTAATTCAGTTATCTCCCTTATCCCAGCAAATATTTTTATGTGTGTCATCTCTGGCATCATTTTAGCTTTTAAGTAGTGACACCACTCTGTAACACTGCATGTTAAGCATGTGGATGGCCAAAGTTATCTGGTCTGGATATACTTAACTGCTATCGAATCACATCATTCCCTTCCTATCAGTGGAAATTTAAGTTTTAACTATGAATGCAGGATGTTATGTTCTCTCTTGCTCTCTATGATCCAAAAGCCATTTTAAATTATTTGTGTGATTGGTTGGTTTCCCTGCTTACTCTGAAACCGAGAGAGTTACAACAGTATCACAACCATCTTTTCAAGAGCCTGAATTTTTCATCAATTTGTCATTTCATTTTTATTTATTTTGCTTTCCTATCATCTTTTTCTTATGAAATTTGTACCAATCTATAATGAAATATCTTAAGAATTTTAATAGGTAATCATATACAACCAAATTTTGTTATGCTTTCTTATTTGGTTTGATACGTATGAGCTCTAAATAGGCTTTCAAAAATAATTATAGGGCAGTAGAGTATAGTGGTTCAGAGTGTGGGGTCTGGAGCCAGATAACCTGGGCTCAAATCCTGGCTCTACCACTTGCTGGCTTTTGTGACCTTGAACAAGTCTGAGCCTCCATTTCCTTATTTATAACACAGGGATAATAATGGTACCTATGTCATAGGGTCATTATGAAATTTATAGGAATATGAGTGAACTCATAGAATTTACCCCCCTTCCCCTGGGGGGATGTGTGGAAACCACTATATAAGTGGAATGTTGTGGCCTCTTGAAAGAATTACCTGATATGAAATCAGCCCGACTTTTCTGGAAGTCAGTGAGGCAGGACTACCTTTTTTCTTTCCATGTTAGCTGCACTGACCAGCCTAGCTACCCCTCACCTCAGTAACAGAACTTGTGTTCAGAAGTTTAAATGTAGACAGCAGAGCTGGAAAAGCCTGCAGCATTTGGCCAGAATGGGGTAAATAGAGGGATAATAGAATTGGAAGGAACTGTTTTTAGGGAATTGGGAGAGGGGTGGGGAATGTACCCCAGGACCATAAGAAAGGGGGTAAAAACAGGCTTTGCCTAACACTTGGACAAAATGCCTCTGTCAGCCAGCCCCAGGGAGTAAAAACATGGGAAAGTAATCTGCAAAGAATTAATTTACTTTGAAATATGTAAGTGTGGTTGGTCAAAATGTATCCCTCTGCTCCTTACTGCCCATTACTTTTCTTTTAAATCTTCTCTTGATCTTGTTATTTCTTACCCTCATTACCAAAATAATTTGGTGAACTGAAAAATATAGTAATCACATTTATACATTGGTGATTGTTAAATAATAACAGTTTAATTTTTAAACACCTAGAATACTGACATAGTTCACTAAGCTTAAATTGCCTTTTGGTATTCATCTGATGTAGAAAATATAATTTATAACAAGGTCTATTTTTCAGATTTTGGAAGATATGAGACCTGCTATTTGTATTTAGGAAACCATTTCATTAGGTGTCATTTGTTAATGTTTTTAATTTGTGAGTTATCTTTTCCATACAGTGTAATTAATTCATTCTTGATATCTTAATTTATTAGATCAGCTTTTTGTACAGCTCAGTTTGTCCCTCACCTGGGCAGGTAGCTATACTTGTAACATCGGTTAATTCATGACTATTTTTGAGCAGAAATGTTAGGGACATTAAGAAATATTATTTATTCCTGCTCTTTTTAACTCCTCTTTCAAACAGTTTTTCCTGGCTTGTTCTCTCACACATTTAACATCCAACAAAAGTGACTTTTGTCTTGTTGTGGAAGTGGGCCAAGTTATTTGACATAATGACAGATGGGATATTATTTAGGGCTGCTGAAATTTTGGGCTCCACAAGTGCTTTGTTCCCTGTGGATTGTGTTTTGACCTGCCCGTTTCTGACAGCCATTGTGGCCTTCAAGTTCGTTATTGAGTTTGGAACATGCCCACAAAGAGGCAGCCTCATAAAGGATACCAGGTTTCAACTACAGTCTTACGATTTTTCTCAAACATTTCATATATTAGCATTTATTATAGTCTAATAAATTATAATTATACTATTATAAGAGGTGTTTATTATGGTTTGATGTTGTTTGTTTTTTACCTGGTTTCCATTCTGGAACACACATTGCGATTGTGCTTCTGAATATGTGTGCTTTTTGATTTCTTGGTCTTTTAGTTCTCACGTATGGATTCTTTGGTATGTATTTATTTGTAACTTGACAAAGACACAACAAATCTCAACCACTTTAGGTAAATGACATCCTTAAGAAATTAAAGCTCTTCCTTTTGCTTATTGGACATCTTTGCTATTGGAAATATTAGCATGCATTATTAGAGCAGGAAGGATGCAAAAATGAAGGCTGATCCCAACCTTGAGGTATTTTAAAATACTCCAAAGGGGGTAGGTGATCTATCTTCTTTTTCTTTCTTCCAATCAAAAATTCTTTATTCAGTCCCTCTTCTCACATATCTATGGGTCTACTTCCATGGCTCTCAGGGCAAACACCATATTTATAGGATCTGGTTAAAAACAGACTCAAAAGCAAACTGGTAGTGATACTAGCTATTCTTTATTGAAAGTTAAAAGCTCTATGTATGACATCTCTAACCTTTTCAAGTCAGAATCTATTAATACACTCATTTTATAGGTAAGTGAACTGAGGCTCATAAAATTGATTAAAATCACAGAATTAATGTTGGGAATTTAAAAACTGTATTCTATTTGTTGCCATTTGATCCTTTTCTATTTATTATGACTCATTATCTCTCAATATTGGTTTAAGATTAATACCGTTAACTTGTTTTTAAGAAGAAATCAATGTATTACAATTTAAAACTTGGTTAACAAAGAAAATTGTTATTTTTGCAACTTGATTTTTTTTCTTCAAATTGGACCTACTTGTATAGTTCTGTCAGATCTCCAAATATATATGCTGTATTTGTTGAGGGAGAAAATGAACCAGGAACGTAATTGTTCACCTAACTGTCTTGGCCTCACTGTGCACTCTCATGCCCCTGCCTCTCCTTAGTGTGTGAGGCGAAGGCTTTTCTGGACCCATCCAGTACTTCCCCAGCCTGGTGGAATAGCAGAGAACTGGGGAAAACTGCCTCAAAACCAGCTGCAAGGAGGTGGGGTGCTTTCTTGGTTTCTTGTGCTGATCTAGGCATAATTGTGGTCAAGAAAATAAGAGTGAATGATTAACATATAGTTCTCAATTTTATTCAACTGCCAGACTCTTAGCACTAGGAAATAAACCAAGCCAACTACCTGGCAGTGGTTTGATATTTCAGTTTTTAAAGTCAAAATTCATAGCTTTAAAAGCACTGAAATATTTTAATAGCTTATAAAGATAAAGAATGACTGGTGAGATGGAATTTAAATCAACACAGATTTCTTTCCTTATCATCTGTTCTTCTCCACAGTATTTGGGACTGTGTTTTTTGAATAATCACCCCAACAGAGATAATTTCAAATAACATGGGTTGGTAACCACTTAAGAGTTTTAATATTGATCAATATATATTATAATTTTCACTTTTCAGAGTAACACATTATACTTGAAGGTAGATTTTTAGAAACTACCAATTCACAGAAAAAGACTTTCCTATATTTCCTGAATACCATAATTACTTCCTATTTGATGGTCTCTGGTCTCCAAGGTATGAGGTTCAGGGATATAGCATGGAAGTGAGGGTGGGTGGATGGAGAAGGCAGCCTACAAACAGTTGGGTCAGTTCTACAAGGGCCCACATGATCAGGCTCCAACCTCCTTTCCTACCACTTTCTTCCTCAGTTCCTTGACCTCACCCACACTGGCCTTCTTGCTGATCTGAGACACACCAGCCATGTTCCCCCCAGGGCCTTTTGTTGCTCCTTCTCCTTCCAGATGCCTCTATGGTGGCCCTCCTTCCTGAGGGTCTTCCTCACAGGTCACATTCTCAATAAGGTATTCCCTTACCCTGTTTAAATTGCTGTCTTCTCATACCTAGCCCCTTTTCTGCTTTTCCTTTTCTCCATCTGTATATTACTCTGTAATATATGTTGCTTACTTATTTTGTTTATTATCTGTCTTTCCTCACTAGAGTATTAGGTCTATGAAGATAGAGATTTTCTCTTTTCTGTCCACTGTAGCACCTAAAAGAATGGAGATACTATAATGGAGCCTACCATGATGCCAGCCTAGAGTAGGTGCTCAATATTTTTTGAATAAATTTTGTAAAGCTTTTTTATATAATCTCAGAACTTAGAAACTGGCTTCATTTTGTTTTGCTTTTTTTTGTTTATCAGTAACCTGAAAATAAAATATAAATAGGTTGTGCTTCCTGTTAGGTAGTTAAGGAACAATATTATCATCATGGAGGACTGTTGTCTAGATTTCATTAAGAGTCAAAGAAGTCAGGAAGTTGTGATGAAAAGTCTGAAGAGTAGGGACAACCAGCAAGATGGTGGCAGAGTAAGCAGCTTCTAGAGTCAGCTAATCCTAGACGGCAGTTAGTAATCACTGAGCTATCTAAAGAACCTGTTTGGGGGCTCTAGGAGACCAGAAGTGCATCCTGCAACATCCTTGAAAGAATGGAAGAAGGATGGGAAGCGGCTGTGGCTCAATCAGTGGGGCTCCCGTTTGCCGTGTGGGAGGCCCTGGGTTCGGTTCCCGGGGCCTCCTGGTGAGGGCGGGCCCGCCCGCACGGCGTGGTTGGCTGACCCAGCGAGCACAAGCAGCAAGGGGGGGATAAATGAATAAATAAATAAAATATTTAAAAAAAAAAAAAAAGAATGGAAGAAGGAGACCGCCCATCTGCAGAGACTATTCGTGAGTAGAGCCCCTCACGCCATAGAGTCCGGTTCCCATCCTCCACTGGCGGCACAAGTCGCCTCGAGAGCTGTTCCTTGGCTGGAATTGGAAGCTCCACTTCCCCAAAACGGGGAGGAAGAGACCGTTAGGCACTAACTTCAGCTACTGATTAGTAAATTCGGCTGGCTAAAGAATAATCCTAAAAACAGCTGAAGTTTGAACCTGTACAAGTCGGGAAGAGGCCGGTAGCCACTATTTTAACTCCGCCCCTGGCATGAGGAGAAGCGGGGCTGATTGAAAATCACAGTGACGGTAGGGACCGCCTTCTTTCCATCCACTTAGTGTTTACGTATGTTTATGTATGAGTGATATACTTCAATAAATTTTTTTTTAAAGTCTGAGGAGTAGAGGTGGATACAAAGAGTTAGGATCTGGGAGTCAGGAAGCACACCCTGGCTATATTGGGGGGCTGGTTGTGTGAAATTACTCAACTTGCTTCAACTATTGTGTTTCATAATGAAACTCTGCACATGATGATATGTTTAGTGGATATCACCACCAGCAGTTTGAGCTGAAATTCAAGACCTGTAAAATAACTTTAAAATACATGAATGCTTCTATTCTAGTTGACAGAAAATAGACCAAGGATTGGAAAATCTAGATTTGCTTCCCAGGTACTCCTCTGATTTATACAATTGTGCTCTGAAAATAAGATTATTTTCTTTTAAGTGTATTGTTCTTTTAAGTTTAGACTTTGATAGCTTTTATTCTATTTACCTCTGATTCTCTAAATCCATTTACAGTAACACAAAATAATGGGGGCTGAGGATAATCTTGAATATCTTTGGTGATATGGAACTCACAATATCTCAAGATATTCCTTTCCTCCTTCAGACAGCTCTATTTGTAAGTTCTTATGCTCATAACAAATCTGTCATCCTTTAACTCTTTCCTCAAAAATGAGAAAAAAATTAAATCTCTCTTCCATTTGACTTTTTCCCCAGATATTTTATGTTAGCCATAAGATAATAATTATTCTGGCATGTCATCACTCCAAGTTAAATTCTCCTACCCTTTTCCAAAGTCCTACCCAGGCATGACTTTGAGCACACCAATACCATGCTGATCCCTTTCCACAAAATCTACTCCATTGGGTCCAGGCCTTGCTTTTGGTGCAGCACCCTGATTTAATTAATCCACAAACTAGGTACATCTCATCAGCCTGGAGAGGATGGGGTGGCCATCCTCTCTCATTTTTGAAACTGCTTCTTTCTATGTATAGTTATGATGACATTAGTTTCTTTGGTCACTACCATACTGTTGACATGTTGAGCTTCTGTCAATTAAAATCTGTTTATTTTCTTTTTTTCTGCTTATTGCCAATGAATCCACACCATTATCATCCTGTACTCATTGGAGTTTTTTGTTTGTGTTTTGGTTTTGTTTGGTGTTGTAGTATCTTTATATTCATTTTCATTAAATGTGATAGATATAAACCTTGCTAGTAGGGCTTCGATATCTTTTTTTTTTTTTAAGAATGATTCCTCCTTCTAACTTATTAATCCCTCTTTCCAGCTTTTTTTGTCACTGACATATTTGAGCCAAGGAATTAATGTAAAGGTTGACTGATATGGGGTTGAAGTTAAAGCTCTGTGGTATATCCACATGTACCTCTAAACGTGTGCTGCCTAATAAGAGAGATACAAGTATATGGCTACTTAAGTTTTAATTTTAATTAATTAAAATTAAATTAAATTAAATTAAAATTTTAGTTCCCCAGCTGTACTAGTCACATTTTAAGTGCTCAATAGCCGCGTGTGGCTATTGGGCAGCACTGATTCAGAGTAGTTCTATTATTGAAGAAAGTTCTGTTAGACAGCATTGCTCTGATATTGATCCATTAGTTAACACACTGAAACATAAATAGAATACCATGAAATATTTTTCTTCCACACTTACGCCTTTAATTTTACTATAGCAGATTACTGTGGGGATCCAGCAGGTGTTAATGGGAGAGATATATTTTAATTTGTGTTTTGAAGGATGAGTATGATTTTGAAAGTAGATTTTGGTGGAGTTGTCAATTTCTTGGGAAAACTGGGTATTACAGAAAGACATGAGCTTAGAAATATGCCTGGAAAAGAAGTTGGGGACATGATTGAATTTTCTTAAAAATAATATATGTACCACTGATGTCAGTATGCAGTATGAATTAGAGGAGGAAAAGGCTCATTTGTTCACTCACTCATTCACTTGGTGACTATCTGCTCCTGTGCCTGACTCTGAGCTATACTTAGAAGATACCAAGATGGGTTCTTTCCCCTGGAGGTGTGCTGAGATTAGCGTGGGAGACACACGCAGGAGCTGATAACTGCGGTTGGCTATGAGCTGTGGATGGGAAGGGTAGATGTCCTCAGGGAGCAAGGATGCCTGTCAGGGAGAGGGAGGTTTTCATTTTTGTCACTAGAGTGGCAGTATGACAAAGACTTTTATGTTGTTTCATTCAAAAGCACTTTGATGCATTTCCCCCATCATGCTAGGAACTGCTACATTTTGACCATCTCAACATGTATTAAATATTCTGGACAGAGTGGATGTGGCTCAAACAGTTGAGTGCCTGTTTCCCACATGGGAGGTCCTGGGTTTGGTTACCGGTGCCTCCTAACAACAAAAAAAGAAACAACTAGCAAAGAAATGAAAACAGCAACTCAGGGGAGCTGATGTGGCTCAGTGGTTGAGTGCCAGTGCCCAAAATATGAGGTCCTGGGTTCAACCCCCAGCCCTGGTACCTCTTAAAAAAAAAAAAAAAAAAAAAATCTGGAATAATTCTGCATCTCTGCAGAAACAGAGATTTCCTTTCTAAACAATCCCAAATACAGAAATATTTTTTTTTTTGTTAATTTGAGAAGATTAAGATTTCATTAAAACTAGGTTACTTTTGGGTGGCATCCAGTCAACTTTAATTGCCTTGTTTCAGATCACTGGTGATAAGAGTAATGAAGAGTGTGTCTGTGGGAAAAAAAATAACAAAAACAAGGTTGATTGGTTCTCAAAGTTTGGAGTATATCAGTCAAAAAGTGAGTGTAAAAGAAATGCAGATCCCTATGTTCCAAACCGGGAGATTCTGATTTAGTAAGTCTGTGTTTATTTTCTGGCATCTGGTTTTTTTAAATTCCTGCAGTGATACTGATGGGCAGCCAGCATTGAAAACCACTGGTCCTTTATGTCAGATTATGTAATAAATAATAGATGCTCCCTTGTGTCTTCTGCAACATGGAATGGCCCTCCTTTTCACCAGTAAGTACCTGACATTCTGCCTGTGCAGATTTGAACCATGGAGTATTGTTAAACATTTCAAATTCATAAAATGATGGAATTCAAGAAAAGGAGACATTATTGTATAGTGGTTAATAGCAAGAACTCTGAAGCCAGAGTGCATGGGTTTGAATCCTGCCTCATCATTTACCAATTTTGTGAACTTCTGTAAGTTATTTAACTTAGCGGACTTCCAATTTCTCCATCTAGAAAATGAGGATAATAGCATCTATCTTATAGGACTTTAATGACAGTTAAGCAAGTTAATATATGTGCCTTATTTCATTGATTCTAAGATGTATGTGTTACCATCTCTGAAACCAGGAGGCAATTTACAAACTTTAGCAAGTCCTTGCTCACTTGGTTACATTATTTCTTTCTTTTTGGTACATCAAATAAGGGTGTATTTTACACTAAATGATGTCATAGACTTATTTATTTTATGAAATTCAAATGAATAGATGCACTAATTTTTTTTAAAAAAATGAAAGTGGAATGCCTTGGTCTCTTCTTTAAATTTAATAATTGTGACGATAATTATAATTTTATTTTTTTTGCAATTACTGGGACCTTGTACATGGGAAGCAGGCACTCAACCACTGAGCTACACCCGCTCCTCTTTAAACATTTATTAGGCATTTCAACCTGCCAGGGGTGATGCTAAGCATTTGATCTTCATAACAGTAACAATAGTAGATATTTTTTAGATGATGATTTTAGGGCAACTGGACAGTCTCACAACTTAGATTGAAATCCATGTTTGATTCCAAAGCCCAGGGTATTACTTAATGTGTTATGCTACTTTCCTGACATTTAACCTTTTGATCTATGCATCATGTTCAGAGTTGGTTAGTTCTTATCAGTTAATGTGGCAAGAAAATATTAAAATGTATGTACTGGGGGAAATCCAAGTTAATGCTCCCCATCCATCAACAACTTAGTCCTACATCCTAATATGACTACCAATGAGGTTGAGGAAGGCATGGCTGAGAAAGAGAGAAAATAAGTTTATATCCTTGAGGCAAGATTCTAGACAGTGCAAATTACAGGGCCAATGTACCTAGCTGTGACAGTGTGTAGGAAGACTGTGACAGGTCTCACAATGAACAGTGGACTGAAAGACCACGGAGTAATTGTCTTTTTATCATTGGTTTTCAGGAGTTTGATAAATCTAGGTGTCGTTTTCCTCATATTTATCCTGCTTGGGATTTGCTGAGCTAATTGAATCTATAAATTTCTGACTTTTACCTGATTGGAGAAATTTACTTTTTTTGCCCTGTTCTTTCTTTCTGGGTGTTCAATTACAGGGATGTTTGGATATGGCATGTCCCACAAGTCCCTAAATACCCTTCATTTTTGTTCAATATTCTTTCTCTCCATTACAAAAATTCCATAATTTCTATTGTTCTATCTTAGAATTTACAGATTCTTTCCTCTGTCTTACCATTCTGCTGTTAAGCCCATTTGCTGCTAAACAAAGCCCATTATATTATAGATTTGATATTTTTTAATTCTAGAATTTTTGTTTGGTTCTTTTTTGTTTATCTGATCTACTTCTCTGATGAGATTTCATCATGAGTGTGTTTTCCTACATATCCTTGATCAAAGTTATAGTAGCTGCTTCAAAATTCTTGTCGGCAAATTTCAGTGAAAATCTGGGTCATCTTGGGGTCAGTCTCTTTTCATTGTCTTATCTTTTGAGAATGGGTCATGTTTTCTTTCACAGATTATGTTACATTCCTCCTTGGAACAGCGTGGATTTTTTTTTTTTTTTTTTTGCGAAAAAATCATTCGGATTACTCAAACTGTAAACTCTGTCTTTGAATGACAGCTTAAATCACAATTCATTTGTTTTAATCTTAGCTTGGTTTACAGATCAGGCAGAGATTTGGGCAGAATTTATACACAGAATTTGTGCCTCTTCTTCTTCCTCTCTGTCTCTCTTTCTACTGGGAAACCCCAACCCCACCAACCTCATTTCCAGTGGCTATAGCTGAACTCTGTCAGACTCTGGTTGTTCAGCCAGCGAGATGGGGGTTTCTATTGGAGTTTTTGCTGCCTCTGCATGGTACACTGTTTTTAATAGATGTTGTCCAGGGTTTATAGTTACTATGTGTGGGCAATTATGAAAATAAGCATTTTTGTACACCATTATCTGAAGGAGATCCTTCTGGACTGCTTATTTTAATACCTGTAAATGTTTCTTGAGGACACATATGTAAAGGTTATATTTTGTGCTGAAAGAACAATGGAGTTTCTGCTTCCCAATATGCTAGAATGGAAGTTTACACCTCTCCTTTCATCTACTATGAGATTGAATGCACTCTTTTGGCACTTTGATGTCTTTCATGAGTATAATTTAACCTAAATTCTGTGGGAGCACATTTGATGTGTTTCTTTTAGAAATTAAAATATTTTCTTTTATATATGGAAAATGTTGATTTCCTAATAAATTTAAAGATCCTCGTTTCACAAATCAAGTATATAAGCTTTGGTTATTCAAGTAATTAATTCTGTGGAGGAGGGGATACATATAAGTAATTCACTCACATATATTGTATATATAATTGTAAGAAAAGAAAACTGATTGATTTGCTGTGGTAATTGTCCAACAATTTACTTGATTTACATCATATTATCCTAATTAGTAATGTACATAACATTTTATCTTGAGTTATTCTCTGATTATTTATAGCTACAAAGTCAAATTTTTGGTAATATTAAACCTAATTTTTTTCCTTCTCTGTTTTATCTGTTCTTCAAAATTATGTGCTGTAAAATTTTAGTCTGTTGAATAAGTTCCTTATTATATTAGAATCCTTGCCTCACTCTTCTATAATTTATCCAAAATTGAACTATGGTGATATAAATATTTGATAGGACAGCTATAGAAAGTTAATAAATATAAATGAAGATGTAGAAAATAATCATGAAAAAAATTTTAAATTTTCATTTGTTTTTGTATTTGCCAATTTGTTAAAATATGAGAAAAACCCTAATAACTTTCTTATGACATGCCTCATCTTAGCATGTCATGTGTGTGTTTTCCTGGGATTTAATTATATTCATTTTTATGTTTTTATTTCTTAATTCTTTGTATTTTTACTTTGTCATTCCAGACATGGAAACTATATTTTCAAAGGAATCCATTCAAAATCATTAATTTTAAAGGATTATAGAATGGATATATATTTTTACAATAATGTTTCAAATTTAAATTTCTAGATATTTTAGACCAGGGGTTCTTAACCAGTGGTTCACGGATTTCAGGGCTTCTTTGAATTTGAATTGAAAAAAAATCAGCTTATTATCTTTATTTTCTCTGACCTCTAACTGAAATCTAGCATTTCCTTCACTTAAGAATGTATGCAATAAATTACAGTAGTATTCATTTCATATCACATTACAGTTATTGCATATCTCGAAAAATCGCTTATGCTCATCCATACTTTGAAATTACAATAGTTGTTAGACCTAATGCTAGTTGAGTGTCATAAAACTATCTGCTGCTACATTCTGAGAAGGAGTCCATGGTTTTTACCTGACTGGCAAAGGAGTTGGTGGAACAAAAAAGTTTAAGAAACTCTGTTTTAGACTATCATGTAATATGTCTATATGTAAATATGTATCAATGTTTTAGGAGAAGTGGAAAAAAAAAAAGCTTTTCCTTGCATAGATTATTCAAGTTTGAAAATTATCCATTTTTCAGAAATCTGTTTAATTAAAATGGGGAATAAATAAATCTAGTAGTGGTGTGGTAGGATGCATCAGCTCAAGGAGCAGAAAATCCACTTAAAAGTTTCCTAAACAATGGAATGTTTATTAGTTTGCATAACTGGAAGTCTGGACACAGGGGCCAGGTCATCAGTTCCACAAGGACACAGCCTTCTTTTATCTTTTTGGTCTGATAGACTTGTCATATGAGCTTGGTTCTAGGGTTAATCCCCTCATTGTCAAAAAAATGGTTGCTACAGTTCTAGACATTCAGGTTTTCTTCCTTGGGTCTCTTTTTTATTAGAGGGGAAAACCTTTCCCTGAACTTGCCTTATATTTCAATGTCCAGGGAAGTAGAATTATCATAATTGGCTTGTGGCAATCATGATTTACATTCTTGGTCTAGAGAAGAGTCACCTTTCCTGACCATATGGGAGAGTGGATACCAGAACAGAATTAGGACTCTGGCTGCCAGTAGGAAGGGGAGTAAAGATTGTTGTTTTTTTCACTATTAGATTTTAGATACCAAAGATTTTTCCATTCCTTTGAAGAGACGTATTCCCTTTTGTCCCCAGAACTTTGTTGTTGTCTGTTCTTTGGAATATTTTTTCCCCTCTTGACTTGATAGATTCCTTCTCATCCTTTAACTCTCAGCTTAGATGTAACTTCTTTTGGGAAACCTTCCCTGAACCCTTCCATCTAGGTGAGTGATCCCTACTATGTGTTTCTATAGCAGCAGCTATAGTCCTCCTATCATATCAACTCTCACGCTGTATTAGAATTGCTTTACTTATGGAGATCCTCGTATAGAATGTAAGCGTCATGAGGGCAGGGATCTTGCCTTCTGTTCATTTCTATATCCACAGTTTACCATAGTATCTAATTCAGTGTTGTTAAATAAAATTTTCTGCAATGATGGACATTGCTGTGCTGTCCAATAAAGTAGTCAAGAGCCACATGTGGCTATTGAGCACTTGAAATGCAGCTAGTGTACCTGGGGAACTAAATGTTTAATTTTTTAAAAATTTTAATTCAAATTTAAATATCCACAGTGACAGTTGGCTACTCTTTGTACAGTACAGTTGTATGGTATAGAAGACATTGAACTGGTTATTGAATTCAGATAATGAGAGAATAAGATTTAGCAGGTCTACTATTGATGAACTTTGAGTGTCAGAAACAACTGAGGTTAATGGAATAATAACAACTTTACACAGAAGATAAGAGGTAAAATCCAAAGAGTCACAAAAAGAGAAAGGGAAAAATGAAGTTGGGTAAAGATAATGAATATAACATTGAGGATATAGAAGTACGTGATATGGGCTGGTGAGTGTCCTTGACATATTTTAGGGTGAGATTCTTTGAATCACTACGGCCTAGCACTTCTCTGAACATGTTAGTGCACTATAAAGGATGAAGTCATGAATAAAAGAGAAAGGTGAATTGGAAATAGTAAGGAAGCAGAAATAAGTGAATTTAGGGGATACAGAAATGATCATGAGAGCATGGTGAAAAGGGCAACTTTTCATAGTTCAGTGGAAAAGTATGTTGACATCTTTGATGATACTTTTCAATCTTACTCCCATTTCTCATCTACTGGAATTGTGAGAGTTAGGCATGATCTATGTAGAGTACTTTTGTTGTTTTTTTATGTTTTCTTTTTCTTTAATTTATTTGAGAAGTTATGAGTTAACAAAATCATGCATACCACACAGGATTTCCATACATTGCCCCACCACCAACACCTTACATTATTGTGACACATTTGTTAGAAACGATGAAAGAACATCATATAATATTGCTGCTATCTATAGTCCATAGTTTATATTTGGTGTATTTTTCACACAAACCATTGTTTTCATATTTCATTTATTATGAAGTAGAGGTCAAGCTTCAAATTCTATTTGCTCACAATGAAACTTTTGTGGGAAGCTGTTCTAGAAAAAATAGAAATTTTCAAAAAACAACTGTAAACAAGCCAGGTGGATATGATGTAAAAGTGAAGCATAAAGCTTAAGAACCCTATTAGGAAGTTCAGGGAAGTTGTATTTAAAGCCATTTCAAAGGAGACCATCAATTTTAAAGTGTAATTGAATATAGTTGTGCATGAAGAATTTGAATAGTGAAGAATATAAGACAAAATAGGAATGTTATGTAGCATTATGTTATGTAGCATTATGTTATGTAGCACCAGGGACATAGACAGGAAGATCCAATATAATTAAAATGTGCATTCTCCCCTAATTCATCTATAGACTTCAAAGCAATCCCATCAGATATGTGTGTGTATAAATCAATAAGCAGATTTCAAAATTTGTATGTAAATGCAACTAGAGACAAGAATAACCAAGCTATTCTTGAAGAAGAACATAGTATGGTGTGAGGAATTGCTCTACTGGATGTTAAGATTTATTTTTAAAAAGTCATGTTAATTAAAATAGTGGGCATTGGCCTGAGAATAGAACAGAGTATTAAGAGTTCCTGCAGTGCAGTGGGGAAGGAGTCATTTTACTAAATGGTGCTGTGTCAATTGGCTGTCCAGATGGTAAAAAATAACTTGACCTGAACCTTACAGCATATACAAAAATAAATTCTTGAAGAATTATTGAGTGATACCGTGGAAGATGGTGGCATATGAACCCTAGGAATTCTTCCCTTCACGGAAACAGCTATTGAGCTGGAACTCTGGATTCTAGTCCAACACTTGCAGCACCCAGGGTAGTACTTGATGAAGAAAGAGTTTTCAGTGGAATTTGGCATTTCATGCAGCAGCTCCCATGTCCCATCCCCAAAGCACGTTCCTGGTACAGTTTTTATGGTGCCACGTTGGGCAGTAAAGACATTGTCCTCCCAAATCAGAGTTCCATGAGGGACTGCTGACCATTGTTAAAACTGCTTCAGACTGAAGTGGATTCCCAGGCAGCATCTATTGAAAGTTTACCTTTCTTTCTTTTCTTACTGGCTTTGCAAAAATAATTTAGAAAAGTCACTAAACAAATGGATGTCTGCAGCCCTCAACAATAGTAATTCCTAGAGAGGGAGGAAAATCTGATTTCCAGAGTTACTACATTACAGTATTCAAAATGTCCACTTCTTGACAGAAAATTACAAAACACACAATGAAAATATGGCCCATTCACAAGAAAGAAAGAAAGAAAGAAAGAGAGAGAGAGAGAGAGAGAGAGAGGGAGGGAGGGAGGGAGGAAGGAAAGGAAAGGAAGAAAGGAAAGAAAGAAAGGAAAGAAAGAAAGGAAAGAAAAGAAAGAAAAGAAAAGAAAGAAAGAAAGAAAAAAGAAGGAAGGAAGGAAGGAAGGAAAGGAAAGGAAAGGAAAGGAAAGGAAAGGAAAGGAAAGGAAAAGGGAAGGGAAAGGGAAGGGAAAGGGAAGGGAAAGGGAAGGGAAGGAAAGGAAAGGAAAGAAAGAGAAAAGAAAGAGAAAAGAAAGAAAGAAAGAAATAGAAACCATTCCTGAGGAACCCCAGGTATTAGACTTACTAGAAAACAACTTTAAATAAACTGTTTTAAAAATGCTTAAAAACCTGAAGGAAACTTGGAGAGAGAATTAAATGAAATCAGGAAACAATGTACGAACAAGTAGGAAATATCAACAAAGAGATAGAAATTATAAAAAGGAGTCAAATAGAAATTCTGTAGCTAAAAAATATAATTACGGAAATGAAAAATTCCTTTCAACAGCAGATTTGAACAAACAGAAGAAAGCATCATGAACTGAAAAATAGGAAAATTGAAATTACCCAATCTGAGGGGCAGAAAGAAAACCAAGAAAGAAGAAAAATGAATAGAGCCCAAGGAATTATCAATAGTGGCAACATTTTACATTTTACAAAGTCAAACATCCTTCAGAAATCCTAGTAATCACGTTCTCTTTCCCGTTCCTCTAGTTCATTATTTTATAAAGTTAGATTGGTTATTCATGTTTATAAAGACACTGCCAGAGTTTTGTGCTAGAATTTTAAAAACTTAAACTATTCAAGACAGTCTAAAGAGAATTACCAGAAGATTTGTGTTCTGATGGATTATATCAAATGCCAAATTCAATAAGATTATAATTTAGAGTGTGAATTGGGTATTGGTTTTAGTATATTTGCAGACTGCTTCTGATTGTTCAGTGTTTGGAATTTATCCAAACATAACTAAAAAGTGAAATTTGTACTCCTTAAACAGGATTTCTAGTAATTCCTATATTTGTGCAAGCATGCATGTTTGTGCTGCACACACACACGAGTATACATGAATGGAAAAATGGTTTTGCTTGAATGTAGAACAAATTCCTCAAACCACCATTTAATGTAAGGAATATTATGGATTTCTTTGATACTTTTAGTATTGCAACCATGCCCATATTTCTTTATCACTCTCTGCCAACCAGCATGAAATATATGTCAGAAAACGAGCAGCTTAGTGCTACTTTACTCAAATAGTATACCAATATATGAAGCTTGGAGGATTGTTTAGCCTCTGTATAAGAATGATGTGCAAATTCAAAAAGTATTGTACAGAAAGTCTTTGCTATGATAATTAAGAGAACAAAGTATAGATGCTTTATCTTTTAGGTTTGATTAATGATCTCGTTATTCCATATGAAGATCAAAATGAAAATTTTACTAAAGATTTGATTTTGCTATTAAAATCTTTCAGCTTAAAAAGCTAAGAAAAAATTTTATAAGACAAATTTGTTTGACCAGTTTTTCTTGGGTGTACAACTTAAAAAAAGAAAACTGTGAAGGGCTTCATAAATTGTAAACCACTCTACAGATGTAAGAGATAATACTGTTTTTCTTACACCTACATGGCCCTGGCTGGCCCTCTCCTTCCCTCAGATCTATCAAAAAAAAAAAAAAAAAAATGAGTATGATTCTATGTGAGTAGATCACAAATGATGGAGTTAATGAAGTCATTTCATGTAAGGATGTTTAAGGTTGGCCAAAGAAAATGTTACATAAATCTATGTGTTGTCAAACTTCCCTCATGAAAATGGAGGTTGGAGATCCATTTTTTTTTCACTGCTGCACACCTAGCACCTAGAACAGTGCTGACTTATAATTGTTACTCAATAAATTTGTGTTAAACAAATAAATGGATCCTGCAATAATATGCCTAAATAATTAATAACAAATATTGATTATGCTATTGTGGGTGAACTGAAGAAGGCCAAATGATATATTTCTAATGGTGAAATAATAAGTGCCAAAGAGGGTAATATACAGAAGAGTTGAGGAAATATAGATTCTTAGGGAAACTCAATACCATTTAACCTTCTGAATCAATCTCACACTATTCCTCGTGTAACAAAAGTTAGAAATGGAGAGTTGACATCCCCACTATACTTTCTACAATAAAAAGAATTTATGAGTGTATTGGTAGCTTTAACTGTGAATAAAAATCATGGTTTCTATGTGTCAAAAAAAAAAACAAAAAAAACATGTGTTTTAAGTTCTTGGATGATAAAGAGAAATGGAAACTTTAGGAACTGGTTATTAGACTTTGCCAATAAGATTATATTAAAAATCATGTGGAAATTTTATCATTTAACATCAAAAAACAATAAGTAAGACTTCAAGGAGGAAGATCAGGAAAAAAGAACCTAAAACAGAAATAGGAGGAAGGAATTAATAAATACAAAAGCACTCAGCAGTGATTTATAAACACTAGAGTTAATGAATTTAAAATATGTTTATTGATTGGCATTGCTAATCAAGAAAAAGAAGAAATGAGTATGTGATATTAGAAATGAGAGATACAATATAATCATTTAGAGAAAGATAATTATGTGATTCATAGTTATATGTAACTGAGTTACATATAATATGATAGAACATATGGGAAATGACTAAAACACTTTTTTTCAAGGAAAATATAAGTTATTAACATTGATTCAAGAAAATCTAAATAAACTAGTAATCATAGAAGAACTAGTAACGCTTTACAAAAAAATGCCCCCAAAAGTTTTTTTTCTAGATGGTTTTATAGACTTTTAAGAAATGGATCACTTTGAAGAGCACAGAAAAGAATGTGATGGTTCCTAATTGCATTGTGAAGCTAGCAAACAACTGAAAAAAGCACTGAAAAGTCTCAAACTAAAATTAAAAAAAAAAAAAAAAAAAAACAACAACAACTATATGAAATCACTGACCAACATATTTAACCATGAAACACTAGAGAAGTTCTCATTAAAAGTACCCTTTCCTTGACAACACACTGCACTTAAAAACAAGTTTCCTTTTTATCTCCTAGAAAAAAGTCTAAGTCATCACTGTCCAATAGAAATATAACATACACGATTTAAATTTTTCTGGAAGCCATATTTAAAAAGTAAAAAGAAACAGGTGAAATTTACTTCAATAGTATATTTTATTTAATCCAGAATATCCAAAATATTATTTTAACATATGGCAATTAGCCAAATTTCAAGTGTTTATTTGCCACATGTGGCTAGTGGCTACCATTGAACGGCTGAGAGGTAAACTGTGTGATGCAGTGTTTCATTATTGATTCTCTTTAAAGCTCTCTGTGGCTTTCTTTGGTTTTTCTATAACCCATCCACCTTATCAAGGTGTTGAGACTGTTGAGATAAAATTGGGGAGAGGGATTTTAAGACATAATGAGTTATACTTGGTTACTTTTTGCATAAGACTGCTATAATTAGCAAAAGTTTATAGGGACCTGTTACATCACAGCAACAAAAGATTCTCGGACAATAGGACCTCCGTACAGTAGTAGTGTGAAGGCCTGAGCTGCTGCAGCCAGGTAAACTATGATAGCTATATATACCTGATGGCACTGACCCATTTAACACAGAAGTTGAGAGCACAGTTTCTCTTTCCCCTGGAAGGAGGACGCCTCGTTTAATGTGCACTTCTGTGTCTGATTCACCTAATACCTGTAATTTTAAATTAAAATATTTGCTTAACTTGTATCTTCTTAGCCCATGAACATCACTGTTCTTCCTTATGTACCTCACACCTGTAGAATATCAAGGTGTTAGAAATAATGTGAAAATGAATGGGAGTCAGATTCCTATTAAATGTTTCTTTAAGTTTTTTTTTTCCTTGAAGGAATATAAAGCTTTATGTATGTACCCATTCCTATTGACTACCACCCACCCAACCAACCAATCAAACTGAAAACAAAGGTTTTGCTATTTAAGGACTGATTTTCAAGTACTGTTCCTTATATATGTTTGGATTAACATTTTGGTTTATAAAGCAGATATTATATTGGTGAGAAAAAAATTGTTTAGGTATTTCTTCACATTTTTCTCAAAGAATTAATTTCCATTTAATAGATACTGATGTTTTTTGGAACGGGGGTCCAGAAATGTGTGAATTTGTAGAATAGCCTTTCCTCTAAAGGAACTCACACCTGATTAAAGAGAAGGGGTCTAGAAAGACTAGCATGCAAACACATCATTATGTAATTATGCTTATCTAAACCAGATCATAAATGTCCATTTGGATTATAGCCCAACACTTCTTAAAATACATTCTGAAGACCATCTGCATCAGAATATAGATTCTATATTAAAAATTCCGTTTCTTATGTTTTAAGCCAGACTTTTTCAATTAGGATATTGATTGATGAATTCCATAAATCTATTTTGCAGTAAATATTCCAGGTAATTCTTATGCTGTAGGCTACAAATATATGCATCCTGTGAAGATAATGCTGGCTATAATGTGGAGGATGGATTAGGAGAGGCAAGTGTTCAGATTAGGTGGAGAAGGGAGGAAGAAGTAGATGTGAGAGATATTGTGAATGTAGAATAGAGAGGTCTCTGATGGTCAGCTATTGGGAAATAAGAGGAAGAAAAGCGTCTAGAATGGTTCCCTCTCATTTGTGAGTAATTCCTACCATTTATTCTTTTCTTTACTATCTAATACTTTAACAATCATAACCTTTAATATCAGGTTACTTATTATAAAAGGTAGTGATTGTTAAAATTAAGTATAACATGTAGGAACATTCATAAATGTAAGGTTCATATGGCATTCAAGCAAGTTAACTTTTAAAATTTTCCTTTTATTACCTCTTCTAAAACTATCACAAATCCCTCTGTCATGATTTTCCACTGTTATCTCATGTTATCGTCTTCAGGAAAAAATCTCACTAGTTGATCGGAAGTTTCACCGAAATTTTAAATGAATGCCTTCCACTAAAGTGATTTCCTTGTTGAAGCAGATCATTATACGTGCTATTTATTTGTATGTACATAGGTTTTTACACGTGGAAAAATGATCATTTTAACCATTTTTGTTGTTCGACACAGTGGTGTTAATTACATTTACAATGTTGTGCAACTATCACTACTATCTATTTCCAAAATTTTTCATCATGCCAAACAAAAACTATGTATCCATTAAGCAATAATTCCCCATCCCTCTTCCTCCTAACCTCCGGTAACCTATATTCTTCTCTTTGTTTCTATGGATTTGGTTATTCTAGATATTTCGTATAAGTTGAACCATACAATATTTGTTCTCTTGTTCCAGGCATTTTTCGCTTAGCATAATATTTTCCAGATTCATCCATGTTGTAGGATATATCAGTACTTTATTCCTTTTTATGGCTGAATGATACTCTATGTTACATATATCCCCAATTTTTTTTAATCCATTCATCCATTGATGTTCACTTGAGTTGCTTCCCCCCTTTGGCTATTTTGAATACTACTACTATGAACATTGGTGTAAAAATATCTGTTCAAGTCCCTGCTTTCAGTTCTTTTAGGTGTATATCTAGGAAGTGGGATTGCTCTCTTATCACATGGTAATTCTATGTATAACATTTTGGGAAATCACAAAACTTCTTCCACAAGCACTGTACCATTTTACATTCCCACAACAATGTATGAGGGTTTCCTATTTCTCCACATCTTTGTCAACATTTCTACTTTTCTTTTCTTTCTTTCTTTCCTCCTTTTTTTTTTTTTTTTTTTTTGTTTAAATAATAGCTATCCTAATGAGTGAGAGGTAATACCACATTTTAGTTTTGATTTGCATTTCCTTAATAACATGTTGAGCATCTTTTCATGTGCTTATTGGCCATTTATATAATTTCTTTGGAGAAATATCTATTCTGGTCCTTTGTCCATTTTTTAATTGTGTTGTTTTTCTTTTTGTAGTTGAGTTGTAGGAATTCTTTATATACCCTGGTTGTTAAATTCTTATCAGATTTATGAGTTGTACCTGTTTTCTCCCATTCTGTAGTTTGTCTTTTCACTCTCTTGATGGCTATGTCATTTTGTAGTAATAAATGTATCTCCAAAAGTATCATGGCTTATAAATGGATGATTTATTTCTTGCTTTCACTGTGGTCATCTAAGTACAGGAACCAGGCTAGCAGAACTTCCACCATTTGGAACATGGAATCTCATGATGACAAGTGGAAGGGAACATGGAATGTTACTCATTGGTTCTTATCAACTTCAGCTTGAGTGGCCATGTGTCCCTTCCATTCACATTCCATTGACCAGAGTGACCCACATGGACACATGTAATATCAAGAGATGGAGAAGCACAATTCAATCATCTGTCTGGAGGGAGGAGAACTAGAATATCATTGAACAGCCCTCATGACCACCATACATTTGATTCAAAGGGTTAGAAGATGTTTTTTTTCCCTCAATTCTTTAAATTAGTTAATTACTTAATAATAAAACAAAACTACCATTGACTTTGGTAACTAGTGTAATACATGGGCTTTTTTTTTTCCTGAAGAAGGAATTGATTTGCCTAAATGTTTTTTTTCACTTGTCCTTAAAGTTTCTAAAAATTAAGAAAAGAGAATTTACAAATGTATGCATATTGTGTCAGTCAGTGTGAGTGAGCTCTCACTCTATGGTAAGAAAAAAATCCTATGTTGCCTGAGCTAAACACTTTCTTTGTGTTTATATGTACAGGCACACATGCATATGGATATTTCTGTACACAATTGTGCATGGCTTTTACATGGTACAAAACCCTCTGAACACTTGTTAGCCTTCCACTTTAGAACTACAGAGCAAGAATTCTGCAAGTAAGATTGTGATCTATTATCATTTCATATCACCTATGATTCCCCCTCATAGAGTCTTCTCTATAGCTCTTTCAAACTGATGTTTTTCTTAAAACATTAATGGACATCCCTGCTAGAAAAGAATATGAATAATGAATACAAAGATAATAATATTGTGTTTTCTGTAAAGAACAATCCTTTCTAATAGAAAGTAAAATAGATCATATATCTCTTTCCTAATATATATACTGAATAGTAACCAGTTTCTAATTTCATACACTCACTGCCTCTGTCTTTAAAAGCCATACTTATTGTATGATTTTGCTATTATGAACTAAATATAATGAGCAAATTCAGGAGTTAATAGCTAGAATATAAGTCATCAGAAACTAGAATGTGGTTAGAGAATGAAAAGCTGGGTTTTAATCTGTGCAGAATTAGTACAAATGTTGTACCAATTGTAAATGTTTGGAAATGCACAGAAATAGTGAAAACACATTATTGAGTTTGTAATTAGTAGTACTAATATTATGCATATGATAGTGGTTGGAAGGGAAAGTGTAAGGACGTGTATATTACTGAAAAGAAAGCTAAAAACTGAAACATGGGACTTTATAGCCTAGCGAACCTTCTTATGAAAA
Organism: Tolypeutes matacus; assembly: GCA_026826555.1. Taxonomy (NCBI): domain Eukaryota; kingdom Metazoa; phylum Chordata; class Mammalia; order Cingulata; family Chlamyphoridae; genus Tolypeutes; species Tolypeutes matacus. The sequence goes on from JAKSZT010054399.1 coordinate 15,833,946, forward strand.
ATGAGTATGCTTAATAGTGAATATATAAGAATGTTTTTCCATGAAACAGAACAAATGTATGTTAATGTTATAAGAGGTTAATACCACGATTATATTTGGGCAAAAATACAACCAAAACAAACTATGAGCAATAGTATATAGTAATATATTAATAATCTTCCATCAATGGTAAAAAAAAAAAAAAGGACGCATGCTAAATGAAATAAACCCTAGACTAAAAGTATTACATATTGTTTGGCTCCATCTATACAAAATGTAAATACAAATAAATTACAGAGATGGAAATAGATTAGCAGTTATGTAAGGCAGGGGAAGGATGGAGAGATTTAGAGGTGACTGCTCAGGGGTAGGGTTTTCTTGTGATCGTTTGTTTTTGTTTTTTTGTTGTTTTTTTTCTTTTCTTTTTTTGGAGTAATGAAAATGCTCTAATATTGATTGAAGTGATGAATGCACAACTCTGTTATTATAGCAAATGCCATTGATTATACAATTTAGATGAATTGTATCATTTATGAATGTTTCAACAAAATTGATTTAAAAAGCCATACTTGATGGTATTCTCTTGCTCACATATGGTGATTCTTGCAATGCAAGAAATTATAACAATGAGGTGGAGCCAGTGGCCACTTGACAGTTTTTGGGTAGGGAGGGGATGAGCAGTTGAGATACAGGGGCTTCTTTGGGAGTTGGAGGTTGTCCTGAGTACTGTTATGGCGATGGATGTGGGCCATTTTGGATCAGCACACACCGCTCAGGTCTGAGTGGGGGAGAGTGTGGTCTGCGGTGTGGACTGTGGTCTGTGGTTGGTGGCGGGGCTCCAGGATGTGTGGGTTCATTGAGGTTGGTGGGCCACACTGTGGGAGATGTTTGTGTGGGATGTGGTGGGAGGTGTGGGAGGTGGGCAACATGGGAATCCCAGTGGGTTCCGTGTAGTGTTTTGGGTAATCTAAGCACCTCTTAAAATATATGCATATATATATATATAAATAACATTTTTGTAAGCAAATACACATATATGCATATATATTTATATATCATTTTACAAATGTTTGTATGTATTGTGAGAATTTTGATTTTTACCCATAATAAAAGAAAAAAAAAAGCCATACTTATAAAATTATGGTTACTTAATAGGATTTCTGCCAAATGTTCCATGATTTGATACTAATTAATGCTGTTAAATGTTCAAATGGACCAACAAGTCTTTAAAAATCTTTTTTTAAAAAGTATTTTGCTTTAAATCCTTTTTTTGGACATGGTGGCCCTGTCCTGCAGTCACCACATTATTTTCATCCTTCTCTGTAGGGAGATGTGTAAATGTGGTCTAGTTTGCCTTTTTCCTTAGGTATTAAGGAACCATTTTGACTTAGACAAAGTGTGTAAGTGGAATTCAGACCCTCCAGTCCACACATTAAGTGAGGGACAAGTTTTCAAGACATGTATTCTTTAAGGGTGGGGTGGAACTGCATCTCCCATGCCATCTGTTTTTAACGATCAATTTTATGTCCAGAGGTGCTAGTCAATTGAAACTTCAAAGTAATCGTAACACTTTTTTTAACTTCAAATTTACTTTTATAAATAAAAGTTGGAGAAAAATTTATATCTGTGTGTTATTTGCCAGTCACTGATCCATTTGAGTATATTTCACTGGGAGTGTTTTCTTTTTATGCTATACTTCTTATAGGAATTTGGACTGAGAAGCATACTTTTTGAGAAACAGTTATATGAAGAGGTGTTTTCTTGCAGGCATTTTTGTATTTGCTTTTCCTTTATGAACAGGATATTGCTTTGACATATCAAAGAATTGGTCTTGCTGCAAGCTGAAGCACACAGACCGAGTGGAGGTTGGGACAATGAGTAGAATGCTAAGGACGTTCACCAGACAAGCCTCACATTCATTCCTGAGGGTCTCCATTCTGGCAGACTTGCTAGCTTTTGCCAGTACAGCTTGCTTATCAAAGCACTTTATCAGTGGGGAAGGGATGTGGGTTAACCACTTCACTTAGCTTTAGCTTCCCAGCTCTCAGTCTGTCAGCAAACAGCTGCTTTTCAGTATGTACGCCATGTACTGTGCAGCTGATACAGCGATGGGACAAAAACAGCTTTGTGCTAAGAGGTTGTTCGGGCTGGGAGAAGGCGGGTGGGAGAGATTTGAAGGAAAAATGGCTGAGCCCAGCTTTGGGCTTTAATTTATAAGGGGCTCTTTGGAGAATCAGGTTTTTTCCCCTCTCTTTTTTAAAGGTTAACTTTAAAAATATGACTTAACAAGGCAGGTAAACTATAGCTATGTTGTTGACAGGCAGGAGTGGAAACATTTATGTTTATAAGCCACTGTTGTATTCTTTTTGGTAGTTTTTTTTTTTCCCCTGCCACTTTTTCTCCCTTCTTTCTCTCTTTCCATGCTCTCTTGTATTCATTTATTCATCTTTCTGTCTTCATACCAGTCTCCTTTAGAAATGATGTGCATGTTATTGACTTTTAGTTTAGTTAATGATAAAGAAAGATCAGCTTTAGTGTTTGTAAACACTAGAGAGCAGCAGAACCAAATCCCAAGATAGATAGTTTCTTCTAGCCATGAAATTCAGACACTCTCTGTTAAATCATAACATAATTTGTAGAATTTTTTTTAAAACAGCAGTTGAAAGATATAGACATCTGGAGCTGTCACTAATATTGAATTTCCTTGTTCTGGGTACCAGGTAGGATTGCCGCTGTCTGCCCATCTGAATGCAGCCATGGCCTGTAGAAAACAAAACTTGAAAAGCCAGAGTTTAGTTTGCTGCTTTGTCCCCACCCCTGTGGTTATGGAAACAGGGTGCAGCCTGTCTGTCTCCGGAATGGGAGGCGCAGAACCCTGTGCTGACTTGTGATGGACACATGGTGTAGAAGACAAGGAACAGACTTATTGGAAGGCTAAGGGTACTGCAGCCTCTCTTAGCCTTTTTGGTAATTCCATGGAATAGGAAACAAATCTGGTTTGCCTGCCTCTTGGACCATTTGTAAATATCAGCCAATATTTTAATCCTCTTCTACCTTGTTTTCTTCTCTTTTTATAAAAAGTGCTCAAAAGGTGTGTGCTGCAAAGGCTGAGAAGTGAGAGTCAAATTGAAGTGGCACATTGATTAACAAGAAGTCTATAATATGTCAATAACCAGTGAGTTGGATTGACTGAACCATTTGCCCAGCTCCATAAATGGAGATACCTTTATTAGTGAAATATTGTTGATAATCATGATGTTGCCAAAGGCCCTCACCTATTATCTTACAAGTTCAGGTGGATTTTGCCTCAATAACTTTTCTGCTTCCAGAAAGTAATTCCACATAGAGCAGAAGTAGAAACTGAGGCATCAAGTGAGTATTTATTTAAAACCTTACTTCTGAAAGTTTATTTCATGGCTCAGGATGATTAAAAAGTGAACTGTGGTCACATTAATTTGGGGAACAGTGCTTACCTTATGGATTTCATGATATATATTAGCATATGAAAGGATCTGAAATATTTCAGCAAAACTTGTTTTATCTTGTTTATGGTTTATTTTTTCAGTAGTATACCCTTCATGAGGATAGCCACTTAAGCTTAATCTCCTATATTTACTTCCTGACATTTATAGGAAGGGAATTATCATTAATCAGCATATATGATTCTATTGTTTAAAACTACCTTGGCATTTTGCCTGGAGCCCTGCTTATTTGGAATATACAAATATTGGATAGCACCAAGAATATCTATGTGTCTGCAGTAGACAGCTAAAGCCTAGATCACTAGAGGGTCTGACCAAGGGATCTCTGAAACAGGCCTTTCCGTGTGGGACATAGCTTGCATTCCTAAGTACCAATAGCCTACCAACGTGATATACATAATAAGGCACTGAAAAGCTATGAGTTTGTTTCCAATGAACAAAAATATTAAAAATAAATAAGTTAGTTTATTCCTGGAATGTGCATTTAAGAAAGCCAAGTTATAATCTGTTAAACTGATGTATTTAGGTCTTCATCCAGCCAAGCCCTAATTTATCAACACCTTGTTATCTTAAATACTTTACACAGAAGGGTCATAAATCCTCCTTAAAAGAGCTTTATTTCACCATTTAATTAAGTCTCCCTGATTTCCTTCATTGACTTTAAAAGGGAGTTAAGGGTTGAGTTGATTTTCATTAGGCACACAAATACTTATATTAAATTAAAGTTGGGTGAAAGAACACTGTCATCTAACTTTTAGCAGACAATAAATTGATAGCTGAGACATTCCACCAGGCCCCAAACATGAGATTACTCATGAAGAGAAAATTTTTAAATATACTTTTACTTTATTATTATTCAGCAGTGTTTTCTATTTCCTAAAGAACTTGATTATGGATAGTGCTATTCATTTAATTGACAACAACTTAAGCTTTTACTCAATGCAAAGTCCCATGGTAAGTATGAGGGGGAGACAGAAGTGATTAAGATAGTTAAGTGGAATTATAAGATAGAGAAATAAATAAAATATAAAATAGAATATGGCACAGATGTGGAAAATAAGAGTAGTGGGTGATTCCTTGGAAAACAACAGAAGACATTTTTTGAGGAGGGGACACTAAGTTGTCTGGCCTTGAAGGACAGATAAGCTTTGAACTTTGAAAAATGGGGAGAAGGACATCCTGGCAGGTCAAACAAAGCATTCAAAAGCACCAAGTGGAGAAAGCTTGTCACATATGAGTAGAATAGTTAATTTGAACTCTTTGCAGATTAATGATATTTCACAATGAGACCTCCTTTCAAAGTCTCTAGCTTGAATGGTGCCAGCTGAGACTAAAAAGGGAATATTCTATATATGAATTGTAGAGAGATGTGATGCTATATATGTATGGAAATGGATTCAGCTTGCAAGTTATAGACTCCTGAACTGCAGTGACTTAAATTAATTTTTCTAATGAAATAGGGTGCCTATAGAAGGTAGACTGGAGGTGATACAGTGGTTCCACCTAGCTGCCAGGAGTGGCAGCTAGTATGTCTTCCACTTAAACATCCTTAGTAGAAAGATGGAAAGCACCCATTTTTCTGTTTAGATGGAAAGGGTCCATCCATGGCTTTCCATCGCATGGGCTCATGGTGGCTCTTTCACATTCCAGGCAATCAAAAGGGCAAAAGGCAACACATCCTCATGGCTGAGTTCGTCACCATGTCAAAGAACTTTCTCAAAAGTCCCATACATCGATTTTTAGTTACACCTTATTGATCAGAACCACATCACATGGTCACCTCACCTGCAAGGGAGACTGGGAAATGCAAATGTTTGAATGGGTACATTGCCTCCCTCCAGAACATCTGCTGTTATGTTACTTAAGAAAACTAGGGTATGGGTAGATCCCTTGCTGTTTATTTCTGATATTGGAGGAATTATTTCAGCTCTTCTCATGGAAGTTGAGAATCCCTGAACAAAATTGCTGACCAGGCCATGTAGAGATTGAGTTAGAAGTTCTGAAGGGTCAATTCTAACTCTTGCTAAGAATTTTAAATGCTTAGGTTAGAATGAGCAAACTCAAAATGACAATACAAATAACATTGTTTATGACACTTAACTATATTTTCCAGCAGAAGAAAATTTAGTGAGAAGAATGGAAATGATTTACAGTTTTGCTAACCTCTTTAATGTCTGCTTTAATAGAAGACATCTGGATCCTCATATATGCTTCTCATTCAGTCTGTTTTGATATCACATGTCATGTAGCCTCTGGAAAACTCTACTGTTTACATGTGAGAGAATGAGAGTGAAAAAGACAAATCTTCAAGTATCCACAGATCACACTTTGAGAACTATTGCTCTAGAAACTATAGCCTGTAGGCCAAATGCAACTGTAAGCTAAGGATGATTGTTACATTTTTTACAAAACCGTCATGGAGATTTAATTCACATGCCATAAATTCACCCATTTAAAGTGAACAATCTATAGTGTTTTGTATGTTTACAAAGTTTAGCAACCATCATCGCAATTAATTTTAGAACACTGTCATCACCCCAAAAAAGAATGCCCATTAACTGTCACTTCCCATTTTCCCCCTTACCCACCCAGCCCTAGGCAACCACGAATGTGCTTTCTGCCTCCATAGATTTGCTTGTTTTGAACATTTCTTAAAATGGAATCATACAATATGTTGTCTTTTGTAGCTGGCAAATGTATTTTTAAGGAGTTGTAAAAAAAAGAAGGCAAAGAAGAATATACAACAGATTGTATATGACCCACAAAGCTTAAAATATTTTTTATCCGAATGTCTACAGAAAAAAAATTGCTGACTCGTTTTATAGAAGATCAATGCAGATTTTTGATCAGGAAAATACTTTTAAACGTGTACCTGCTATATACACTCACATATACATATGTACAAAATACATATTAGTTTCCAGAAGACTTTTTTTTTTTTTTTTTTTAAAGATTTTATTTATTTATTCATTTATCCCCCCCTTGCTGCTTGTGCTCGCTGGGTCAGCTAACCACGCCATGTGGGCGGGCTTGCCTTCACCAGGAGGCCTCGGGAACCGAACCCGGGGCCTCCCATATGGTAAACGGGAGCCCTACTGATTGAGCCACAGCCACTTCCCTAGAAGACTTCTTATATCATGAGAACATCCCTTTCAGAAATATTTTTCTGAATACTCTACATACTCTACATAAGGTTTAAGAAAAGAGAACATTTGGTTCAGTGATTAAATGAAGGATTTCTTCCATGCTTGACCGGTTTCAGTGTATTTCTTTTCTAGAAAGATGGTAAAGATTTCCTTGGAGTCTAGGACAAAAAATAATGGAGAACCCTCCATTCTTATAAAAAATATGAAAAACTTTTAAGAAAATACTGCTTCAAGTATAATGCAAAGCTTTGTGAACTTCTCATCTGAGTTCTTTACTATTGAGCTGTGTGATTAGATTTCTGGGCTCTTTAGAAATTATTATTCATTAATTAATGAATCATAGATTATTGAATCAGTGATTCCTGGAATCATTAATCAATGATTGTGCAATTGTTATTCCATTGGTCATATGGTTTGGCTCAAATCACAAATGAAGAAAATATCAATCTAAAATATTTTGGGAATGGAAACGGTTTGAATTGCAAAGACTTTGGTCTTTTCTTTTCCTGTATGATAATTCATTCAGCTGTTTGCATGATTTAATATACTTTTTCCTTTGAATAAATACTTGTAACTTAGTTTAACCACATATTACGTGAGTCTTATTTTCATTTTTAAAAATTTAATGTAATTTTAAAAAGCAAACTTTAAAAAATCCCAAATTGGTCTTAAAAGTTTTCTCTGCACCCTCTTCTTAGAAGAATCAATGAGTTATATAGCAAATCAGTAAGAAAAAATATATCATGTTCTCTTTCAAATGTTACCCTGTTTTGTACTGTGACTTTGTGGAAGACATTTCAACTACCTGTGAAATGTTTATGTTAATGAGTAGAGCTACTGCTACTAATTATGTTGTTGGTTAAATCAGACTCCTTGTGAGCAAGTTACTTTTTACTTCTTTGCCAGTATTCGTGTATAATTTTTATAAGCTTCCTAGGGGCATGGATCTTTGTTTTGTTCTCTGATATACCCCTTAGCACCTTAAATGATACATACTCATTGTAGGCACTCAAATATTTAATGACTGAGTAGATTCCAGATCTTATTTTGAGAAGGATTTAAAGTGATTAAGGTTTATGAGGATACATACAATATGCCAAGATAAAATAAATTTAATAGTGGTAAGGAAGAAAATGAGACAATGGAAAGTATATGAATGAGATTAGTATACAGATTACATGCCATGAAATTCTATAGACTTCCCAGAGAAGGCTAACAGATTTGTCCCTGAGATTTCTAGCTGTACAAGATTCAGTATCTGGGAGATAAAAGGCAAGTTAGATTTACTGTCTCTTAAGGCATCCTTGACCTGGGCGAGTTTCCTTTCAAAAGCTTGACATTGATTACAAAAGAGACCAAGGAATAGATGTATGTCTCAAGTACAAACCTATCATCACTACCAGAAAAACAATTCACAGGATATGTCCTCCAGATGATGAACTAGAGCAGCAAATCCATAGATGAAGGACAACTGGATGTTATCTTCTGCTGGGATTTTATTCCACCCTTTGATCATTGAGAGACCCTAACATTTGTACTTGTTCTGTGTGGATCTTTGCATGTACACATTTTCAATAATAATTCTGATGACAAAAGTGCATATTTTCAATGTAGTTTAAAAGAAACTAGGCAATAGTTTTTACTACTGTTGTCATAAAACATTTTATTAAAATGTTAATTGTGTTTTCAAAATCTATTGAAACTATAAATTAAAGGTCCAAAGTGGTGACCTTGGGCCTAATATTCTAATATTTATAAAGAAATGACTTTATTTTTTAGCACTTAAAAAGCAGAAAAGAAGATGTAAAACACTTAGGTTTTCTTAGTAAAAAGATGTCCTGTTAGTCTTTCCTTGCTCACTCTCTTCTCAGCAGCCTGGCCACCATTCTCTTCTAGTTTACTACCCTGTAGTGCTCTAATCTTGTTTTTTTTCCTTTTCACATCTTTGTTCTTTCCCTAAATACCCTCATAGCTTGCTTCTTCCCTTCTTCAGGTGAGATACCTAATGTCTCTGAGAGCTCACTCCCTCAATGACTTCAGGGGTCTCAAATGTTATGTGCTTAGTAGGACTGTCTGTATAAAACTGTACCCTTTCCCATTTTCCACCCCAAACACACTGTCCCACTTCCATTTACTTTTCCCTAAGCACTTACCACTAGTATATTCATTTTACTTATCTTGTTGGAGTCTCTTTCCTCATATAGAATATAAACTCTATGAGGGTATATATTTTTGTCTGTCTGGTTTACTGCTATATTTTCAGTGTTTAGCATAACTGGAACATAGACCAGGTCAGTAAATTTGTTGAATGAATGCATTTCCATCTTCTTCTGAGAAATCAGGCAGCATGGAGCTGGTAGCCTTACTGTGTGGAAGCATTCTGCTTTGGCCAAGTCATTGCTTGTCAGAAGAGCTTGCCAGAAATGCAGATTCTCGGACCTGGCCCTGGAACTATTGAATTAGAGTCTGCATTTTAACAAGTTGCTTCCTTTATGTACAGTCAAGTTTGAGAAGCCGGTTTACTTATTTATATTACATGCTTGCCCCAGTGGGCATTTGAATTTTGTGATCCCTGTTATGGAAGGTAATATGATAATTTTTATGTATAAGAGAGTGGACAGGGTAATAATTCATTTTTGTTTATAATCAAGGAGTAGAAGAAGATCCTTGTATTGGTGTTGAGTCACAAGGATAATACTCATGCCTTAGGCTTTTCACATTTTAGTGAAAAGTGGGCTTTATATCACCAGGTCTCCAATCAGTAAGTTTTGACCTTAGGTAGAGCTACATTTTAGTGAGCCACTTTCCGTCAGTTTTACTATGTTTGTCTACTGCACACTGCCTTGTTTGGAGCCAATACATATTTTGGCAAGTGCACTACTTTTTAAAAATATCTATTACTTTCCCCATCAGAAAATCTTAGTTCCAGGGGAACTGTTTTGGTAAGTCCTATAAATTCTTCTCTGCACACATGTCATTGACCCCCTGAGAGCAGTTAGAGCCTTTGAGACTTACTGTGGTCAGGTCGGTTGTACAAACTCTGCTTGCTGCAAATCCTTGGGAAATTTTTAGATAAGAAAGCACTTTATATGCATTTTTTATATGGAGCAGAGTCCACATAAAATAGGAATTGGGGCAACATTTGAAGTTGTGTGCCTTCTCCAAACCTCTCCCTTCAAATTTTTAAATGGTGAAATAAGAACAGCAAAATATTCTCCAGTTGCTTTGTAAATACTGTACCAAATTAAAGTTTGCCTTAGTCATTTTTTTCTTGACTTTCCAGCTTCACAAAAAGTCCAGACCAAGGAATGCTGTGTTGAAGCTGTAGTGTGGAGGAGGGGGTGGGTCGAGCCACAGAGCCCATGTTGCTACCAGGAGCCATCAGTCTCCTTAAGGGCTCATCATCTCTTGGGGAGTAAAACAGTTCCATAGTTAGATAAAATACATGCGTTCCATTTCATAGTCAAGGTTTGAACAGGACCAGATTAACATCCTTAAGAGCACGGAAAATTGAGCTCCAGCCTGCCTCTTCCACACTCTGTATGCAGTTTGATATGACACAAAATTTAAGTTTATGCTTAAGTTAAAGTAGCTTCTTTGAAATGTTTCTCTGAAATATTCTTATTTTGAAATTCTAGAAAAATTTATGGGCGACGAAGTTTTTCTTTTGGGGCTGGGGGTGACACACGGAACCCCAAGAACATGCTTAATCATCCTGTTATATGATCCAGCAAGGGATATGCCTCAGATCTTACCAGAAAACAATTCAAGGATATTTCATGATAGAAGTGATGCTTGACCCAGGTCTTGTAGAATGAGCAAGTGTTTCCCAGGCTTATAAAATTCACCATTTACACTGTGGGGAGAGGTTATGCAGGGTTGTACGTGCGTAAACTGTCTCCCTTCATTATGGAGGCAGTTCTTGGAAATTGCCAGTACTCTGGGCAACTTGTAGTACGTTTTGCCAGGTGGTTAATTTATGGGCTTTTGCACACCTTCTTATTGAGGTGCTAAGAAACAGCAAAATGCCCCAAGGAATATCAGTAGGTGGTGAGAAGGCATGTGAAGTAGGGTTAGTTGACATACTGGACAATCATCTGTTAAGCAATTAAATAAAGATTATAATTAATTTTTTGAGGTAGTTGAAAAAATCTGATTTGCGTGTGTGTGTGTGTGTGTGTGTGTGAAAGAGAGAGAGAGAGAGAGAGAATGAAGAAGCCTAAAGAAGGTGAAGGCCAAAATTAAATTTAGATTAATATTTCTTGGGACATTGATTGGATTTATTTTCTGTCTTAAAGGAGATCAAACTTTAACAAATCGTATACAGTTCTTAAACATAGAAAATAAAAAATATATATTTTAAAAGTTATGGTAAAGATCTTAAGAAATCTCCACTTTCTCATGCTCTCTGGTCAAAAAAAAAAAAAAAAAAAAATCCCCTAGCAAGCCATCTATCTTGTATAATTATCCTCATAAACCCCTGAAGTGTGTTTCTCTCCCAAAACTTTATTGGCATTGGTTCTGGCATACAGTCATCACACCAGTAATGATAGCTCTTAACTGGAATATAGTCATCAGTATTTACTAGCCTTTTGTTATGAATGCATAAATCATTGGATGAAAGGGTGAGTGGACACATTGCTTGCAGTTGTGTTTATCTTAGGCATTCTCTGCAGGTACTCCACATGAAAGTTAAGACGGTCTGAGACTCTTTCAGTGTACTGTGCTTATCATTAATAGAAAGCAGCATGTGTGCATCCTGCAGACCCATTTCCTTATTTAAAGTGGGCATCCTTCCTTTACTGAGCTGTGCTTCCTCTTTTATTACAGCACAGAAGACTAAGCCTTTGTAAACCCTTAAAGGCACATCCCTTCCAAATGACCTTTTGTCCTGAGCGACTAAGATGTATTGTTTAGTCCACTCAGAATTACATGGAGTGTCCTAGGAATTTTTGTTTTGGTTAATTAAATTTGGAAATGTGTCATTTTTTCCTATTATAAAGCATAAATGAAAGTCCAGTAAAATTGATTTTAGAATTCTGGTAGGTGAGATAATTGTAGAGGGTAAATGATTTAGAGCTTAAAAATACGTGTACCTTTTCTACACTCAGAAACTTGAAACAAATATTTAACTTCAATTAAGTTATCTTCTTGTCTGTGCTTCTTTCCTCTCATAAGGGTACTTTATATCCATGTCATATGCTAAGCAATCTTATCCTTACTATTATACTAAACAGAATGAGACTCAGTTTGCTTGCATAAAACTATTCTTTTTATGTTTAAAGATAATGTTAAAAGAAACTAAAATAGAGATCCATAACAAAACTTATTATAATATTTAAGATATTGTTTTACAAGTTAGACTTCTTTAACTAGGCCCTTTTACAGTAGCTATCTTTATGGGTGTGCTTTTGCCAAGAATACTTTTTTCCTTTAAATGTTAGTAGTTTTGTTTTTTTTTAAACCTTTATTCAAAGAACCATAGACACTAGAGAATTTTTCAGACTCTGTGTAGAAGAAAAGGATTCTGTGATAGTAACAAATTTATACATTGTATCAATATAGAAAGCTAATTTTATTAATATGCTAAAGCAAATCCTCATTTCTTTCACTGTACATGTTTAGATTATGCATGTAATTTCTGACGTTTTCACTTTTTATTTCTAAATCTAACTTTAATAAAAAAGAACTGTTTCCATAAACTCTATAAAACATAAATTTTTTTAAGTCTGCATTATGACATGCCATTTACCTTATTTTCCAGTAACTATCATGTACTCTACTGTCCTCCTAGTCCCTTATGTTCATTTCTGTAGGAATCCTCTTTGTCTTGTATTTGTTGTATTCCAAAATCAGTAAATTCTGTTGGTTCTCACTATTATGCCAAATATTATGCTTATCACTATGTTGAGCCTGGCTCTTATTCCAGATGCTAACACTTTTACACGAGACTTTCATGTTTCTTTTTCTTGTACAAATTGCATCATCTATTTCTGCATATCCTATCTATCGAAATAAAAATAATCTTTTTCAAGCTCCCCCTTTAAAAAAAAAACAAAACACTTTAGCCTCCTTCTGAGAATACTAGAAATCAAAGGAAAAGAAAAAAAAAAATTAAGGCCAAAGTTTCAGAGCTCCCTACTTGATAATCTTCGCATATCTGATGGCCCTTTTTCTTCCAGTTCCTTTACTTGTACTCCCTGTACAACTGAGCCAACCCAGGTAAACTTCTTGCTCAAGACTGGCCCACTCTGGCCTCGGGTCCTCCCATGTGCCCCCTGTTTCCTCTCTCCATGAATGCTACCCTTAGTTCTCTTCCTTAGAGCAGAAATACCTTTAACTTTGAAAGTGCTGAAAAGGATCATCTGCAGGAAGCCACGTTAGACTCAATTCTCTTGTTTTATGCTATATTCTCTTGTACCACCTCCTTTTTAGCAAGATATAACTTGCATATATATGCATGTTAATATGCGTTCTATAATTTCTACTTTTTTATCTCTTTTTCTTTGAGCTTATTATTTCTTATATGAATCATATATCCTTCATTGAAAAAAATATATTTACCTTATTTTTTTTCTTGATAACATATCAGAATTAGGACAAAGCTCTTTGCGTAAGCAGCATTAAATAAACTAATAAAGAAATGCTGCATTCATATTACAAAATAGCTAATTTAGACTTGATCAATAAGCACTAATGTCCCACTCATCAGCTGAAAGCCTTATCCACTGACTCTGGCTTCTATGAAATGTAGTTTGCTGAGTACCCAAAGGTACTGTCTAAACCAAAGGACAAGTCCTAGGAAATACTTAGAGTAGCTGTGAGCAGTTTAGGAAATGATCATGCTAAAATTAAACATTTTGCTAACATGTACAGATCATGCAAAGCACAAAACAGAGAGTCACAAGAATTTTGCACTGGTAGCCAGTGTTATAGAAAATAAAAATAATGACTCCAGATGCTAGTGGTTTTGAATAGCATATTCACATTTGCCAAGGAACATGGTCTATATGTTAAACCTTCTATATGTGTTACACGTGTGAATTGTAAAGGTCTCTTTTCGAGACTTTGTATTTGAACTGAATATTCTTATTTTCCACTTTGTTCAACCCATAATGTGTGAAGATGTTTGCACAGGGGCTGGGAAAATGACACCAGTGATCAGTGGAAGAACAAATGTAGACTAGTGAATGGGTCATGAAGGTGTGTGCTTGGGAAACAAGGCTGGAGTGAGAGAAGTCAGAAGGTTTTCCACACCAGTGAGATAAAGAGAGAGCCACATGGCCAGAAACTGCAGGGGTGCAATGGCCCAGCCACCAGGTGGTGGCCTTTTGACCTCCTTTTGCCTTTTGAGCACTGTTTTTGATGGGCAGCTAAGACATGCTGTTGAACTAAAGTGACTGTTCTGAGGATTAAATGTTTTACATTTAAAAAAAAAAAAAAAAAGTGAGCAAAATGTGCTAAGCAACCCTAAAATTAATCTTAAAAGGTATTTTGTGACGTCAAAAAATGCTAAGGAAAACACTTGATAAATTAACATACATGACTGGTGAAATCACCTTATTTATAGTGTTGATTATTCTTTCAAGCAAACATCATTTCTCTCTGAGTCTCTTAAGATTAAAAGAGAACTTGCTCATTTTTTTCATTTTGCTTTCTCCAAATACTGACTTCAACTTGAAGACTGTTCAGATTGCCAGAGAAAGTTTTGACCTGGTAGCTGGCTACATGGAGTACATCTTTACTCATTCTGAATGATCATTGATTAATTTATAGATCCAAAGGTTAAAGTACAAGCAGTAGAAAGTACTTTCTTTTGATCCAGCTTAGTCATTATTCATGCAACATGTTAATTGAATTTTCTTGGTAATAAGAATTGTGTGTAAAGTTAAGTAAATGCTTGATTTGAGTGTATTTCAAGTAAAAAGGGAAAGAAATCTTTATTTTTGTATGTAAGTGCATTACGGGTACTAAGTATGTTTGATTTCATTGGGCTTTAAGCTCCTAGAGGAAAGGGGCCATTTTGTCCTGGCCATTTAATATAAATTCATTTATATATTTATCAAATACACATATTCCTCCTCCTCTTCTCCTTCTTCAACTTCTCCTTCTTCTTCTCTTCCTCTTACTCATCATCATCATCATCATCAGATATAAAGTCTCTAGTTTTGTTTTTAAAATCTCCCAGCATCTTTTTATGTCAGGCCTTAATTTAGAGGTTTAGCAACGTATGAATATAAATGGAAATAAATAAGATTTCTTTCAAAATCAAAACAAAAATCAATGTTAGTATCTTCTACATTCTTTTGGTCACTTTGCTCTATTTCTTTTTTTCATTGAAAGTGAACCTCATTTATTTTAGTATCTTTTTCTGAATGATTACATTGAAGAGTATAATATTCCCAAAAAATGTTAAAACCTTTCAGTATCGATGTGAATTTATCTATTTCTCCTTATTTATGATTTTGATCTTTCGAGGGTTGGGTTTAATGGTATATGGTACACTTCTTATTAATACAATGATTTACAGCAAAAAGGGTCAATATTGCTACATCAATCTTCTTTTTTTCCCCAATCTTTATAAATTGATTTACATTTACATTTTATATGAATGGAATCATATAATATGTAGTACTTTGTGTCTGGTTTCTTTCACTTAGCATAATGTGTGGTTTTTCTTTTTTTTGCCTGATATTAACATCTTGTAGCATTAACATACATTTGTTCAGTTTCAAAGAAAAACAGTCTTATATATGCAATAGTACCCATATTCATGTTTCACATGAGTTTTTACTATGCTATACAGTCCCACGTTGCACTTTTTAGCTTTCCTTCTAGTAATATATATGACCTTAGATTTTCTCTTTCAACCACTGTCATACCCATGTAATAGCATTCCTAATTACAAACACTACGTTGCTTCACCTTTTCTATTCATTTCCAAAGATTAACAACCTTCCCCCCCCCCACCAATTCTGCACAGGTTAACCCTCAGATTTCCATTCTCTAACCTCATTCTATTTTCTGGTGACCCATATTCTAGTTATTAACTCCATGAGTTTACACAATATATTTAGTTCATAATAGCACAATCATACAGTATTTGTCCATTTGTGTCTGGCTTGTTTCACTCAAATAATGTCCTCCAGGTTCATCGTTGTTGTCATCTGCTTCACAGCTTAATTTCTTCTTACAGCTACATAATATTCCATTACGTGTATACACCACAATTCGTTTACCCATTCATCCGTTGATGGCAACCTGGGTTGTTTCCATCTTTTGACATTTACATCTTTAAACTAACCCCTTTCAGCCACAATCTAATTTATAAACCAGCCGTGTTAGTTATACTAACTATAATGTTTTACCATCAACTCTATCCATTTCCACACTTCTACAGTCAACCTAATTAAAAATTCTACATACATTAAGCATTAGTACCCCTTCTCAAACCTCTTCCCATCTCCTAGTAACCTTTACTCTAGGTTTTAACTCCATGTACTTATTTTTCATATTTTGTTCATGTAAGTGAGACCATACAATATTTGTACTTTTGTGTCTGGCTTATTTCACTCAGCATACTGTCCTCAGCCTCAACCATGTTATCATATATATCCCAATTTCATTTCTTCTTACTGCAACATAGTATTCCATCATATGTATATACCACATTTTGTTTATCCATTCATTGGTTGTTGGACACTGTGGTTGTTTCCATCTTTTTGCAATTGTGAATAATGCTGCTATGAGCATAGGTGTGCAAATGTCTGTTTGCATTCCCATCTTCAGTTCTTCTAGATATATTCCTAGTAGAGAGATTGCCTGATTGAACAGCAGTTCTATATTTAGCTTCCTTAGAAACTGCCAGACTGTCTTCCACAGAGGCTGCACCACCCTACATTCCCACCAACAGTGAAGGAGTGTTCGTATTTCTCCACATCCTCTCCAGCACTTACTGTTTTCTGTTTTTTTAATAATGGCCATTCTATGTGGTGTGAGATATCTCATTGTTGTTTTGATTTACATTTCCCTAATAGCTAGTGAAATTGAACATTTTTTTCATGTGCTTTTTCTCCATTTGTATTCCTCTTTGGAGAAACTAAGTTTTTTGCCCTTTTGAAAATTGGATTGCTTGCCCTTTTATTGTTGATTTGTATGCTCTCTTTATATAGCATGGAAATCAAACCCTTAACTGCTACACAGTTTCCAAATATTTTCTCCCATTGAGTGGGCTGCCTTTTCACCTTCCCAACAAAGTCCTTTGAAGCACAAAAGTGTTTAAGTTTGAAGACGTATTATTTATCCATTTTTTCTTTTGTTGCTTGTGCTTCTGGTTTGAGGTTTAAGAAACCGCCATGTACCACCAAGTCTTGAATATGTTTCCCTACATTTTCTTCTAGGAGTTTTATGGTCCTAGATTTTCTATTTAGGTCTTTTTTTTTTTTTTTTTTTTTTTTTTAAGGCAAGGGAGTAAAGAGTTTATTAAGAAACAAGAAAACAAGAAAAGTACATGATCCAAAGCATGGACCACAGGCATGCTGCAGAGTGAGAGATACCTCTTTGATCCATTTTGAATTAGTTTTTGTCTAAGGTGTGAGATAGGGGCTCTCTTTCTTTCTCTTTTTTGGGTATGGATATCCAGTTCTCTGAGCACCATTTGTTGAATAGACTGTTCTGCCCTGACTAAAAGGCATGACAGCCTTGTCAAAAATCACTTGACCATAGATGTGAGGATCTGTTTCTGAACATCAGTTCTATTCCATTGGTCTATATGTCTGTCTTTATGCCAGTACCATGCTGTTCTTACTATTGCCAGTAGGTAGTATGATTTAAAGTCCGGAAGTGAGAGTCTTCTAACTTCATTCATTAAGATGTTTCTGGCTATTTGGGGCCTCTTATCCTTCCAAATGAATTTGATAACTGGGTTTTCCATTTCTTAACAAAAAGGCTGTTGGAATTTTTATTGGGATTGTACTGAATCTGTATATAAATTTGGGTAGAATTGACATCTTAATGATATTTAGTCTTCCAAGCCATTAACACAGAATGATCTCTCATTTATTTAGGTCTTCTTTGATTTCTTTAACAATGCATTGTAGTTTTCTGAATACAAGGGCTTTGCATCCTTGTTTAAATGTATTCATAAATATTTGATTCTTTCGTCATTATTACAAATTGAATTTTTTTCCTGAATTCCTCTTCAGATTGTTCATTACTAGTATATAGAGATATTACTGATTATTGTGTATTAATTTATGTATCCTGCCACTCTCCTGAACTTGTGTATTAACTCTAGTAGCTTTGTTGTAGATTTTTTTCAGGACTTTCTAAGTATAGGATCATTATCCTCTGAGAATAGCAGATATTTTACTCCTTTCTTTCCAATTTGGATTCCTTTTATTTCTTTTTCTTGCCTGATTGCTCTAGCTAGAACCTCTAGCACTATTTTGAATAAATATGTTGACAGTGGGTATCCTTGTCTTGTTCCCGATCTCAGTGGGAAAGCTTTGTCTTTCACCATTGAGTACAATGTTAGTTGTGGGTTTTTCATATATGCCCTTTATCATGCTGAGAAAGTTTCCTTCAATTCCTATCTTTTGTAGTATTTCTATCAAGAAAGGATGCTTTATTTTGTCAAATGCCTTTTCTGGATCAGTAGAGATGATCATGTGATTTTTCTACTTTGATTTATTAATGTGGTGTATTGCACTGATTGATTTTCTTGTGTTGAATGACTGTTTGCATGCCTGGTACAAATCGCACTTGATCATGATGAATAATTATTTTAATGTGTTTTTGGATTTTGTTGAGAATTTTTGCATGTTTAGTCATTAGGGAAAAGGGTATGTAATTTTCTGTTTTGTAATATCTTTAACTGGCTTTGGTATTAGAGAGATATTGGCTTCATATGAGTTTGGTAGCATTCCTTCCACTTCAGTTTTTGGAAGAGTTTGAGGAAGATTGGTATTCAATCTTCTTTGAATGCTTGGTAGATTTCACCTGTGAAGCCATTTGTTCCGGCTCTATTCATTGGGGAAGTTGTTTGATGACTGTTCCAATCTCTTTCCTTGTGATTGGTTTGTTGAGGTCTTCTATTTTTTTCTAGGGTCAGTGTAGGTTGTTTGTGTATTCCTATGAATTTGTCCATTTCATTTACATTGTCTAGTTTGTTAGCATACAGTTGTGCATAGTATCCTATTCTGATCTCTTTTATTTCTGTGGGATCACTAGGAATGTCCCTGTTTTCATTTCTGATTTTATTTGCATCTTCTCTATCTTTTTTTCTTTTTTAGTCAGATAAGGGTTTGTCAATTTTGTTGATCTTCTTGAAAAACCAACTTTAGGTTTTGTTAATTCTCTCTATTGTTTTTTGTTGTTGTTGTTGTTCTCAATTACATTTAGTTCTACTCTGATCTTTGTTATTTCATTTCTTCTGCTTGCTTTGGTAATAGTTTGCTGTTCTTTTTCCTCCAGCTATGTAGTTAAGGTCATTGACTCACTGGTTATTTAAGATTGTATTGTTTAATCTCCATATATTTATGAATTTCCCCTTTTTCTGCCTGCTGTTGATTTCCAGCTTAATTCCATTATGATCAGAGAAAGTGCTTTATATAATTTCAATCTTTTTAAATTTATTGAGATTTGTTTTGTGACCAACATATGGTCTATCCTGGAAAAACATCCAGGAGCACTTGAGAAGAATTTATATCCTGCTGTTTTGGGGTGTAATGTTCTATATATGTCTTTTAGGTTTAGTTTATTTATGATATTATTCAAGTTCTCTGTTTCTTTATTGATCCTCTCCCCAGATCTTCTAGCCAATGATAAGGGTGGTGTATTGAAGTCTCCACTATTATTGTAGAGACATCTATTTGTCTCTTCAGTTTTGCCAGTATTTGCCTCATGTATCTTGGGGCATCCTGGTTAGGTGCATATACATTTATGATTGTTCTTTATTCCTGGTGAATTGCCACTTTTATTAATATATAATGTCCTTTCTTGTCTATAAGAACAGCTTTAATATTAAAGTCTATTTCATCTGATATATGTATAACTACGCCAACTTTTATTTTTTTTTACTGCATGAGTGGAATATCTTTTTCCAGCCTTTCACTTTTAATCTATTTATATCTTTGGGTCTAAGTTGAGTCTCTTATAGACAGTATATAGATGGCTCATATTTTCTTATCCACCAGTCTGTGGCATTTGATTGGGGGGTTTATCCATTAATATTCAGTGCTATTATGGTAAAGGCAATATATTGAATTAACTTCACCTATTTTGACCTTTGGGTTTTATCTATCATATATTATTTTCTGTAAAGGCAATACATTGAATTAACTTCACCCATTTTGACCTTTGGGTTTTATCTATCTTATTTTCACCACTCTTTATACACTTTTAATTACTTTTGCTGATATAATCTTCATTTCTATAATCTCTTCCAAGCCTCTCTCTCTTGTCTTTTCTTTTCAGTTGTAGCACTACCCTTAGTATTTCCTGCAAAGGCAGTCTCTTGTTTACAAACTCTCTCAGTTCTATTTATCTGTTAATACTCTATACTCGCCCTCATTTTTGAAAGACCATCTTGCCGGATATAATATTCTGGCTGGCAGTTTTTCTTTTTCAGTATCTTAATTTTATCATATCACTGCCTTCTTGCCTCCATGGTTTCTGTTGAGAGATTAGCACATAATCTTACTGGGCATCCCTTGTATATGATAAATTGCTTTCCTCTTGCTGCTCACAGGATTCTCTTTATCTTTGACATTATAATTAGTATGTGTCTCAGGGTAGGTCTATTCAGATTTATTCGGATCAGAGTATGTTGTCCAATATCTATGTCCTTCAAAGGGTTGAGAAATTTTCTTCCATTATTTCCTCAAATATTCCTTCTTCCCTTTTCTCTTCTCTTCTCCTTCTTGGACACCCATGACATGTATGTTTGCACGTCTCTTACCATCATTTAGTTCTCTGAGACCCTGTTCAATTTTTTTCCATTTTTTTCTTTATTGTTCTTTTGTATGTTCACTTTTGGAGACCCTGTGTTCAAGCCCACTGAGCCTTTCCTCTGCCTCCTCAAATCTGCTGTTATATGCCTCCAGTGTTTTTTTAATTTCATTTATTGTGCCTTTCATTCCCATAAGATCTGCTATTTTTCTGTGTATGCTTTCAAATTCTTCTTTGTGCTCACCCAGTGTCATCTTAATATCCTTAATCTCTTTAGCTATCCCATTAAATTTTTAAGATTTGTTTGAACATCTGTCATTAGTTCTCAAAACTCCTTTATGTCATCTAGAAGCTTAGTTTGTTGCTTTGACTGGGCCATATCTTCCTGTTTCTTGGCATGGATGTAATTTTTTGTTGGTGTCTCAGCATCTGATTTACTTTATGTATTTATTCTGGGATCAGCTTCTCTTTTTAGTTTAGGGTTTTCTATTTGGTTGGTTTTGTGTTATAGCCCCTCTTTGATACTTGGTTCAACTTAATTTGGAACTTTATAGTGGCTCATGTTTAACCAGTCTGAATTTTTTTTTTTCAGTTCTTTTTCATCTATTTCTTGCCCTTTCTTCCTTGTTGGTTGCAGAGTAGAAGCTGAGGATGTGGTTCTTATTGTAAGCCATGGAGGCTGAAGCTGCCCACATTGCCCCAGGAACTGATGAAACTTCTCCCACTTTTCTTCCCTGCCATGGATTTGCACAGAGCTGCAGCCACGTGCAGTAATTCAAGACATGCAGGCCAAGACTGCCTGTAATTGCCTGGAGAGACTGATGAAGCTGCATGCCCCTTCCTTCCCTGCCTGGGGTGGCGACAGTGCCACAGGTGTGGGCAGTAAACTAAGCCTTGCAGGTTAAAACTGACTGCAGTTACCCAGATAGACTGACAAAGCACCAGGGGCAGGAATGGAGTCACAAGTGTGCCCAATAGTCTTAATCTGGGCAGGCTGAAAGTAACTACACTTGCCCAGAGGGACTGAGGGAGCACTATTCCTCTTGCCCTGTGTGGGGTTGGTATTGAGCCACAGGAGTGCTCAACAATCAAGTCTGTACCATCTGAAAGTGGCTGCAGTTACCTAGAGAGGCTGAGGAAACCCTGCTCCCTCTCCTGTCCTATTAGGGGCAGCAATGTAGCCACAGGTTTGCCCAACAATTTTGTCTGTGCAGGCCAGAAGTGACTGCAGTTGCACGGAGTGGCTGAGGGAGCACTGTTCCTCCTGCCCTGTCATAGGCCGGGATTCTGCTATAGGAGCACCCAACAAACTAGTCCTTGTGGGCCGAAAGCACCTGCAGTTCCCAGGAGAGCCGGAGGAAACACTGACCCCCTTCCTGTCCTATTGGGGTCAGGCATGTAGCCACATGATTGCCCAACAATTTAGTCCGTTTGAGCTGAAAGCAAATACAGTTGCCTGGAGAGGCTGGTGAAGGTCCCCCCCAGCTTCCCCCAGCTGGAGGCAGGGCTGGAGCTCAAGCTAAGGCAGCAGTCCAACCTGGGTGGAAAGAAGCCAGTCCCTACTGTCACTGTGATTTTCGATTAGCCTCGTTTCCCCTCATGCCAGGGGTGGGGTTAAAATGGAGGCTACTGCCCTCTTTCTGACTTGGACAGGTTCAAACTTTAGCTGTTCTTATTATTGGACTTTAGGCAACCAAATTTACTAATCAGTAGCTAAAATCAGTGCCTGGTTCTCTCTTCCTCCCCCATTTTTGGGAAATGGAGCTTCCAACTCCGGCCAGGGAATAGTTCCCGAGGCGTTCTTGCACTGCCTGTGGGGGCTGGGCTCTGGCTTCTGCAGTATGGAGTACTTTACTTTAAGCATGAATCTTCACTGCAGATGGGCAGTCTCTGCCTTCTATTCTTCCAACGATGTTGTAGGATGCTCCTCTCATCTTCTGGGATCCTCAAACAGGTGATTTAGATAGCTCTGGGTGATTACTAACTGTAGTATAGGATGAGTTGATTCTTGGAGCTCCTTACTCTGCCGCCATCTTGCCCCTTCCATACATCCCTCCCCCATCAACCTTCTTTTTATAGGTAGTTGCCTGGGCTTACTTTTTCCACTTCTTAAATTTCAGTATCTTTTTGCTTATTTCTGTTTTGTTAATTTGTGTTTTCTGTTTTTTCTTTGCTTCTCTTTCTTCTTCCTGCCTTTGGTTAGTTTGATTAAATTTTCCTTATTTCTCTTTTCCTAGCTACTAGTTCTGAAGTTATAATTTCTGTTTGTAACCTTTTTTCTGTCTTGCTTACTTTTCAGGTACTTTACCAAGCCTAGATCTAGTTAATACTTCTTACTGCCTACTCACAAGGCTTCCATCTGTTCTTTAGCCTATTGTGTTCCAGTTTACTGCTATCTAATAATGTAATTCTCCCCTGTTTGCATACCCTTCATTATTATTATTATTATTTTCTAATACAGCTTGTAATTGTTTAGATTTACCTATATATTTACCAATTTCTTTACTGACCCACTACTTGTTCCATTTTGTTAGTGCTTTTGGTTTAATTTCTTTCTTGTTAAAGTAGGTTCCTTAGTGATATATCAATGAAGGTGTGTGAGTTATAAATTCTTTTCCTTTATCTGAAAATACCTTTATTTTGCCTGCATTCTTGAATGATAGTTCAGCTAGTTAGACGATTCCAGAAATTTGAAAATGTTCCAGTACCTGCTATTATTATTTTCTGTGGAAGTCTACTATTGGACTAATTTTTGCTCCTGTGTAGATAATCTCTATTCTTTCCTTTTTAGACATTTTCCCTTGATTTTTATGTTACTTGGATTCATAACAATAAATCTAGGTATGGATTAATCTTGGCTGGAGCTCAATGTCTTCATTTAATCAGAGAATTTGCATTTTTCTTTTGTTCTAGAAAATTCTTAGTCATTATCTCTTTGATTACATCTTCCATATTTTATCTATTTCTTTCCTATGGAACTGTTATTAGGCATATTTTGGAGCCTCTCAGACTCCCTTCTGTGTCTAAGATTCTTTTTAATGTATTTTTAACTTTTTGTTTTTTGTGTTGCATTTTGGGTGATTTTCTCAGCTTTGTATTTCAGATCACCACTCAAGTATCTATTGAGGTGTGTCTTGTCTACTATTCAGTTGTTATCTATTGATGACTTTTGTTATTATTTTAGTAACCATTAGAAATTTCCATTTTGTGCTTATGTCAAATCTACCTTTTATTACATTGTGGCTTTACTTCCTTTTATCTATTTGAATAATTCAAATATACTTATTTTAGAGAGTCTTTCATATTCTCCCTTTTTTTTTTTAAACTTCTTGGAGTACAGTTTCTTCCGTGTGTTGCATCTCCTGCTTTCTGTTGAATTCCTAGGTAACCTGGGCTGTGGAAGAATCTCTTTCCTTCTGAGGCTCCACAGGTTTCACTAGTTTCAAACAAGCATTTTATGTTTTGAATTCTGAAAAAATATAGTTTATAACAGTTTGTTAATTCAACAAATAGTTACTATGAGGAGGAGACAGAAGTCCTGTCCTCTTTTAACTTATAACCATCCTAATGTATGACACATTTAAAAGAGTTTCAAGTATATATAAAGATCGTAGGAGGAGCTTAATTGTAAGGTCCAAATAAAAATGAGTTTAATTTAACAGCATAAGTTAATATTTAGGTAGCTTTCACTATTTTAATATGTTAGTGTAGTTTGCATGTGAGTTTGGGTAGTTTAAATAGAAATTGAATTTTTTTTTGAGAGAGAAATCAACTGTTTTACTCAACTATAGTAAGAATATAAGTCATCAAAACAGTTATTTCATAGGCCATTCCTAGAATATAGAAACAGCTTTTATATAAAATGTTCCTTGATAATTATATTCATAAGAATAGGCATTTTACCTGTACCAAAGAAAGAAGAAAGAAAAGAAGCAAAAGTCCTTTGCTGGGTATCCTTTCTCCCTAAATAGAATGGTGAACGTCAGGTCACAGACTTTGTTTTTCTTTCCTGGAGTAATTCTCTTCATCATCCTCCAGAGCATGTCAGGAAATGCAACAAACTATGAAGACACTAGAATCACATTCAAACTTTCTTTGAAAGTAACCATAATGAACCACTTGCTCTTAAAAAAAAAAAAGCCCAAACTAGGTTACTTTGTGAGGTGTTTCATCATCCAGCAGGAACTAATGTACTTGGTGTCCAGTTTCAAGTTGTTTTCTCTTTTCTCCAAAATCTTCATTAAAAATGTATTCACTCGGGAAGCAGCTGTGGCTCAATCAGTAGGGCTCCCGTTTACCATATGGGAGGCCCCGGGTTCGGTTCCCGGGGCCTCCTGGTGAGGGCAGGCCCACCCGCACGGCGTGGTTGGCTGACCCAGCAAGCACAAGCAGCAAGGGGGGGATAAATGAATAAATAAATAAAATCTTAAAAAAAAAAAAAAAAGAAAAAAGTATTCACTCATTTAAATTGTTTCTCCCTTCCATCTATTATGTTGCAATAAAAATAACAGATTTATTTGGTTATCAGGAGTAGCTAAATGGTAAAAATCATTCTCAGCCTTGATTTTTCTGTGCTCTATGCCCTAATTTTAACCTAACAACTCATTTCAACAAGATTCAGCCTCAAAGTAAAATATATGTATTGCTTAGTATATACAGTTTTTAAAAGGCAGCTTCATTAGGAAAGACATTTCCAAATATTTGAGGAAAAAGTTTTCTTTCTTAATGAAAGGACATTTTCAGAATTGGGGCAGCATTCAATGCTATGCAAAAGGTAACTATCCTCTATTAGTTGTTCTTAGGAAGTCTGCCTTGTATAAGAAGAAAAGCTTCTAAGTTTATATATCTTTATGTGTATCTGCACAGATACTGGTTTAAATAGAAATTCAACTCAGTTATTTGAAAAAAGCCTGAAAGATCTCTGGGGAAATAGTTTGACAACCTATCACCTAGATTTTAGGATCTAGATCAATATTGCCTGACATTGTTTGCTAAGTAGGCCCAGGATCTGTGTATTTAAGGAAGTAATAAATTATGGAAATCATTTATAATAGTTTTTTAAAACTCAAATTATATGAATTTAGATTCATTGAACAGTTCTTAAAAGACAATTGAGGAATAGTTTTAGTATCCCTCAGATGGAAAACCAATTACAGTTTTGGGGTTTTCTTTGTGTGTTCTAAAGCTTCAGAATTATTTAGTTGGGATGCTTTCTAATTGGCTGATTTCCACATTATTTGCATATAAAGCAAACCCTTATCTGTAATGGTTTGGAGCTATGTATCCCAGAGAAACATGTTCTTAAACCTAATCTACCTTTTGATGAGGTTACTTCAGTTAAGGTGTGGCTTAGCTGAATCAGGGTGGGTCTTAATCTTATTACTGAAGGCCTTATAGGGAAGGTCACAGAGGGAGAGAAAGACCCACAGAAGGAGCAGCCAGAATCCCAAAGTCAGTAGAGCCTGAAAGAGAAAGGAGAAGCCAGGAGAGGCCGCCATTGTAATTGCCATGTGACAGAAAGCCAAGGACCAAGGGTCACCAGCTGCCAGCCTCAGATCACCACATTCTTCTGGGAGAAAGCATCACCTTGCTGATGCCTTGCTTTTGGACTTCTCCTAGCTTCAAAACCATGAGCCAACAAATTCCCATTGTTTAAGCTAACCCATTCCATGGTATTTGTTTTGGCACATCAATTTTTTTTTTAATATAGTCAAATACACATATTTTATTCTATTTACTGTGTATTTGACTCCAATGCAGTCAAATAAATATTAATAGAATAAAATACATATTTTAGTAAAATATTTTTCTGTGTACCAGCTTCTGTAGGATATATAATAACAAATAATGTACAGCTAAAAAGTTCAGTTTTTAAAGTATGTGATTATTTTCATTTAAAAATCTGCATTATTGGTAGCAGATTTAACACTTCATGTTTTCACTTGTGATTTTCTCCTCCTTTTCTTATAAAATTTAAATTTTAAAAATTATTGAAGCCCTGTACTATTTTATATTTTATATATTATGATATTATATATCATTCATAAACTGTGTTTTTCTTATGAATCTCACAAGTATAATAACCACAAAGTTATCACTTGGTTTTCAGAACACATGTGGCTGCCAGTCTGGGATCAGATGATACTATTTCTATGAATATGCCCTATACCCACCCATTTACATTTAGTAACTTGAAGATTTTCCCTTCATACTCTGGCTGATTGATCTATTTGTCTTAAGTTTTTCTTCAAACCACCAAGAGATTTTCTTTAAATTTTGCTCCACTTTGGTTTCTTTAGCCTCTGTTCCCTGTTCTTCTGTTATTGTGTCCTGCTGGCTTTGGGATATCTTACATGTGTTGCCACTACCAACTTACTTTACCCTGTTGTCTTGCTAGACTGAGGGTTCCTGTCAGACCATAAATTAGATATGAAACTCAGGTTTCAGTGAAAGCATTCCCTCATCCTCAAGTCCAGCTATTCTCATCATGGGAGTCATCCTTTGGTTTAATGGGATTATACAAAGACCATTTGATGTTGGGCCTGCTGTGTCAGCAATTTAATGATTTGAGAGTCAGTGGCCAAGTCTTAATGAGACCTTGCCATTTCACAACCTCTGAATCAAGATGATACAGATGAGGAAGTCTGGCTCCTGGCCACACCAACAGCTGGGTGGTATATTCATTGTTAGTATTTCCTTACAGGGTGACTGCAGCTGGAGAGTGCAGCCTGTGTGGTGTATGGTGTGACAGAGAGGTGTTTCCATAGATCCGGGAAGGGGGTGGGAGCTTCCTGGGAATATCATCATTAGAACTGCTGTGCTCTACCCACTGCCCCCCCACCCCCAAGATGCTGGTAACTTTAATATCTTGTGTCTAGGTTCAAAGTTTTAGAAACTAAGGTTAAGACAGGACTTGAGTCATAAATATTTTACTCATTTTATTAATTTTTGGCTGTTTTTCAATTTATAGCTTTAATTCTGTATCTACAGTTTCTAGTGACTGAATCCTCAAGGTTTTGGACCAAGCCTTAAAATATTCAGTTTATTTCTCTTGATTTGGGGAAAAGAGCATCTAGATTGACTTTTTATTCTACCTGATGGTTATAGCACCCTTGCTCACACATGAATATTTACAGGTAACTCTCAGATCTCTTAGCCTGCTTATTTAATATTTTAATGATCTTAAGACATTACAGCTAGCATCTCAGCTGGTGATCACTATTGTTTTTGTTTCATATATTAGGTAATTATCCATTCTTTTTCTGTTGTATTCTTAAATTTTAGGTTTAGTAGATAAAGAGGATCAGCATTTGGCTCCTTAGAGTGCCTGGTTATAAATAGACCGGAAAATAGCAACAAGCTGGGCTGCTGCTCTACTAATAGCCCTTTTCAAATACTTAAAAGCAAATGATTCATCAAATAGAATCACTAAAAGCAGAAACCTGCCAATTTGTAGAATTTGACTCCTCCTAATCAGAGTAAGGCAACAGGATGTTGAGTTCCTGCTCTGCACCTGATTAAAGCCAAATGCATGAGGAACAGCTGGGAGAAGGAGGAAGCACCAAGACTGTCTCAGTTGGGGGTAGAACAGCTAAAGAAATTTAAAGGAAAAATGATTCAAAAAAAAAAAAAAAAAAACTTCTACTTTTGATTTATTTTCCCCAGATATGCTTACGAGATAAGCATATATTCAGTCTCAGGCTTTAAGTTTTTTAAAGAAACACTCCACCTACTATTTAAGGAAAACAATAAACTATATACAGTTTAAACAAAATCTCTTCCTTTTCATAGATGTGTTATTTTCAGATAGTTCTGTATTATCCTAATTGTACAAAATTATTTGTCTAGGCATTTATTGTAGCTATTAATCACTTATATTAATCACTTATATTAAATATAATATTTCCCCCATTAAATTTCCATTTATTAAATATTTTCCATTAAGTGCCATTATGATGATTTAGGCTTTTAAAAATATATACATCTGGATTTATTGTAATGTTTTCTCATGATTTACTAAAACACCTCAAAATTTATTATCTAATTATTTTAATATTTTTACAAAGTTAAAACTCTGCTTTCCTAAAAGTAATTTTTTAAAAATTGGAAGCAGTCTTCTTCCCTATTTTAAATGCCAGAATGGTGAATTATATTAAAAAGTTAAGACTCTGTTTATATTTAATTTCTAAATCTTGCTGTTTAGTGCCCTGTATATTTTCCCTGAAAAATGGTATATATTTTATTTACCTCTAAATTTTAATATATAGGTATACATATTGAGTACTGACATATAAATAATGTCTAGAAAACCTGACTTTTTTTTTTTTTTCAGGAGGTACTGGGGATTGAACCCAGGACCTTATACATAGGAGACAGGCATTCAACCATTGAGCTACAACCGCTCCCTGAAAACCTGACAATTTTTATTTTTATGTGCACTTATATTATTTACAAGGATACTCTTCTCAAAATACCAAATTTTTAAGATGAAAGCCATGAATGTGTACATTACTAGTCTGATAAACTATTTACAACTTGAGATTCACAACAGTTTTCTGGACTTTACCAGTTCATGATTTTAGGTGAAACATCATTTAAAATATCAAGAAACAGATAAAGGCACTGTAAGAAAAGAATGCTATATATTTATATAGCTCCAAAAATCCTGAGCAAAATACTCTCAAACCAAATCCAGCAACATATAAAAGTGATTAAATGCCATGACCAAGTGGGATTTATCCCAGGAATGCAAAGTTGGTTTAACATAGAAATATTGATTATTGTAATACAGCATGTCCATAGAATAAATACTGATTATTGTAATTCAGCATGTCAGTAGAATAAAGGACAAAAAACCACATCCTTCTCTCAATCAAGACAAAAAGAGCATAAGTGTTTTTATGATAAATCACTCAACAAACTAGGAATAGAAGAGACTTCCTCAACCTGATAAAGAACATCTATGAAAAACTTAAAACTAATATTAAACTTCATAGTGAAAGACTGGATGCTGCCCCCCTAATATCAGAAACAAGACAACATTGTATACTCCATTTCTATTCAACATTTTACTGGAGGTTCTAGTTGGGACAGTTAGTCAAGACAAAGAAATAAAAGGCATCCACATTGGAAAGGAAGGAGTAAAACTAAAATTATCTCTTATTGCCGATGGCATGATCTTGTATATAGAAAATCCTAAGAAATAAACTAATAAACTATTTGGGCTAATAAACAAATTGAGCAAAGATTCAGAATACAAGATCAGTATACAAGAATCATTTTGTAGCTCTAATACTGTCAATGACCACTAAGCACATGAAAACATTAGTCATCAGGGAAATGCAAATCAAAACCACAATGAGATGTCTCTTCACACCCACTAGGACGTTTCTGATCAAAAAGATAATATACCAAATATGGGGGAGGATGTGGAGAAATTGAAACCTTCATACCTTGCTGATATTAATGTTATAATGGTACAGCCACTTTGGAAAAAAGTCTGGAATTCCTCTAAAGGTTAAACATAAGAGTTATTGTATGACCCAGCAATTCTGTTCCTAGGTATATACCCAAGAGAGTTGAAAACATATGTCCACACAAAACTTGCACACAAATGTTTATAGCAACATTATTCATAACAGTCAAAGAGTGAAACAAGCCAAATGTTCATCAACCAATGACTGGATAAAAAAAATATGGTATAACCATAAAATGGAATATGATTAGGCAATTAAAAGGAATGAAGTACTGATATATGTTACAACATGGATTAACCTTAAGAACTTTATGCTAAGTGATATAAGCCACTCACAAGAGACCACATATTTCATGATTCTATTTACATGAAATGTCCAAAATATAGAAGCAGAAGGTACATTAGTGGTTGCCAAGGGTTGGGATGAATGAGGGGGTGACTGCTGAATATTCTGGGGTTTACTTTTGGGGATGATGAAAATGTTTTAAAAATGATTGTGGATATGGTTATGCAATTCTGTGAATATACTAAAACCCTGGAATTGTATATTTCAAATGGGTGATCTATATGGTATGTGAGTTATATCTCAAGAAAGCTGCTACTAAAATAATAAGACACGCTTCCCTACTATTTCATTATATGAAGCTACATAAGTTTGGCATGACTTGGGTCATGGAATCAGTTTAATTCTATTCTAAAGCCATTATAGTATACCTAAAAGTCTGAGGCACATCGTATTTCAGATTTTTGCTACTAGATACACGTAGTCAAAGATAACACTCTGGGAAAATAGTGTTACATAGTCAGTGAGGAAACAAAACATGTAAAGGAGCAGGGGAGAAAAGGCTGTAGATGGCAGGAACCATAAATAGCATTAAATTCAACTTTTTTAAATTTAAAAATATTTTTATTTTTAAAAATGACTAGAAATATATTTTTAATTATTAAGTATAATTGCAGCATAAGCAGTTTTCTTTAGCAGTGTTTGAATGGTGGCCTGGTAATGATGCAGTCTAATTTTAGATTTTGTTTTTTGGGAATTATAAAGACACCCTTTTAAAATCTTAAACCTGAAACCTAAAGCTTTGATGTGAAGACCCTTGGACACTTTTATACACAACTTGCTATTTCCATTTACTGCCCGTGAGTATATGATTACTCATTCTGTTCCCTTCTGTAACTCCCCGTTCTTACATCCTATTTCTTCTTGTAATCCAAGTTAACGTACTGCTTAGCACAAAAATGTTTTCTACTCTTCTTAATTGTAAATTTAAAAATCCTTTTCTGGATTCAAAAGGTAGTTCATTTTGTACCTTTCTTATTTAAAAAAGAAAAATCTCAACAGCTCATTTTGCAGCCAATGTATTACTTCTTTTGTTTGTAATGTGTGTCTAATTTACTTTGTTTTTTTACTGCTATCTATAGTCCATAGCTTATATTTGGTATGTTTTCCCATAAACCATCATATTATTAACACCATGTATTAGTATTGTATATTTGTTATAGTTCATGAGAGAACAAATATGAGAACTTTCTAACTTACTTTTATATTCAATCCAGGCCCCAGTGTCTTATAAAGTTGTACCCAACATTTATAGAATGAATGAGCTAATAAAATAATGAATTATTGGTACAATAAAGCCCTAAAGGTGTAATATGCTTCTGCTGTGTCTCTTTGCTACATGTTTCAATTTGTTTATGTAGTTTATTTCCAGATATTTTGGAAAAGGAATTACGGATTGTTTACCTGTACTGTCCTAGACCTTACCTATTTTGTATTAACAATATTTACATTTTATAGACATTTATTTGCAAGACAGTATTCTTAAGGCTGGGAAAATATTTTAACATGGTAGCACATATATAAATGGTTATTGTTACCTGTTAAAACATACAAATGACCGGGACCCTTTGTCAAGGCTGCTTTATCAGCAAGACTTGCAGGTAGATTTATATTTATTTATATAATACCCCCTGGGGGTCTGGATCCAAACACATTACTATTTTTATAGTAAAATGTATGGTTATTAACATCAAATCAGACAATTAGTTATTATGAACAGCCTCACTTGATATAAATCCATTTTATTTACTACATGAATTCAAATTGGGTCAAGTATCATTGTTAAATTAGTTAAGTGGCAAAAACTCCTTTTGGATTTTAGAGCTTTTTGGATTTTTTAATTGCAGATGAGAGATCATGCACTGTATGCCTTATAGTATCTGAAACTGCTTAATATAATCATGAAATCAAGATAGGGTTTGACTGAAACAATGTTTGAATATGATTTTAATATGATACAAATCAAATGTATTTGTATTACTATATGGTCAAAACTGGTTGTGCATTCTGGAACTCCTTATTTTTAGACAGATGCTAGAATATGGTTACAAGATTACATTTTAGATTTATGCTTATGCTTTCTTAAAAAAATTTTATTGAAGTATATCATTCATACATGAACATATATAAACAATAAGTGTATAGTGAAAGTTGTGAACTTACAAAACAGACGTGCATAACATCATACAGCGTTCCCATTCATCACCCCACCACCAATACCTTGCATTATTGTGAAACATTTGTTAGAAGCTATGAAAGAATATCGTCAAAATATTACTACAGTACTAACTATAGTCCATACCTTACATTTGCTATATTTTCCCCCCAAACCACCCTAGTATTTATTTATTTATTTACTTTTATCCATTTTTACCACACACCCCCATTTTTGCTGTTTTTGTGTCCATTCACTGGGCAATTCTCTGTGTCTGTTTCCTGCCCTCTCTTCTCATCCTTCTCCTCCTGTCTTCACCAGGATTCGATCTTCAGAACTTCCAATGTGGGAGAGAGGCGTCCTATCGCCTGCGCCATCTTAGTTCCTGGTTTTTCGGCGCGTCTCGTCTTGGCTCTCCCTTGTGTCACTCTCATGTTACGTCATAATCTTGCTGCATGCTTCGGCAGGGCCTGATGGCACACCTGCACGCAGGACCTGGGGGGCTTACCCGCTTGCGGGGCCTGACGGTGCACCCGCACACGGGGCCTGGTGGCCTGTGTGTCTTCTATATTTTTCTTTTTTAAATTTTTACCAGGAGGTCCCGGGTATCGAACCCATGTCCCTCCATATGGGAGGTGGACGCCCAACCATTTGAGCCACATCCACCCCCCTGCTATATCTCTTAAGGTTGACCAAAGATACCTAGAGTTACAGTCATTTCCCAAACAGGATGGTCATATAATAAATCAGGCTTGGTTTCATCACCAGTATTCTAAAAACCAGACCTAGAAAGAAAAACTAGATCTGGGGACCCATGCATGGTTTCTATTATAGCGAATGTTTAGCCTACCCTGATTATCACAAAATCAGGACAGTGAGAATATGTGCATTGTGTTTATGCTTTTATATTGGGTATATTGAGAAGACATACTAAATATTTGTTTTTTGATAAATTGATATACAGTTTAATACAATTGCTAGCATTTAGACATTAAATAGATTTTTTTCTTGTATCTCCAACCTTGTTTCCTGTTACCATGCTAAATTTAGATGTTAGTTCTAGTAGGATTTTGGAAATTCCTTAGGATTTTCTGCATACACAATTATATTGTCTACAAATAAAGACAATTTTACTTCTTTCCAATCTGTATGGATATTATTATTATTATTATTATTATTATCATCATCATCATCATCATCATCATCTTATTGCATTGACTAGGACCTCCAGTACAATACTGAATCCAAATTGTTTAAAAAGTTAGATGTATCCTTTGGTTCTGATTTTAGGGTAAAGTTATTCAGTCTTTTACCATTAAGTTTGATGTTAAGTAGGTTTTTCATTGTTACCTATTGCCAAGTGGACTTTCCTTCTATTTCTAGTTTGCTGAGAGAATTCATATGAATGGCTATTGAATTTTTGCAACTTCTTTTTCTGTATCTATTGAGATCTTTTTTTTTTTTTTTCTGTTTAGTCTCTTCATATGGTAAACATGGGTCACATGGTTTGATTGAGGTTAAACCAACCTTGCATTCCGCTTGATCAAGATGTCATATCTTTGTTATATATTGTGGATTTTATTTGGTATCATTTTGCTTAGTATTTTTTGTGACTATGTTCTTGAGTGGTGTTAGTCTGTAGTTTTATTAGAATGTCATTGTCTGGCTTTGGTATCTTGGTTATGCTGGTCTCATAAAATGATTTGGGAAGTGATCCTTTCTTTTTTTCTGAAATAGTTTGCATGAAATTGATATTATTTCTACCTTGTTATATAAAATTCACCAGTGAAGTCATTTAGAACTAGAGGATTTATTTTGTTTTGTTGTTCTGGCAGAGGGGGTGGGGTGGGGGTGGCCATGGCTTGTGGAGTGGTGATGATTGTTAACTATTAATTCAGTATAATAGGTGTAGGGCTATTCAAGGATTTTTGTTGTTGATTAAGCCTTGGTGATTTGTGACATTCAAGGAATGTTTTCATTTCATCTAAATTGTTAAATTTATTGGAATATAGTTGGCTACAATATTTCCTTATTATCCTTTATGATTTATAAGATCTGCAGATATTTCTTCTTCTTGCATTCCTGGTATCGATAATTTTGCATCTTTTCTCTCATTGCCTGCTGAATTTGATATGTGTAGTTTTCGTAATATAGATCCTGTACACATTTTGTTATATTTATACATAAATCTTTCATTCTTTTGAACGTTAATTTAATAGCTTAATTCCATTGTGGTCTGAGAACATACTTTATGTGATTTCTATTCTTTTAAATTTGTTAAGGTGCATTTTATGGCCCAGTTTGTGGTCTGGCTTAGTGATTTTTCCATGTGAAATTTGAGGAGAATGTATATTCAGCTCTTGTTGGATGAAGTATTCTATAAATGTCAATAAGATCTAGTTGATTAATGATGCTGCCCTATTTAAATATACCTTACTCATTTTCTTCTTGCTGGACCTGTCAATTACTGATAGAGGAGTTTTGAAGTCTCCATTATAATAGAGGATTTATCTATTTCTCCTTGGGGTCTATCAGTTTTTGCCTCATGTATTTTTACTCTTTTTTGTTAGGTGCATGTACATTAGGAATTGTTTTGTCTTCTTGGGGAATTGACCCCCTGAGTCTTATGTAATGCCCCTCTTTATCCCTGATAATATTCCTTACTCTCAAGTCTGCTTTGTCTGAGGTTAATGTAACTTCTCCAGCTTTCTTTTGATTAGTGTTTGCATGGTAAATATTTATCCATTTTAACCTGTGTCTTTATTCTTTTTTATTTTTAAATGTTCTTAAATTTTATTTAAGTTTTCTTATTTTTAAAGGTTTACATTATATAAATGTTACATCAAAAATATAGGGAATTCCTTTATACCCCATCCCCTCCCCCTCCCACTCTTTTCCACATTAACATCCTTCAATTAGTGTGTACATTTGTTACAATTGATGAACACATATTGAAGCATTGTACAACCAAGGATTACAGTTTACATTATAATTTACACTTTGCCGCACACAATTTTATAGGTTTTGACAAAATGTATAATGGCCTGTAACTGTCCTTGCAAGGTCATGCAGGATAACTTATTCTTTAAGTAGGTGTTTTAGTTTCCTTGGCTGCTCAGAACAAATACCATGAAATGAGGTGTATTAAGCAATGGGAATATATTTGCTCATAGTTTTGAGACCAGGAAAATGGCCAAAACAAAGCATCATCAAGGTCTGCTTTCTTCCTGAAGACTACTAGCTGCTGGCAATCCTTGGCTCATTTGTCACATGGCAAGGCACGTAGTGGTATCTGCTGGTCTCTCCCTTCTCTTCTGGGTTTCATTGTGAAATTTCAGCTTCTTGCTTCTGTGGTTTTTCTCTCTCTTTGTCTGAATTTCATTCTCTTATAAAGGAATGCAGTAATAGGATTAATACCCATCCTGACTGAGGTGGGACACATCTTAACTAAAGTAACCTCATCAAAAGATCCTACTTACAGTGGGTTTGTACCCACAGGAATGGATTAGATTTAAGAACATGCTTTTCTGGGGTACATACAGCTTCAAACCACCACAATAGATTTCTTGCATATGATATATAGTTGACTTTTTTTTAAATCCCCTGTAATAGACTCTATCTTTTAATTGGTGTGTTTAGAACATATTCATTTAAAGTGATTATTGATATACTTAGTATCTATCATATCTATAAATGTTTTCTATTCCTTGCTCTTTTTCTTTCTTTTCTTCTCTTTTTTTTTGTTTTCTCTGGTTTTAAATTGAGCACCTTATATAATTCTATTTTATTTTCTCTCTTAGCATAGCAAGTATACTTGCTTTTTGTTTGGTTTTAGTTCTTTTAGTGGCTGCTTTAATATATGTGTATTAGTCAGCCAAAGGAGTGCTGATGCAAAATACTAGAAACCGGTTGGTTTTTATAAAGGGTATTTATTTGGGGTAGAAGCCGACAGTTACCAGGCCATAAAGCATAAGTTACTTCCCTCACCAAAGTCCATTGCCACGTGTTGGAGCAAGACAGCAGCCGACGATTGCCAGGGTTCAGACTTTTTGGGTTCCTCTCTTCCCGGGGCTCAATTTCTTTCCGGGCTCAGCTCCTCTGTTTCCTCCACAAAGCCAGCTGTAGAGTCTCAGGCGAACAGATTGTCT
Source organism: Tolypeutes matacus (assembly GCA_026826555.1). Classification (NCBI taxonomy): domain Eukaryota; kingdom Metazoa; phylum Chordata; class Mammalia; order Cingulata; family Chlamyphoridae; genus Tolypeutes; species Tolypeutes matacus. Next base: position 15,870,624 of record JAKSZT010054399.1, read on the forward strand.
GTTTTCCTGGGGCCTTCTCTCCTTCCTCATGACCAAGCTCTCTTACTTCCTGGGGCTCCAGCTCAAGACTCCAACATCAGAACTCCAACTCAAAACCCTCCAACTCTGTCCTTTGCCATGTCTCTTATCTTTGAGACCCCACCCACCAAGGGCCGGGGCTCAATGCCCTACTGCCATGGTCCAGTCAAATCCATAATCATAACTTAATCATGCCCAGATGAACAGACCAGTTTATAAGCATAATCCAATATCTATTTTTGGAATTCATAACTATATCAAACTGCCAAATTGCTACAGTATGTAATATACCTTTACAAGTAATCTAAGTCCACTTTCAAGTAACACTATACTGCTTTATGGTAGTTCAGGTACCTTATGACAGTAATCCCAATTCTTTCCTCCTCTCCCTTATGATAGTCTCACCATTCATTTCACGCATCCATTTGCTATAACCACCCAATACATTGTTATTTTGAATTGTCTATTAGATCAATTAAATATAAGAAAACTGAATGCTTTTATTTTATCCTCATTCTTTCTCTGACATACTACTTTTGTTATATAGATCTGAATTTCTGACCTATATAATTTTCCTTCTCTCTGAACTTTTTTTTTTTTTTTCTTTTTTGCCAGGGGGGGGTTATTGTCATCAAATAACCTTAGTTTTTGTTTCAGAAAGGATCATTTTTGAAGGATCATATTTCTGGATATATAATTATATATTGTAACACTTTAAATATTTCACTTTACCTTCTTTTTGCTTACATGGTTTCTGACAAGAAGTTTGAGTAATTTTTATCCTTAATCATCTATAATTAAGGCTTTCCCACCTCTGGTTCTTTCAAGTTTTTCTCTCTGTCTTTTGTTTTCTATAGTGTGAAAATGATATGAGTAGGTGTAGAATTATTGTTGTTTATCCTCCCTGGTGTTCTCTGAGCTTCCTGGATCAGTGGTTTGGCTTCTTTTTTTTTCTTCTTCTTCAGGAGAGGCATTTTATTTGAGGCAAGGATTTGTGAACAGCTCACATAATTAAAAACTCAAACAAATCAAGATTCATTTCCCCCTAAGAATAAATGTAAAATTATAAAGGTTACATCTTACATAGTACATAAATCCACAACTCTTGTATTTATGTTTTTAAAAATATTTGGTGGGTATGTAAATAGAAACAATGTGTAAATAATGACTTCTATTCCCCCTAAATTTCTTTTCAAAATTATTAATAACGTGGAGCATTTTTAGCATAATAACACCATTAATAAATGTTATGGCTTCTGTAATTAGGTTTGGAATATTCTCAACCATTATTTCTTCATGTACTTCTTCTCTTTCTCTCTTATTTCTCCTTCGGGTATTCCCATTTCCCATATGTTATAATCTTTTTAAATTGTTCCATAGGTCTTGGATATTCTTTTACATTTCTTTTTCTCGATTGTATTTTTTCTTTGCATATCAGTTTGTGAAGTTTCTATTACCAAATTTGCAACCTTGGTTGTGACAAATGTACACATCATTTCTATTAGAGTATTTTTGTTTTCTAACATTTCTTTTTGATTCTTTGAGAACCCATCTTTCTGCTTATATTACTAATCTGGTTTTTTTGCATGTTATCTACTTTTACCATTAGAGCTCTTAACATATTAATTATAGTTATTTTAAGTTACCCAACTGATAATTCCAAGTATCTGTGTCATATCTGAGTTTAGTTCTAATTCTTGCTTTGTCTCTTCAGATATTATTTTTCCTTTTATCATGCTTTGTCATTTTTTGTTGAAACCAGCCATGATGCATCAGGTAATGGGAAGTGAATTAATTAGGCTTTTAGATTGAGGTTTTTATATTCATGTTGCTAGCAGCTCTAAGCTATATTTAATATTTGCTATAGATGCAATTATAGAGGCTTTAGTTTTCTCTAGTTTCCTTGTTGTTGTTTTTGTTTTGTTTTGTTTTTGGTGTTTTGTGTTGTTTCTTTACTGCCTTATTGTCTTTGGGTTTCCCTAAGCATTTCTTTAATAGGTCTTGCTGCTTTCCCAGTTGTAGTGCACTCTTATTATAATGTTGCCCTGTTGATGTGGTGGTAATATGTTGGGGAAGGGAAATGTTCTATAATCTTATGATTAAATCTCAGTTTTTCAGTGGGCCTGAGCCCTGGGCTCTGACCTTCTTAAGCATATCTTAGCCTTTTTTGTGTCTTCCCTTTCATGTGAGACAGGATAACTAGAGGTGGTTGGAAATGGAGTGTTTGCCCTCCTCCTTATCAGATAAGGCTCTTATAAAATAGTTTCCCCTGGAGGGCAGGGCTTTGTTTGTTATGGAAAACAGAATGTTCTATGCATATTTCAAAATTGATACTGCTTTACTCTCCATACCTGAAACAGGAGGGGATTTTTCTTTTCTGATCTTCACTACAAGAACATGTTGGACTTCCTGGATGTAAAAATCCATGGAAGTGTGGGGGTCCCTCAAAGCTAGTCGCAGGAGCTAGTACGCACTCAGCCTCCCAAAATTTGTCAAAGTCACCATTTAAGTGTTTCTATCAGTTTATGGATCTCATGGCTCCGGCTTCAGGTAAGGTGATCTCAGCTGTGATTCTCTGTGTTCACCTGTCTCTTCAGATTTTAGGGTGACAGTTTGTCCTATTACCTACATTCTCTGATGGATTATAGAAAAGTTGATTTTCAGTTTGTCCACCTTTGTTCTTATTGTGAGAAGATACTGATGACTTCCAAGCTCTTTACATGTCAGAGCTGATACCACCCAGCTTTGTGTTGATTAGTGTTTGATAAATTTCTTTCCATCCTCTTACTTGTTTTTCTTTTTAAAGAAGCTTTAGATTACATAAATGTTATATAAAAAACACAGAGGATCCCATATACCCCATCCCTTCCCCTCCCACACTTTCCCCCATTAACGTCTTTCATTAGTGTGGTACATTTGTTAATTGTAGAGGCTTCTATTTCTCCACTTAGTTTTTCCAGTGTTTGTCTCATGTATTTTGGAGCACCCTGGTTAGGTACATAAATGTTTATGATTGTTCTTTCTTCTTGATAGATTACCCCTTTTATTAATTTATAGTATCCTTCTTTGTCTCTTAAAATAGTTTTCCATCCTCTTGCTTTTAACCTGTCCCTGTCTGATATTTAATGTGTATTTCATGTACAGAGGATATCATTGATTCCTTCTTTTATGTCCAGTCTGTCAATCTCTTTCTTTTAATGGGAGTTTTGTTCCATTTCATTTCATGTAATTATCCATATAGTTAGGTTTAAATCTACTGTCTTTTTAATTTTTTGTTTTCTATTTGTCATGTCTGTTCTTGGATCCTTTTTCCATCTTTTCTTGCCTTCATTTGGTCAAATTATGTATTTTTCAAGCATTCTTTTCAGTCTCCATCTTATTTTCTATACTTCTTTAATTTTTTTTTTTTTTTTTTTAGGCATTTGCTCTAAGGTTTAAAATATGTACCATTAACTTATCTTGTGGCCTTGTAGACAGTGTTATACCATTTCCCATATAATGTAAGAAGTTGACAACAGTATACATCCATTTCCTCACTCCAGTCCTTTGTGCTATTATTTTCATACATTTACTTTCCAGGTATGTTTCTAACCTCACAATGTTTTGTTGTTATTTTTGCTTTAAACAATTTTTAAGAAATTTAAAATTGAGAAAAAAAGTCTTATTTAACCACACAACTTGACCTTTTCTGATGTTCTTCTTTTCTTTGATAGGTGTAAGTTTCCATTTGATATAATTTTCAATCATCCTGAAGAAGTTCCAATTTCATTTCCTGTAGTGAATGTCTGCTGACAGTAAATTCTCTACTGTTTGAATAAAAGTCTTTATTTCCCCTTCTTATGTGAAGAATATTTTTGGTTGACTACATTTTTCTTTGAGTACTTTAAAAAGATTTCCCTTCTATTATATTCTGATTTGCATCATTTTGGATATTTCCAATCATTCTTGTCTTTGTTTCCCTGTAGATAAAGTGTCTTTTGCTCTCTGAATGTTTTTTATGTTTTCTCTATATCACTAGTTTTCAATAATTTGATTGATTATAATGTACTGATTGGTTTTGTCAGCATTTATCTTGCTTGAGGTTCCTTAGGATTCTGGAATCTGAAGGATTAGTCTTCATCAAACTGTGATAATTTTCAGGCACTATATCTTCAAATATTTTTCTTGTACTTTAGTAACATGTATCTTAGCCCACTATGTAATATGTTCCCGGTGGCTACTAAGGCAATGTGTTAAAAAAAAAAAAAAAAAAAAAAAAAATCCAAGCAATGTCTTTTGGATAGTACCATAACATATATTTTTAATACTTTTTAAAAATTTTGCTGGTAGAGACATGGAGATCAGATTTTTCATTTTCCATTTCTAATTGACAGTAGCACCTTTTATAACATTCTTGTGTTCACTTTACCCCCCCCCTTTTTTTTCAGAACTGAAAGATAATTTTATTAGTATTATTATTATCATGATCATTATTATTTTATAAGAGCAATTGTAAGTTTACATAAAAATCATACAAAACTATAAAATTTCCATATTTCCCTGTCCCCACATACAAAAAAAGTTTTCTCTATTCTTAACATTTTGCATTACTGTAGTACATTTTTACAACTGATGGAACAATATTAGCATAATTATATACTATTAACTAAAACCAGTATTTTTCATTAGTTTCCACACTTTGTGTTGTACAGTTCTATGCATTTTTAAAATTTTTATTCTGATACCTTGTATACAACCTATAACTCTGTATACTAACCACTTACAAATATCCATTTAAATGGTATAAATTATATACACAGAGTGTTTGAAAAAAGATAGGAACATGGCCAAGAGAAGAACCAGGCTTAACAGATGGGACAACCTAAGAAATTCTATGAGGACAGGACAGAGAACACACAAATGAGATGTTTCCTTTGGAGGGTAATGGGAACATGTAGAATAATGTTTATGCAGCTTCATAGCATTTAGTTATAAATCATAAAAGACCATAAATGTTAGTTCTTAACTTGCATTCCAAATAGAACAAAGAAAGAAGAAATTCAGGCTTTCTGTATTAGAGATTATCTAGTGATAAAATTTTATCAATTGGCCATTTTGGAAGAAAAAAATACAAGGGAGATGAGTATAATGGCAAAGTGTGATTGAAGTAATGTGAATTGAAGTCTAAATAGATAAGGAAGAAAATGAATGCAGTGAGGAATAAGCTAATAAGTAGAAAGTAGAAGGATCAAAGCAAGGTTTAAGTACAGGGATGTTTGGAGTAATTGCATTAAAAAAAAACTTGGAAGGATATTTTTAGGAAAATAATGTCTGAAGGAGTGTGGCCATGGAATTGAGTGCCCAAGTGTGGCCACAGAAATAGGTATGGCCACATAAATAGGTGTCCAAAGTGAAAGGAGGACCTCTGTAGGCATAGAGGGCAAGAAATCCATGGGTTTTTAGGACATTGATGCCATCACTTTACCTTTTCATTTGTAGTACCTTTTCTTTTCCAAGTGTTCTCTCCCTCAATTCTGATTTTTTTTTTTTTTGGCTCAGACTTAATCTGTGCTGCTAGATTTATCCATCTCCTGAACCCATCTAATTGCACGCTGATCCCTCCCTGCTGATTTGAACATAACATCTTTTTCAAAAACTTTACTGTCACTTGAATTAAATTCAAGACTCTCAGTCTTAACTTAAAGTTCTCTTCAAATCCCCTTAGATGATATTTCCTCCCCCCTCCCCCCACCTTTCCCTACCTTCTTTTCTTCCCTGTTCTCTTCCTTTCGTTGGGTCCTTTCTCTTAATCCAGACCTGTTATCTGTATTAGAGGAGAGGCTTTTGGGTACAGTTCCTTTTTCTTCTGTATTTCAAAGCCCATTTTAGGGCCCAGAACCTTCATTAATTCTTCCTTTTTCAAGAATCCAATAGTTAAAATCCCTGAAGCTTGCATAGTTGTGGGTTGTCTTTTTTTTTTAAAGATTTACTTATATTTATTTATTCATTCCCCACCCCCTGCTGCTTTTGCTCTCTGTGTCCATTTGCTTTGCATATTTCTGTGTCTGCTTGTCTCCCGTTGTTGCGTCATCTTGCTATGTAAGCTCACCACACTACGCGGGCCGCCTTGCCTTCACCAGGAGGCCCCAGGAACCAAACCCAGGGCCTCCCATATGGTAAACAGGAGCCCAACCAATTGAGCCACAGCTGCTTCCCATCTTTTTCTTGAAATGTGAAAGAAGAAAAATAACCTCTATTATATTGTTATTTCAAGAGATAAAAACTTCCTACAGTCATTCCCAGAGGTCCCTCTTTTTTAGTTTGATGTCTGTGTGATATCTGATATCATTTATTTGGATATGGGCCAGTAATTACTCTGGTTTGAAATGGCTTGCTTAGGTTTTATTCTGCTGCAATCCATGAATAAGAAAGATGTACACTTACCTTCTTTTCATGTCTTTGCATGAGGAAAACTCCCCAAATGTTTCTTAAAATCCCTCAGACCATTTTGAAAAGACTCACTGAGGTTACACTCTGCTTTTCAATATCTTCTTCATCCTTGGATTCTGATGATTTCCTCTTGTCTTTCATTGTGATATTCTGTGTTTCTATAAATCATGTAGAACTGCTAGTTTCTGTGGAGGAGATGATAGTAAAGTAACTATGGTCAACAAAGTGAAATCATTTTTTTGCTAAATTTTCTATAGAAGCCAAAATAAAATGGTTAGTTTGGAGAATCAGACAGTTGAGGGGAAAATGCCATATGTTATCCACATTATGTATTTACCCAGCCACCAATTTTTATATGATTTTTAGCTCTCTTATTTATCAACACAGAGAGTTAAACCAGAGTACTGTTTAAAATGTATGACACAGACAAGACCAAAAAGTTCCCTGTGCTCAAATCTAACACATTTGTGAACAAATCTTCAGTTGTTTGGTTTTTTTTGTTTATTTATTTATTTTTAGAAGTATCTCTGTAGCCATGTGGGAAGCTCCCAGGGCTTCAAGTTGGGAATTTTGGATTCCAGTCTGGCTTTGCTAGCAAGAAGTTGTAAGTCCTCAGATCTCTGAAGTGTAGTTTTCTAACCCATTGGTTTCCAAATCTGACTGTGGATCTAAAAATAATGTTCCCGGGTCCCACTCCAGAAATTTCTGATTTCTAAATCTTTTGTGGGACTTTGAAGCTGTATATATAAATCATTGAAATAGCACCCTTTCACTGCTGAGAGTTTGGGCTGGCCACTTATTATCCATGGTTTCAGTGAGTGAGTGTTAATGAGGAAAAATGGAGTGTTGAGTAGATAGGATGTGTGAATGTATGTATGCAGAGTATCCTTGGGGAACAAAAGTCCAATTATGGGCTCCCAAATGTGACAGATTGGTCAAGAAGTAGAACTAAATACAAACTCAACAATTTTCCTCATCTATCCCATTCGAATAATAATCTATTCCTCATTGGATTATTATAAAGTTTAAATGAAAAGCTGGATATAAAATAACGACAGTAATAACAGCTGGCACATACAGATTGCTTCTTGTTTTTACTCTTATAAACTTAGTTACCAGTCCAGCAACTTGCTTTTCAATTGGTGAAGGAGATGAGCTAGAAAGAAGAAGCTAAAACCAGAAATCCAGTGACCTGTTAGGGTATCTACCCAACAAAGATGAGTGCCATGGATGGGTGTGGCATGTTTGTCTTGGAGCACATGCTGAGACCTGTTATCCCCAGATTTTATCAATGCTTTTGTTCCTCGGTTCAGATGGACTTCAGAATGAAGAAAGGCAACCTCAATGCAGCAATCAGACGTTTATTTAGTTACAAGTCAGTGTTACAGCTTGACTGTTAGCCTAGCCTGGGTGTTACAGCTCTAGTACTGGGGGAAAGAAGGAAGTGCACCCAAAATTTGGGGCTTTGCTAGATATAGGTTCACTGTGCAGCCACCCTGGAGGTGGAGCCTTAAGTTGGGATGCTCTAATTGGTTTGTCATTGGCTGGGGTTTGGAAGCTAGATTAGCATTTTATGTTAATAGGGTATGCTGACTGGGAGACATTGGATTGGCTGATTATTAATTAGGGCACAGGCTTGAAAATCTCTTATCCTATTGGTTGGCTCTTCCTCCCTCTGCCCAGGGGTCACAGCTCGGTCACCAGCACCGTCCCTCAAGACCTATTTAGAAGCTGAAAGAAATTCTGACAGGGTTCATACAAGGAGTATGAAGCAGTATTTTTTCTCTGAGATTCATTCAAAATCTAGAATTTCTGGATTTATGATATTTTTTCTAAATGGGCGATTTTCCACTATCCATAGAGAGGGCTTAAGGAAAATGCAGGCTAAAGCTACTTAATTTTCAGTCTGGTATCTATAAGGTTTGTTTCTCTGTTGACCAACAATGTAGAATTGTTAGCATTTCAACTCCTTCACAAGCTCAATACTAAAATTGCAGTTGTTCAGCTCTTGTCAAACATGATGAGCTGAGTGGTATTTGAAAGAAACAGCCATCAGACATATTGATGATTCAGTTCACATGCTAACTCCTCAGTTAGGGAAGAAAAAGTGTCATAATTATGTAAGTGCGTGAAACAGTTACCAGTCAAAACTGTATTTTTGACTTGTATCAGGAATCAATATAATACAACCTTAATAAAAATATTTTATATTCAGTAAAAGTGATGTTGAAAATAGTTTCCTAATAAAATTTCAGTGCCATGAAAATGTTTCTCTGTTTTGAAGAACTATATACATCTCATATCAAATGATGAGAAAGATGATATGGTTTCTAATCCAGTCATTTATATTTTATTTGTAAATTAGATCTCTATCTCTTTCTTTTTTTAAAAGAGTTTTCGGGAATTAAATGGAGTAGAAATGATAAACTTTTAAATATTCTGAAATTAAAATAAGATGAGACATAATTTCTTCATAATAAGTAAAGATATAAGCATTTAAGTTTTGATACTTAATTTAGGGATGAATCTGAAAAGATTTGTGTTATCAAATACCCATTGGCACAGCTGAATTAACTGCTCCGCTATCTGTGAATTCTACCATTATTTTAACATATTTTCCCCAAAATGTAGCATTTTATATCATCCACTGAACTTTGAAAAGCCAGAAAATTTTTTTCAACAGTGCAGATGGCTTTAAACTTCAAAAGCCAAGAAATGACAAAACAAGGCCCTTTTCTGAGAAAAAACAAATAAATGTGGGAATATGGTAAGGAAATAGAGTTCCAAGCTATGTAATATTCTTGGATGTGAAAGAAAAAACCAGAAGTAGCAAGAGGAAATCAACTTAAAGGGTAAATATCTTCTAGAATTTTTTAGTATAAATAACTGGGGAAATAATGTTCTCCAGAGAAGCACATGCTTAGAATTGTGAAAGAATGCCATTTTTAAATAGGAGGGAAGCTCATGGGGTGCATTATAGTGGTATTATTTACTTTTGGTCTTGTGTTCCTGCAGCACACTTCGAGTTCCCTAAAAATAAAAGAGAATAGAGCTCTTAAGGGTGTGGTTTCATGGGATAATTGTACCCCTGAGGGAATCTGAGACACTTCCTTGCATATCATACCTTGAAGCTATCCAAGGATGATATTTTTGCACAATTACTCCACCTCATCAAAATTTGCTCAAATCATTCTGTGTTTTAAGGTCATTTGTTATTTTCTATTATTTCTAAGAGTACAAAGAGTACTCTATAAATTATACTTTATCTTCTGTCACTTTTTCTCAACTCCTAGGAAAAAAATTATTACAGGAAATTATATAACAACAGCTTGGTATTTTCCTTTTACATAAAATGCACACTAAGAAAAACTTCTACATTTGATGGCAGATTATTTTTAGTGTGCCCTGGAAATAACTGTCCTAACTACTTTGAATTCTGTCATTACAAAACTTTGTACACTTTGGATCCATGTAAATTAATTTAAAAGGTCAATGTAATATGAAGTCATTTTGTGATGATTTATTTTGAGGGAAAATTGCTAGCTTTTCAGTTACAAAATTGAAAGTATGGAAAATTATTTTTGGGTAGGTACAGTAGAATGATGTTGGAAATGTGTTTTCAGTTAATAAAGAATATACATAAATAAAACAATACAACTTATATATAAGATATTCATTTTTAAGCTAACCTATCAATAAATAAAAATCCTGTAGCAATTGCTAAGAAAGGTACAACTATGAGCAGAGATGTAGAACCCACCTCTTTCTCCCTCAGCCCTGAAGCTGATGGATTTGATAATTTTTCCATTTCTGTCATGCATTCACCATGTGAATGGTGGTAAGAAATGTTCAGGTGGACCTATTCTAATGGCAGCTGGACCTGCTGGTCTGGAGCTCAGAAGATGGTTGATTAGAGATGAAGATTTGGAGGTCATTAGTGTATTCAGTGCTAGCTGTGAATGTAAAGGGATCAGCCAGATGACCTTGGGTGATACCAGCATTTAAGGATGTGCTGAGTGAAAAGAATGATAAGAAAAGTTGGAGGAAAACTAGGGGATGGTGGTGCATGGAAGCATGGTACAGTCTTGAGTCAAATGAAGGAAAAATGATTGCCAGGTAGTGTTGAGTATGCCGCTGAATTTGGAAGCATATATTTGAGCTTTTGTGCCAGGTGTTACAGCTCTGTGGTTTCTCCATGGGATTGGACTCACTAGGTTAAAGAATGTAGAAGACAAATGGTTAGGTTTAAATGAGATTAGTCAAAGATCAAGAAGGCGAGGAGGTTTGGTCCTGGTAGAGTGAATAAAGTGAAAGTGAGATTTAGGCATTTCTCAATTTTATCAAGATTTCTGATAAATAATAAGTCCACAAAAATGAACTGTTAAGCTTTCTAGGTTTCACATGTCAAACCTAGTTGATTTAGGATATAACTCTATTCTTTGTCCACTCCAGGCCACATAAATTTGTCTGTACTTTTTACCCTTACAGAATCAAAATCATAGAGGGGTGATTGTTTTCTAAGGGTTAAGTGGCCATTATGGACTGGCTCTAACTAGAGTTTTTTTTTTACCTCTAGCTTGGACCATACAATTGAACTCCCTGAATACTAGTGATACTTAACATCTTGCACAAGGCCTTGTGTTTGAGGTAATTTAAAACCTTATTAATCCAGACCCCATTGAGTCAGGATTTGAGCTGTTCCAGACACAAGCCTTATTAAAACTCACTGAAACGGTCTCTTTAAAAAAGTCCACTAAGCAAACTAATAGTGCAACCAAGATTTTAGCAAGAATGCTCAGATTTCTTAAAACAAGACTTTGTTTATAAGCACCCGTAAGTACTTCTTAAGTACTTTAAAAGTTCTTGCTTACTTATAAACCATCTATATACTCATTGCAAATCACCATTTATCTAGTTATTAAATCTGTGGATTGATACTATGTAAGATTTTATTGGTTTAATTCCAATAACTGTATTTTATAGACAATTTTCAGCAGCTAATGTCAAACATTAGCTCAAATAATTTTCTAATGAGTAGTATTAAATCCAAACACCAAAAACCCATTTAAAACTTGCTTGAAATTAGGGTCTTTGTACTCCTTACTATTTTATCCCACAGACCTCATTTTATCCCTCCTGCCCTCTTTGCACATGACTTCAAGAAATGTCAGTGGATGAAGTGTTCTGGCTTTCTTTTCCTGTTCCCGGCTGACAGTACCACAAGGCTATATTTTTGGTTATCAGCCACGGGGCCCAGTGACATTACAGAAGTCTTCAGTCAGTGAGAATGTGGAGCCACTTCCGAAGGTTGAGTCTTTGTATCAGTCCCCTGTGCCTAGCAGCTCATGAACTCTCAGAGCTCCCGGGTATAATATCTGGAATCTTTTGGGAGGAGTTACAATAAGAAAAAATTGTATTTTTTAAATGAATGACTGAATTCTGTTCTTATATTTTGACTTTTGAGTTTGTAAAATCTAGGTAATTTATGGTAAGATAATAGTGACGACTTGATGGAGGCTCCATAGTGCCTGATTTTCACTGAGTCCTATACCCAGACAAAGTACTTTGGGAATTTTGCTGTTTTAAATGTCCATCTATCCTTTTGAGAATAGGTGTGGTGTGACTAATAAATACTTTCTGAGTTGTTGGTCTAATGGAAGGGGCTTGCCCTGCAACATTTTGGCAATGAGTATATTCTAAAAAGTTTAACAAATAATTTTAAATGTAGAGTTATACACCCATATTAATTTTTATGACAATTTCACTGGCCTTTGTCCTCTTACAAAGAAATGGGCCTCTTTGTCACAAGGTGAATTGCAGCCATTGAAAATTTAACAATGTGGTATATAGTTCAAGATGTGACATCAGGTCTTAATTTAAAATGTAGTAGATGTCTAGATGTCAGAATATAAATACCTGCATTATATTTTTACTAGAAATTTAGGGCAAAATAACCTCCTTGGGCCAACATATCACTGGAAAAGGGGTCATAATAAACAGGATTTATTTCAATTGCCCCTTATCATAATGGGCTCTGGCCTTCCCTATGGAAGCTGTTTATTTTTTTCTGAGATGGTTTATTCCTTCCTCTTTCAAGAGAGGTTTCAAAATTTAAGAACTTCCTAAATTCTATTGTCTTCCAATTTGACTATTTTGAAATTGTAAGGCAGATTTTTATGATCAAGGAAACTATTAGATCCAGTATAGCTCCTTATTCCCAGTGAGTCATACCCTAAGAAGTGCCCTAGGAATGTTGCTGCTGCTGCCACTTGGAAATTTCTGCTTTAATTTTCACAGATTTTGGGGGGGAGTTCGTGAAGTATGCATAACAAATGCTTTCTAAATTTATGGCTTAATGCATAGAGTGCTTATACTGGTTGTTTACCTCTGGTTGTGCTTTGGCTTATTGGATTTTTTTTCTCTTTCTTTTTCTTTTCTTTTTTTTTTCTTTTTTTTTTTGAGGTACTGGGGAGCTGGGAAGAACCTTGTATGTGGGAAGGTGGTGCTCAACCACTGAGCCACATTGGCTTCCCTGAGTTGGTTTTACCATTTGTTTTGCTTGTTGTTTGTTTTTTTGTTTCTTTGGGAGGCACTGGGAACTGAACCTGGGACCTCCCATGTGGGAGGCAGGAGCTCAACTGCTTGAGCCAGATCCACTCTTGGAATTTAAAGTAAATTATTCATGGCTTCCCCATGTAGAAAACTAAAATAATATGTGCTCTCTCCTTACCTCACAGGGAGGTGAGGGCTATTTACAAGATAAAATCTAAAGTCCCAATAGTGTTCTGATGCCATGTAAATGTAAAGTATCATCATAATCATCATTCATAAACAATATTATTATCATGGCTTTCTCTGTGCCTTGGATAATTATGACTAAGCAGTAAATCACCCAGTGTATGGACTCTGATTTTCATTCTGATACTCTTTTATAAGTATGTTAGCTCAGGAAACAATTATTTTAATATCATATGCTCCATTGTAAAAGATAGTCTTGTACTAGCCAAGTTTCTACATATATAGACAGGGACTCTTCATGTTAAATGTAACTTGCTTTCTTCATGACTTTTGGTAGTTGGAAAATAGGTTCATATAAATCCCAACTCTTCAAAATAATATGTACACCTAGAACTTTTCCACACATAGCTATTTCATAGATTTTCTTGGTATTATTTTAAAGTACTGTCTAATTTGTGAAGATAAGAACATTAAGTTGTTTGAATTCCTTTTGTTTTGAAGATGCTAGACATTCACAGTAGCTGTTGAATTCAGTTTTATTTTCTAAGTGTAGATTTGTGATTTCTATTATAATGTTACAAATAATTTCTCTTCTGTATGGCTTTTGGGGTCAGAAGTCCATGATGTTTTTCTCTGACATAGTCTGAAATTATTATCAAATAGAGCTGTATAGCCTGAAAGCTTCTTCAACATTTAAGACGGTCAAATTAGTGTAGGTTTGCTTTTCAGAACAACCTATTTTCAATTTAAGAAATAAAATAATAGCAACACTGAAAAACTATTCATTTTCATATGAATGCTTTTTCATTATATTCAACATTAGTTTCTGAAAGATCTAAAACTTAAGATTATGAAAAACATTGAAGTTTGAATATCTTTTGATAATTTGATAATATGTTTCTTTTTTTTTTTCTTTCAATTTGCAATAATTGCCCTTTGGATAAACCTCATGGCTATGATACTGCCAATGCAATTTTTAAAAATATACTTTTTTATTTTTTTAAAGAAACTTAAATTACATGAATGTTACACAAAAAATATAGGGGATTCCCATATGCCCCACTCCCTAGCCCTCCCACATTTTCCCACATCAGCAACATCCTTCATTAGTGTGGTATATTTGTCACAATTGATGACCACATCTTGAAGCATTGCCACTAAGCGCTGATTATAGTTTACATTGTAGTTTACACTCTATCCTGCACAATTTTGCAAGTTATTACATGATATACAATGGCCTGTATCTGTCATTGAAATGTCATTTAGGATAATTCCTAAGCTGCCAATTCAATTTTAATTCAATTTCTATATCCCTCCTTCTTCCTACCTTATCTTCATGTTTGTCTCCAACTGATATGCAATTTATTGTCAGTCTCCCTCCTCTAGGATATAAGAGTTATGAGCACCAGCACACTTTTTGTCCCACCACTGTTTAGCATGCAGTAGGCAGTCAATAAATATTTGTTAAATGAATGAACTCTTGGTTCCAGAAGATAATGGAGCAAAGAAAATGTGATCCACGAATTTAATATAAATACCGTTTTCCTCCCAGACCATTCTTAAACAATCAAGAACTTGGGTTACCCAATACCTTTTCACTCCTATTGGAAAAAAAAACCATCTCAGAATGTAATTTAGTATATTGATGAATCAAAATAAAATCGGAATGATGAAGCCATAGTAAAAAGAATTAGTGGTGAATAGTAAATCCGCTTAAATATAAAACTAAGGCTGCTACATTTAGGTCAATGATGCATTTTGAATTAGTTTTTGTATACAGTATGAGAAAAGTGTCTAACTTCATTCTTTTCCACTTGGCTATCCAGTTGCCCACCAACATTTGTTGAAAACACTATTAATATCCTATTGAATGGTCTTGGCATCCTTATCACTTGATCATATACACGTCTTTTTTTTTTTTTTTGGTATTCTTGGTCCTATTCCATTGCTCTATATAGCTATCCTTATTCCATTATAACAGGTCTTAATGATTGTCACTTGTAGTAAGTTTTGAAATCAGAAAGCATGAATCCTCCAACTTTGTTCTTTTTCAAGATTGTTTTGGCTATTTGGAGATCCTTGTGATTCCATAAGAATTTTAGAATCAGATTGTCAGTTTGAAAGACTTAAATGTAAGAGCTAAAACTTTAAAACTCTTAGAAGAAAACACAAAAGTAAATTTTTATAACCTTGGATCTGACAATGGATTATTAGATATGATGCCAAAAAACATGAGCAACAAAATAAAAAAATTGATAAATTAGATCTCATCAAAATAAAAAACTTTTTTGCTTCAAAGGACACATCAAGAAAATGAAAAGACATTACACAGAATGGGAGAAAATATTTTCAAATCATAGATATGATAAGGGATGCATATCCAGAATATATAAAGAACTCAGCAACAAAGGACAACCTGATAAAACAATAGGTAAAGGATTTGATTAGATATTTTTCCAAAGAATATGTACAGATGGCCAATAAGCACATGGAAAGATGCTCAGCATCATTAGTCACCAGGGAAATGCAAATCAAACCACAATGAATACCACTTCACACTCACAAACATGATTAGAATAAAAAAGATAACAACAATAGTTGGCAAGGATGGAGAGAAATTGGAAACCTCATTCACTGCTTGGGAATGTAAAATGGTCTAGCCACTTTGGAAAAACAGTCTGATAGTTCCTCAAACAGTTAAACATAATGTTACCATATGACCCAGCAATTCCACTCATAGGTATATACCTAAGATAATTGAAACTTGAATTCAAATGCTTATAGTAGGATTATTCATAGTAGCTAAAAGGTGGAAACAACTCAAATGTCCATGAAAAGGAAAATGGATAAACAGATGTGGTATATCCACAGAATGGAATATTATTCAGTCATAAAAGGGATGAGATTCTGATACATGATACAACATGGATGAACTTTGAAAACATTTTGTCTAGTGAAAGAAGCCAGTCACAAAAGACCACATTTTATGATTCCATTTATATGAAATGTCTGCAATAGGCAAATCAATAGACATTTAAAAAGTCTGTAGTTGCTTAGGGCTGCAACAGATGAGGGGATAGGAAGGTGAGAGATAAAAGGT
Organism: Tolypeutes matacus; assembly: GCA_026826555.1. Taxonomy (NCBI): domain Eukaryota; kingdom Metazoa; phylum Chordata; class Mammalia; order Cingulata; family Chlamyphoridae; genus Tolypeutes; species Tolypeutes matacus. The sequence continues at coordinate 15,886,909 of JAKSZT010054399.1, forward strand.
ACTGGTTTCTTTTTGAGGTGATGAAAAATATTCTAAAAACTGTGACTGCGGTGATAGTTGCACAACTCTGTAAATTAAAAACCATTGATTTATATACTTTAAATGGGTTTATTGTATGTGAATTATATTCACATTAAAAATCTAAAGCTGCACAATTGTGTGAATTATGATTGTGCAACAGAATGTTAAATATAACTACTTAAAAAAAAAAACTATTAGCATCTAACAAAACTGTGAGAGGAGATTTCCTTTAATAGCCTTGGCCTATAAGTCTTTAAGCGATCTCACTCTTGACTACTTGTTAACCTTGACTCTTCCTTGTTCATTTCCCTTCAGCCACATTAGGTACTTTATGGTCCCTGGAATTCACTAAAGCTTCTCTATTTGCTGTATCCTCCACATGGTACATTCTTCCCCCAGGTGTTTATATGGCCTATTTTCTCACTACACGTAGATCTCTGTTCAAATAATGCTCAAGTAAGGATTTCTCTGGCCACCTAGTTACCTTCTTTTCCTTTGCTGTTCTTAGAGCCAGATGCCTAGGTTTAGTTCCTGGCTTTTAGCTGTATGACTCTGGGCACACAATTTAACTTACTTGGGACTTAGTTTCCTTATCTGTAAAATTATAATAATACCTAACTCATAGAGTTGTCGTGAGGATTAAATAATAGAAGCAAAATTTTTAGAATAATGCCTGGCACAGAATCTCTGTTTTATTATAAGTGGTACCTATTACTATTACTCCTGATTGTATTACAAATTTGTTTATTGTCTTACTCCTCCCTCCAGTTGGATATAAACTCCATGAGGGCAGGGGCTTCTCATATTTTGTTAAACCACAGACAGTACCACAGTAATGAGTGGTACATGGTATACACACAATAAAAACCTGATTAATGAATGAACTGTATTTTATCTTACCTTTGAAATTTTATTTTATTGAATTCACATTGTTAGTATGAAACACTTATGCTGATTGTATTAGTCTGTCAAAGGGCTGTTGATGCAAAGTCCCAGAAATCTATCAGCTTTTATTTTGGTATTTATTTGGGGTAAAAGCTTACTGTTACAAGGCAGTAAAAAGTCCAATTCAGGGTAGCATTCTCACCAAAGTCAGTTGCCATGTTTGAAGCAAGATGGTCTCCAATCTCTGACTGGTCTCTGCCTTCCCCTCTGGGATTCCTCTTCCTCCTGAGGCACCTTGGGCCTACCTTCTTCCCGATTTCAGCTGCAGGCTGGCATAGGACTTTCTGTATCAGTGTAGGCAGTTCTTCCCAATCTCAGCTGTAAGCTATTAGGCAAAATGACTCATCTCTCCCCAGTGCTTCAGCTCCTTGAACCTTTGTCACAATTTCTGTTACATGGCAGATCGAAAATGACTGAGCTTTCCCCCTGTGTCTTCTTGAGTGAGTGTCTGTTTATATCAGACTCAGCAAGGGTGCTGGGACTCAACCTGAGTCACAAATCATCAGCCCTAATCTTAACAGGTAATCTAATCAAAGGCATCTCAGCTGAATTTAATGCAGTCAAAGGGTATCATACCCAGAGGGATCGATTAGTTTACAAACATAATCTCTTTTTGTGATTCATAAAATAATCTCAAACTGCCACAGTGATTTTGTTTATTTTGTTCTTTGGTTTATATTGTTTTTCTTTCTTTCTTTCTTCTTTTGTTATGTGCCCTCTTATTCATTCACTCACTCCTGCCTGAGTGCTGAGGGGCTGTGTGAGTTTCATTTCATTGTTTTTTTCATAGTATATTTGCAGAACCAAATGTATTCTACAGTCTTTACCCAGAGGTTCTATAAACCACTATGAATGGACAAATTTTTAATATGACAGAAAAGATGTAAGAGTCTTACCAGTGAGGATAAATGAGAAGAAATACTTGAGATACATTGAGGAGACCAGTGTTTAATAACTCCATCTATCAGCTTCTTAGCGCTGAAAAGAATTTAATTTGAATATACTTGGAGACAGCATAAGAACTCATCCAGAGTTAATCTTGAAACGTATTCTTTGTTTTTGGCACTTTCTGTATAAAACAATTATTATACATTAGTTTGTCAAACGCTAATTAAATTTAGACTATAAGTAAATTTGCTGTTCTAGATTTCTGAGTTATACAAAATATTAAACACTATCCATAACCCCATAGTGGGGTGAGGTATGACCTAAGTCTGAATCCTGGCACATCAATGTTGTAATCTTGGGTAAGTTCCTTAAACTTTCTGATCCTTAGGGACCTCATTTATAAAATGACAGTATGAACCCTACTGAGTCTTGTACTGATTAAGTGAGATAATATCTGTGTAGTACCCAGCCACGGCACCTGGCATTTACTTGGAGTTTTATAAATGTTTATAGCTATAAAATTGTAGCTGTATTTGTAGTTGTGCTAGGATTCAAACTATAATTTTTAATAGACCATATATGATACAAGTTACATGAATAATACAGACTTAAAAGGAGAAATTACTTTAAGAGAGGAGGTTTTAAAAACTGTCTGTCTGTCAGGGTGGGTTGAATGATAAAAGGGATCCAAGCAGGTTTGAAGTAGGAAATATGGTTGAAATGTTAAATTAGAGATCAATTGTGGAAGGTCTTAAAAAGTATTTAAAATTTATCTGGTCAGCTATGATCTTTATATTCTCAGCTTGCAAAATTACACCCTACATCCTGGTCATGCCTGCTCTTCCATAACTCTGCACCCTTGGCTCTCATTTCCCTCATCTGCCTTTATTGTTCTTTTCAATGCAGGTAAAGCATTTAAACACTATAGAAATTCAGAAAGTACAAGCCCTGAATCTGAGTTTGCTCTGCCTTGCCGATGCACTAAAGTTCTCCAGCTCTCTCCTCTCTCCCATCCATTACACCTTCTTTCCTTTATTTTTTGCTATTTAATTGTTCACATTCTAAGATTTCTATAGAAAGCCTGCACACTGAAAATTGTGGTATTGTCTAATTCTGCTTGAATTCCTAATTATTTTTCTTTACACATTCAGAAGCCATTATGCTGCTTTGTGTTCAAAATGTTTTATCTTTTTTATGGCCTACATTTTTAGCTATATAAAATATTTGCTATATATAAAATATGCTATTTCCTTGAATTATACTTTATTTGATAATATTACCATGTTTGCTTTATTTTTATTAGCATATGGTCATCCCTTTGCTTTTAATCTTTCAGGTTTGTGTTGTTTTGGGTCTGTATCTTGAAAAAAGCATTCAGTTAACTTTATTTATTTTTAATATTCAAATAACTTTTGTTTCTTAATAGAAGAATTCAATGCATTTACATCTGTTTGATTATTGAGATATTTGGCTTAATTCCTGCCATTGTATTTTATGTTTTTACAAATTGATTATCTTCTCTTTTTATTTTTCTTCTGTTTCTGATGTCTCTTATTGATCAACTTTTCTTTGTGTTATATTGCACCTCTAGTTGTATTTTGCTGGTTGTTTCTCATAAGAATATTTGAACCTATAAATTTCAAGAATTTAATAGTATCTGCATCCTATTGTCAAGGATCAACTCTTGAGCATGCTTTTGCTAATTAACCCCTTTCCTGCTTGCAAACTAGGTTTTATTTCAACTTACATTATACCTCTTCTATTTTAATAACTTTCTGAATAATTGCAGTTAATTCCAGACCTGCATTATTAAATATTGCTTGGGCTAATTATAATTTTTATTATCTTTATTGTTTACTGCTCATTCTTGACTTATTTGGAGATATATATATATATCTTATTTGGAGGTATATATATATATATATATATGTATAGGCTAACATACTGCCCCGGTAGTATTCTGCCTAAAAAGAGTGCATGGCAGTATAATTTTCAGTTTCAAAAGTTTGTTTTTTTTTTTTAAATCTTCACACTTAAATAACATTTTATCTTTTATCAACTCTGGGGTCATAATCTTTTCCCTCTGGTTTGTATAATCATTACTGTAGTACTCTTAGCATTTAGAAGTGGCTTTTTCTCCCTTTGCTTTTTTTCCTTCCCTCTTCTCCCTCCCCTCCCTTCCCTGCTTTCTTACCAGAGAGCTTATAGTGATTTTCTCTATTTTTATATTTAGAAATTTCACCAGGAGTTTAGATGTATATGATCTTTCAATATTCTTGTCCAGGACTTAAAGGACCCTTTATCTCCACGGCAGTCTTCCATTTACTTGATTATTCCTTCTCTTTCATCCATTAAATTTCACAGCTATGAGATTTCCTGGATATAGCATTTAGTATCTCATCTGTTCTTTCATAATTCCTCTCTCTTAATATTTTTCCTCTACATCTGTATTCTGGAAGATTGCATTGACTTGGTCTTTAAATCAAGAATTTGGTTTCCATCAATGTTCATTTGGTTACTTAAGGTCTCCAGTGTGTATTAATAAATTGTGTTATTAATTTCCTGGAACTCCTTCTACTTAAGTTTTTTTTAAGTATCTTCCTCTTGTTTCTGAGATGCAGTATCTTTAGATCTCAGGGAAGATAACGATTAAGACTATTTTCTGTTTACTCAGACTGGGGAGAAAGCCCTGGTTTTTTTTGTTGTTGTTGTTTTGCTTTTTTTTTTTTTTTTTTTTTTCCCTAAGGTACCAGGGATTTAACCCAGGACTTCGTACATGGAAAGCAGGCACTCAACCACTGAGCTATATTCACTCCCCAATGAGAGTTGGTTTTTTCATTTGTTTGTTTGTTTTTTGTTTGTTTTTAGGAGGTACTAGGGATTGAATCCGGGACCTCATACATGGGAAGCAGGTGCTCAACCACTTGAGCTACATCTGCTCCCCGAGAGTCCTGTTTTGGGATGCTAATTCTTCCTGGCATTCAGGGATTCCTGCTCAGTTTTATATTTTATAAAGGAAGGTGTAAATTGGTCCATGACGGCAAGCACACCTCAGCAGTTGTAGAAGTTTCTTTATGCTCTTTCAGAGTGGCCTCCACTCACCAAATGGTCAATGGGGATGAATTTCACAAGTTTTCCTTAGGCCAAAAGGTGGGCTTCCCTTCAAGGTGTGGGGCCTGGGAACAGACAAGAAGGTCATTGCCCCCACAGTTGGAGGCTGTGATGGGAGAACAATGAAATGTTTCTGTTTCTGTTTCTGCATAACTGGTGATTAGTGTCCACAGCAGTGGTTCTAGAGGCATTAGGTCTTCGCATTCTTAAGAGAAGCATCAACACCTGGACCTCACGCCTTCCTCAGGGCTTAAGAAGCAGCATCAAAATCAGCTTTGCTGTCTCCTTGTATTTTCTCTCTCTACCCCATTCCCTCCCCTCCCCATCTGTCAAAGCAGATTGAGTAAGGAGAGGGGAGAGAATCATTAGGCATGAATCACCATCCTAGTGGGGAGTGCTATGTCTGTTCCCTCTTCTCACCAAGCTAAGAGGTGGTGGTCATCAAAGAAGTTGGAAAAATTTGTGGTACTTCAAGAAAAAGAGACTGGCCTCATTCTTTGGTGGGACATCTGTTTAGGCAATATGGTAGAAGATGTTGATGCCCCACCCCTCCACCTTGCCAATTTCGGTTTGTCTCTTCTTAGTAATAGAATTCTCATTATCTGAATACATGTACTTCCAGCATCATCACATTTTTCAGTTCCTCTTATAGCTAGATATGAACATGTGACTAAGTTCTAACAAATTCCTTTCAAGTAGAAATGATGTGTGCATCTTCTTGGAAGAGTCCTTAAAGGGAAAGTAAGAGAATCCTCTTGGTGGGAAGGTGGATATGATGGCAGGAATTCTGGCAGCCATTTTTGGACTATGGGTTGGAAACCAGATGGTTTGGAGAGAGGAGCAATAAGATAGAAAGAAACAGAGATCTTAATAATTATGGAGGTACCATACTAGCCCTTTCTGACTATGGGTGCACTTGTGTAAGTCAAAGAGAAGTAAACTTTTATGTTGTTTATTTTGCTCTTTTCTGGCTTTTCTATCACTCTTATATAAGCCCAATGCTAACTAATACAAGCAGTTTACCTAAACAGAGAAGAGTATTTGGAGAGAAATGGCAGGGCAGAGAGAAAGGACAGTAGTGGGATAGCCTGGACTTCTACCCTTTAAGTTTGGCAAAGATGTGCAGGTTTCCTGTGGGCCTTCTTTCTGAACACCAGCAAGGAAGACCATATCTTCAGTGAGGAAACCCCAGCAGTGGGAGACTATAGGATGTGCCACTTGAGGGAGATGGGGAGGTGGGGCAAGAGGGGAGGCCAGTCGTATCACAAGAGGCCTTCCCAAAGCCAGATTTCTCCCTTCAGGGAAGTGTTCATTGGTACATCTCCACTCTGCCCCAGGCCCCCTGAAGACTCATTCCAGCATCCCCTGTGCCTGAGTTAGTGTTTGTCTACCTGCCACCCCCTGACCCATGCTCAGAGAAGCAGAGATCACTAGGAAGCAGGGAATTGTAACCCCCAGGCAGTTAGGCAGGACCAGGCCCTGCTCCCCTCTTTTATCGGAAGTGATAGATAGGGAGGAGGGGATCAAGAGCAGGCCTTGGCCCTTTCTAAACCAAGGGCCCGGAGCCACAAGACTGGCCAGTGAAGGGGCAGGGAGTGGAGCAGGGATGAAATGAGATTTAAACCAGTTACGAAGTTAGAGTGCTAATTCCTGAAAGTAACCAGGAAGTTATGGAATCAACCTAAATGTGGTTGAGGGATCTGATTAGGAGGAAGTGATATTAGACATAGCACAGTTGGGGGCTGTGATGGGAGAACAAATAAAATGTTTTCTGTTTGTATTTCCTCTAGTACAGAATCTTCAGTAAAGCAGTTATGTAGGTACTTGCAGAATTATTGGTTGGGGTGCAGGGGAGTTGAATTGTTTTATGTTTTCTTTTTGGCTTCCCCAAGAGAAGCCAGGAAGGGAATGCTGTGGCCATTTTGTGCTTGGGAGTTCTGATAGAATCCTCTAAGTCTGTTGCTTTGCTCCTCACTTCTGCTCTTCAGCCCAACACTCCTTCCTCACCCCTGTTGGTGGGATGTGTGGACAGGGTGGGGCTGGGCTGCAAAGCTGCCCTTATCCAGTCAGGAGATGGGCAGAGTCATGTGGAGGCAGGTACATCATGGGCCCCCCATTCACTCTACACTGCCATGGCCCCCTGCCCCCTGAGAGCCATCTGTGACCCAGGCCCCCATTATTGGGTGAGTAGTACTTCCCAGGAGAAGCCTGGGGGCACTGCAGTGGGCCATTCTGTTTCTATTGTCCCACTTCTGGCTGCCTCTGAGAGTGTGCAGGTTCCAGGGTCCTGTGGCAGACTGCTCACCAGGCGCTGCCTCAGTCTGCGTCTTGTGGCTGGCAATGCAGCATTGATGACTTCTGCCATCAATCTGATCATCCATGCTTCATATTGTTAAAAAATTCCTTACTTTTTCCTTCATTGAGTGTGCCTTTCTTTGTTTTCTAGGACTACTGCTGATATTTTTCTTAATTTTGTTTTTCTTTGGTGAGTTCAATATGATGTTTTAAAGTGGGAGAGGTGAATGAGAACACTTTCTCCTCTTTAAAGTAGAAGTCATTCTGTGCCTTTCATTGCTGTTCCCTCTATCTGCCTTTCCCCCAATTTGTCCAGCAAAGACCTGTCATCCTTCCCAGCTCAGCTTAAAGGACACCTGCTCCTTGAAGCCTCAGGCTCCCTAGAGCATGTTCATTGCTCATTTCCCTCTTCTGTACTTTTATAACACTTGCGCATAGCTCTGTGCATTAAATAGATTTTAGTATTATTGTTTCTTTGCATATCTGTGTTCCTGACATTTCGTGATGCAAGATCATACTTCATTCACCTTTCTATTCCCAAACTTTGCATGGTGGCTGCCCTTAGTAAATGTTCTATTCATGTTTATGGAAGAGTTATTTATGGTTTGCCTGCTTGATGCCTTGTGAACATTGTAAGCTACAAATTATGGAAATACAGCATATCATTTCCCTCAAGAGAAAACTGAAATGTCAAGAATTACTTTTATGATATAAATATCACCTAAGATTTTAGTCTTTACTCTCACGTACCAACTTTATAGCATGATTTTTGCCATACTTGTTTTGGTTAAAGAGAGGTGGTAGAAAAGGAGTATATCTGTGTTTGGGGAGATGATAATCCACATGTTTTTCAGTGTATAAAGTACAAAAATAAAATAAAATAGATAATGTGGATTTATGTGTGTTGGAAGCCAAAAAATCCAAGTGAACAAGAAAATTATTAAGATTCTTTTAAAAAAAACAATATGTACTTATAAAAAACCAATTCTTTAAATTCCTCTTTTTAAGCTTCCCTTTCTATCACTACAACCAAAAACTTGCTATAATGTAACATGTCGAAGTTTACTATCTTCATTTTCTTCAAGCTCTTAAATTGTTTAAGTCACGACCTCTCAGTGACCAAGACAATGAGAACGCTTGGTGGGTAGCTTGGTGGGTAGTGTAGTGTGTTTGTCTGAGGGATGAAGTGCTCCACAGAGCAATGGCCTTTTGGTCATAATCTTGTTGGCACTGTGAGAATTCAGGAAAACGACAGCTTGCGCTGGGAGTTTACTCAAATTAATGATAAGATTTTTTCTGGATTAAAATAAATTTATAATTAAATGTATAAATTTATTTTATATCATTCCCTTTTGTTTGCTTTTTTCTTTAGAGAGGGAGCCATTAAAAATAGAAATCTGGAGGATAAAGACTGAGGACTAAAGTTAGCCTTAACTTAAAATTGTGCAAACATTTAAAAAGAGTTTACTGAAAACATGAGAAAAAGATGACAAAATATGGATGAGTTGGACTTGGAAGGGTCAGGAATTCTGTACAGTGAAACAAACAAAACTGTGAGCCCAGTCCTAGAAATGAGAATATCTGTGGTTATTTGGAGAACCAAAATTAGGTTGGTGGTTAGAATATATGATAGATTTTGGGTTTAGGATGGGTAAGAAGAGAAATTAAGATGGTGAAGAGTAGACCAGTAGGCTATGTCCAGAAAAAAACTACAGCTGTCGTGAGGGAATTTGGACTCCAGTCTGTAGGCAAAGCAGCAAAATGATCTGCTCATAGCTATGTTGGAGGACTGTTTTCCTTTTACTATTTCTTTATTTTTATTCATAAAATATTTCAAATAAAGACCTATTGAGTAAAAAAAAGTGGAGGGTCTAGTGATGGGACAGAACTGGAGACTGGAATGCCTATGAAAAATCTGCTAGGCTCCTGTCAATTAATTCATTCAAGAGATAATTCCTGAGCATCTTCTTTGTGCCAGGCTCTGTTCTAGGTGTTTGGGGACATTTCATAGAACAATGTAAGCTCCTTACATTCATCAGAGAAGCCAATAAATAATTGATATACTAAATAAATAAATTGTATGTTCTTTTAAAAGGTGATAAATACTATAGTGTACAGGGGCTCAGGAGTGGGGGTGGAAGGGGACAATGGTGATCAGGGCCTCATGTAGAATGTAAAATTTGAGCAAAGACTTGAATAAAGTAGAGGGGTTTAGCCATGCATATTTCTAGGAGAAAAGTATTTCAGGCAGAGGGACTAGGCAATACAAAGCTTCTGAGTACAAAATGTGCTTGGCTTGTTTGAGGAACAGCATGGAAACCAGAGCAGATGAGTGATTGTGGGGGCTTGGTCTCAGAAATGGGAACATGGCAGCGGGAACAGGGAAGAGATGAGGATTTAGGCTTAGTGGGGAAGAGAGCTGTCAGTGAGGATTATCAGCTCTTCAGGTTAGATGGGATCATGAGATAGGGAAGGCAGGAAGGATAGTTTTGACAGCTCCCTTGGATTAGTCTTTTTTTTTAAAGATTTTATTTATTTATTCATTTATCCCCCCCTGCTGCCCGTGCTCACTGGGTCAGCCAACCACACCGTGCGGGCTGGCCCGCCCCCACCAGGAGGCCCTGGGAACCGAACCCGGGGCCTCCCACATGGTAAACGGGAGCCCCACTGATTGAGCCACAGCCGCTTCCCTGGATTAGTCTTTAGACAGGTTGAGATTGAGGTCCTTGCAGAACATCCTGGTAAAGTCCAGTAGATTGCTAGATATGTGAATTCCAGCATTCAGGAGCATTCCAGCAACTAGAAATACAAGTTAAGGAGTACTCTGAAATTAGAAGTTGGAGCTCAGTCACCCTGGTGTAGTGAGTAGGGTAGATGCAGAAGATTTAAAGTACATGCCTGTGCAGTGTGGTGGGAAGAACAAGAAGACAGAAAGAGCCAGCCCCCCCCCCAAAAAAAAATGTGTAGAAAGAATGACTAGAGAGGTCAGAGAAGAGTTTGTCCAAATAAAGGCCATGGATGTCATAGCAGGAGGGTGATGGTGGTACCCAGGGAAGCCAGGAGTATGCCGTCCAAGGAAAGGAGACTTGACTTGGCAGCTCTCATTGTCGTCTGTTACCTTTGTGAGAGTTGGGTCACAGAGACCAGGAGTTATTTGTACACAAAGAGGAAGACCATTCTTTTAAGGAGTTTGTTAATAGTGCAAAGAAGAGAAGCGGCAGTAATATGAAGAGGAGGTTGATTCAAGGGAGAGAGGTTTTTTTTGACAGCAGGTACTTTAGCACATTTGCAAAAGGAGAAGTGGTTAAAGGCAAGGGAGAATGAAGAGGTTGGGGTATGGTGTGTGGGGAAAGGTAGCCTTGGACAGGAATAGGGATCCCTCTTTCTCTAAAATAGGAAGAGAGGAAGGAAGACTAATAAAGTTTATGTATATAAAGTAAAGCATTGGAGAAAACTTACATCCCCATGACCTTTGCATTCTGGGTGAAATAAGAGGATAGTTTTCTGGAGAAGTACGAAAGGGGAGGGATGTTCAGAGGAATGGTATCCAAAAGAGAGTGAATTAGAAATATGTGAAGATTAAAATCTACATTGACTGCTGTCTTAGTTTGTCAAAGGCTGCCAATGCAATATGCCAGAAATGTGTTGACTTTACTAAAGGAAATTTATCTGGGTTAAGAGCTTACAGTTCCAAGGTCGTGAATCATCCAAATGAAGGCACCATCAGAGATACTTTCTTACCAAAGGTTGTCTGCTGGCAGATCCTGGAGTCCTACCATATGGCAAGGCAAGATGGCAGCTGATCTCTCCTGTTCCTGAAATCTTCTCTCTCACGTGGCAGGGTCAAAAGTGGTGGCAACTCTCTTCTCTGTCTCTCTCTGCTTTTAGTTCTAAGTTTATAAAAGACTCCAGCAAGAGAGTGGAGACCCAACCTGGTTCACGCCTCACTGACGTAGTATAATCAAAAAGGCCCTAAGTGATCTAAATAAAAGTGATCTAATTAAGATCCCTTAAGTGAGTCTAATGCAATCAAAATGTCTTAGACCCATAGGAATGGATTATTTTAAGAACATGATCTTTTCTGGGATTCACATTAAAAAAACTTCAGACTGTCACATTCTACCCTCCAAATCCCAAAAAGATACATTCTTTGAGTATGCGAAATACATTCATTACATCACAATATTTCTAAAAGCCTTAAATCATCTTAGTAACATTGCTAAGTACTAAAATCAGTTCAAAATCAGTTACAGGCATGCAGTCTGACCTCGGTCAGAATTCCCCTCTGGCTGTAAACCTGTGAAACTTAGAAAGCAAGTTATCTGCTTATAATATACAAAGAAGGGACAGCCACAGGAGAAAGGTTTCCATTGCCATAGGGAGAAATTGGGAGGAAAACAGAAGTCACAGGTACCAAACAGTTCCCCAAACCTGCAGGACACACTCCATTAGAGTCTGAGCATCATCTGTAGTTTCTTCTCCTTGAGGCCTCATAGTGGCCCACCTGTGCTTGCCCAATGGCCATCTTCTCATTTCCACCCTCATAAGCATTTGGGTGATGGCTGAGCTCTAGAACTCACCCTCCAAGAACACTGGGGTGATGGCCACAATCTCCCCAATCTCTGGGGCACAGTCTCATCCCCCTTAGCGTAGTGGGGTGGCAGCCATGTTCTCCCTAAACTCTGACACACAGGCCCAATACCCTCAGAACAATGGGGTGCCAACCTAACTCTCCCGAAACTCAGAGGAATGTGCCCCACCCTCTTTGTAGCCTGGGGCAGCCGAACTCTTCCTGAACAATGGGGCAGAAGGCCTTCCCTCTCCAAGCTCTGGGGTATACTCACCTCCTCTGCACACATGGATTAGGTCTCTCTCTTGGCCTGAAAAGATGTCATAAGTCCAGACCGCAGCTTCCACGATTTTACCCTTGAAATGGCTTCTTCAATTTCTCCCTTTTCTGTTCTTTTTAGTCCAGGCTGACAGTGGTTTGGTTGATACATGTCTTGCAGAAAGCTTGGTTTTGCATGTAGTCCCAACCATCAGACAATAGGACTACCCACAATTTCTTTCTGGATAACTGCATTTCAAATCCTGACTAGTAAAGAAATGGCTACCTATTTCCATGTTCAGTTAAATCAGTTAGAGGTGCTATCCTCTGGGGACTTGCTTTCTGGAAGCTTGGAATTTCCCAGACTCGTCAGCTTCTGGTTTCTTTGTGCCCAAGAGTTCAGTTCTCAGCTTATCTCTTTCCTCTCACATTTTGCAGTAAGCTGCAAAGAGAAGCCAGGCCACATCTTCTACATTTAGTTTGAAGATCTTCTCAACTTAATGTTCAAGCTCGACACTTTCAAATTCTCCCTTCCAACATCAGGAGTCAATTTTGCCAAGTTCTCTGCCACTTTAGAGCAATGATCACCTTTCTTCCAGTCTTCATTTCTGTCTAAGTCCTCATCAGAAGTAACTTTATGTTCCATATTTTTTACCAACAGTCTCTTCACAATGATCTCAACCTTTTCTATCTCATAAACCTCCAGAATCTTCTCCTTACCCATTTATAAAACTGTTCCAACATTTTTGGTAATTGTAAGCAGCAGGACCCCACTCTCTCAGTACCAATATATGCAACTGCTTGCTCATATTGCATTAGTCTGTCTAATTAGGCTGTTCCTTGATAGCCAAGGAGTTAGAGTGGAAAGAAGAAAACAAAACAGTTGATAAGAGGTTCGGATTTTGTAGGCAATACATTCCAGCATTGCAAGACTATAGATTAATTAGTTGACAAGCAGGGAATGGGGGAAGATTACAAAAGGAAGTAGAGAGAACATCTGATGTGGGTTAAGGTCACAGTGGAAGGTCAGAGAGGGGCTCAGCAGGGTTGGATGAAGATCAGGATGACTGACAGTGATGGAGCACCTACTCCTGGTATACTTCAATCTTCACAGTGGCCTGTAGGGTATGCAGTGTCACCTTTTTACAGATGAGGCAAGTGGGGCACAAAATATTCTGCAACATGTCCGCAATGATGCTGCTCAACCTCTGCAGTCGGGCTCCAAAGGCCTTGTCCTTAACCACATAAATATACCTCTCCAGGCCAGAGAAAGGTGTGGCCAGTGGAACAAGGTGTGAGAGAGGGTGGCTGATCAGAAATTTGTGCAGGGAAAGTGATTATCATTCGCCAAATGAGGGAAGTGAGTTTAGAATCAGAGAGGAGTGATTTGAAGGGACTCCAGACTTCATTTCAAGTAGATTGTTGGTGTGATATGAACAAGTCCCAGAAGCAGGCAATTGGAATCCTGCCTGGTACGTCTCTGGTAGTGCAAGCTCTGAAAGCAGAAGTAAAGCATTTGTTCTTCCACATCTGTAACACTTTTTCAGATGCAATTTTTAAACATCCCAATTTAAGAAATGGTGAAATGTAGGGAAAAGATGTCTCCTAGAGTCAAGAATATATGTTAGAAATAGGCTTTTCTTTGTGCCAGTTTTGACAAGATCTGGTGAATCAGGTTTCCAGATAATAAATAAGATTTATTTATCTTTGCACTCCCTTTCACCCTTTTTTCTCTATTCTGTGGGGCATGATCCCAACACTTAACAGGTGAGGTCAGACAGGTGTGATGGAATAAGATAATAGGCAAATAGGGAAATCTAGAGTCAACAATTTGAAATTTGTCTTGAAACCTGTATAAAGCTACTAGTGTTAGCAACAATTTGGAGGTAGTATGCATTTTGAATTGGAGAGGGAGAAATCTGGGGAAGAGAAAATTTAGGAGATGTTTGCATAAGTTAGTCCTAAAGTAATGAATTTTAGGATTGCTGCAATTTAAAATGATAGGTCCCTCCTAGAATTTTGCACATTATGCTTTTTCCCTCTAGTTAACCATTGTTTAATGTTCTGTTAGAAAGTGTGTATTTGATAAACTATTTTTTCATTCTTATTATACATTATATAAAAGAATCTCGAAGGTGTTCACAAGTGTTAAGCTCTAATATAGATTCATGGGCTAGAAGAAAGTTGTCAGCCCTGTTTAGAGCAGGACAAACAGCAATGAATGTATGAAGTGGGAATGAGAAATGGCTCCATTGGATGTGGCCCCTACTTCCTGTGCTGAGCCACTATGTTCACCTCCTTTTCTATAATCCTTTTATTATATTAAATGTATTTGCTCTCATTTATTCTTCCATTGGCTTAACATTTTATAGGCTGTCCCAGTTGTAACCATGGGGCAATTTATGAAGGATTACTGTTGTCAAAAAGGCAGAACCGTGCATAGTACTCACAGTGCTAAAAGGTCTGCTTCCTCTACTCAGTGGAAAGTTCTGCAAGGCTGAGTGGTGCCAGGTTCTAAACATTTTCTTCCCTGCTGATATGGATAAACAGCTGTGTAAAGATTCTTAAGTACTGCATCTCCACTGTGCTTCTGAAACTCAAGTTCCCTATTTCTGAGCCGAGGTGGCCTGAAACTGTGCTCTATCCCATCCCATGCAGGCGCCCCATGTAGCATGCACAACGTGCCTGAAGCTTTACATCCTGCACTTCACAACTCTTCAGAATTAATTCCTTCTTTTTTTTTTTTTTATTTTATTTTTTTAATTAATTAATTTATTTATTTATTCATTTATCCCCCCCTTGCTGCTTGTGCTCGCTGGGTCAGCTAACCACGCTGTGCGGGCGGGCTTGCCTTCACCAGGAGGCCCCGGGAACCGAACCCGGGGCCTCCCATATGGTAAACGGGAGCCCTACTGATTGAGCCACAGCCACTTCCCATTCCTTCTTTCTAAAGGGTAAAATATCTTTAAAATATTCAGCGCCTTAAAGTTTCTCAAGAGAAGTTAATTTGTATATAAAAGAAAAAATAAAGCATAACCCCAAAGGAGAAAATTGGTAAATATATAAGAAAAAAAATCTATTTATAGGATAACTATTTATAGGATAACTATAGGGTAACTATTTTGAATAGTAGTTGATTGATCTCTTCAGCATTTTCTACCACTTCATGTTGAAGACTAAATTAATTAATCAAGAGAAAGTACAAAATTATACACAATGTGTATAGCATCTTCATTCCTATCTGCTCTAACAAGTTTAACTCCACACTTTAGGTTTCTTAAAGTTTCTAATCTTGCTAATTCAGGCAGCAAAAATATGCTACAAAGTTAGCCACAAAAACATTGAATTTTGTTAATGATATTTTGCATCTAACTTCCTGAATGGAAGATTGTTTTATTTTCCCACTTAAGCCTAAACACTTCCTTCTCTGGTTTAAGAATCAAGATAACACTAACTTTGAATTCCTTTGGATACATTTCTTCCTAGCATACTATGATCTTTCCTTTTTTTCTTTTTATTTATTTATTTATTTATTTATTTATTTATTTATTTATTTATTTTATTTATTTTTTTTTTTTAATTTTACTTTTTTTCCCTTTTGTTATTTAAAGTGGCATCAGGGGAGTGGATGTGGTTCAAGCAGTTGAGTGCCTGCTTCCCCCATGGGAGGTCCCAGGTTCAGTCCCCATGCCTCCTAAAAACAAAAAAAACAAAGAACAAGCAAACAAACAAATAAACCAACGCAGGGGAGCTGATATGGCTCAGTGGTTACGTGCTGGCTTCCCACATACGAAGTCCTGGTTTAATCCCTAGCCCCCAGTACCTCAAAAAAAAAAGCTGTATCATTCTTTTTTACTTACTCTAAGTATTATTTTGTTTTTCTTTTTCTCATTCAGTAATGAATTTAAATGTGCCAGCCCTGGCACATTTAGCCAGGGCTGGTCCCTAGGAGGCTCTGTGGATGCAGTGGGGATTGCAATTTAGGTTGGGGAGTCTGCGAGTACAGTTTAAGGCAGCAGGGCCCTCTTACAATTGAAAGGCAGGAGAGGGCAAGAAGCTGCTAGTTTCCTTGTGGTTCAGCACAGATGATAGAAGCATACTTAATGCATGGGCCAATCATTCATAAATCCATCCATAGTCTCCAAGAGGCAGTTATGAATGTTCATTGTCATAACTTTGGTATATTAAATACGATAGAATTATATTATTTCTCTACTCTGTTTTAGATGGCACGGGAGCATTTTAGAAGAATAAAGAATTAAAAGATGCCTATATTGATAAGCTTCAGTTATCCAGAAAAGCAACTTACTTCCTCATAAAGTACCTTACTGCTTTATAAAATGTTTTTTATTGTTGGAGGCTTACGCAGCTGACAATTTTGAGAATCCCCTTTATAATTAGGGAATTCTAAGAGAGACCAGGGAGGAAATCCAGCAATGGTACAGCATTCCCAACCCATCACACAGACAATTCTACGTTGCCTACTTGTCTCCATAAAGACTGGTGCCCCTTCTGCCTCTCCCCCATTTGTCTTGGAGAGGGTCTTGGGGGGAAGTGGGGGTCACCCAGAGCGCACAGTGTTCCAGGCACTCACAGCATGGTTTTCAAGAACTAGACAAAGTCTCTTGGACCTTTACAAGTTTTCAGAGTCAGTTTTCTTTGTCTTTAATTTAAACGTAAAGCATTACTCAAGGTTATACTAGCAACGTGTTACAGCAGAGCCTTTCTTCTTCAGGGGCTCAGTATCCCATTCTCCCCCACTGGAAACCCTTTACCCATGTTCTGCTCCTCTTCCTTACACCAAGAGTATGCCACCTTCTTAGATTCAGGGTTGTAATATAGCTTATCTACTTCTCCCAATTTTCTTGTCCCTTTCTGGCCATATTAGATTCCTTTAAAAATACTGTATTAACCATAAAATTGTACCTTGAGAATGTAAGTTCCCATACTCCGTTGACCTTCCACTATGCCAGTTCTACTGTGTGGAATAAACTTTGGTAAAACTTCTCCCTTCCTATTCTCAGGAACGTTGTTGTAAAAAAAAAAAAAAAAAAAAAAAAAAGACTGAGCTGTGTATTCCTCTCTACCCCATATCTTTTCTTAACTTTTATTTTTTTTTATTTTATTTTTTTTAATGTCATGAATAGAAAAGTTTAATATGCTTTGATGTTTCACATTATATTTTAAAAGTTAAATGCCAGATATATGCTTCCTACTTCCATTGACTAGTTAGTATTGACAAATGAACTTCAGATGGTTAAAGACAATCTACCAGGTCATCATCACTCCATTCTTCCTCCTCGTGTTTGGATTTCTTTGAGATATAATCATCATCTTCATAGCCTTTCCTCTTCTCCGTAATTATGTTAAGTGCAAGCTCAGCAGAGTGACATCTCTCCAACTTCTGTTTCAGAACAGCAACTTCTTCAGATCTGGGTGGTTCATATTTTTTTACCAAGTTTCTCATGCTTTTCATTATATCTAGTAACTGTGACAAGCAAGTTCTATTCTCTTTCAGCATAAGACTCTCTGATAAATAACTTTCCATAGTAATTCCAGCCCTGGAAGCACTAGATATAATAGCAGTCAGAGCAATTTGGGAAGGTGTGTATAAAAGGTAAGCATCCGTCAATGCAACTCTATTAAGAAAGTCATCAGCTGTTTTCCTCAAAAACTCAGGGTTCTCCAACATGGGATAACGAGTCTTTAAATCGATGAGGAAGCCCTCAAATGGTCTGTAAGGATTGTGGACGACAATAAGGTGGAAATTAAGTTGCTGTATCAGTAGTAGTTCATATTCCAAAATCTGTTCTAGTGCCTTCTCCTGTCCAAGAGGACTCTCTCGAAGATTTCCAACAAATTGTGGACTAGAGACATTGAATTCATCTACTTTACAGGCCAGAAATGCACAAGTGAGCATTATTATTCGGGGGTGGTATTCCATTACTGAGGTATTAAGATAAAAACGCTTGAAATACATACAAGCTGTACCCACAACAGACTTTGGCATTGCTGGCTTAAACACTGAACAGAATTCCAGTAATATTTTCTCATAGTATTTGCAGAGTGCCATTTCTTCATGTGGCTCAAGAAAGACTGGATCATTTGGAAGAACTTTCCCGCTTGCCACCGCTTTGCATTTAAATGTGCGGTTGGCGTCAGCCCGCAGTCGTACCAGCTGCTCTTCGCTGGCGAAAGTCCAGTGCCGCTTCTGGCTGCTGTTATGGTACATACATCTCGGAGCCCGACACCAGGCTCGGGGTCCGGGGTGAAGTGGGTCGGCCTGGAGCAAAAAGCCCCGAAACAGCAACACTCCTTTCTTAACTTTTAGAAAGCCCTCCATAACCTAGGAGGGCAGTGATTTTTCTGCACTTTGCCTATGACATCCAAGACCTTAGTCAAGCCAAGCTAATCTTAACAGATACAACTGGCCTATGTTTTCTTTGAGGGGTTCCTTACTTTTTTTCCCCCTAACCTTCATTTGTATTATTTTTTCTTTTCCATGCCATGTATCTGAATCTTCCCCTTCCTTCAAAGCTAGATAGCAATCATTTAAAATATTTAAAAATCTATTTCTCATGTAAAAATATTGGCTTTAATTTATTTTTCTAAAGATGAATTAAATTTTTAATTAACACACACTTTGCAGCTATTGCAGAAAGCCTTGCATTACAAAATACACGTCCAAATGACCTCGTATCAATCTGTAAGAATGGGGCATATTAAGTAAACAGAGAAAAAGATTTTCTTTCTTTTTTTAAGAGGGCTTCTTCTTTGCAGTGTGATGCATTTAAAATATATATATATATATTGTTTTATTTTTTCTTTAAGATACTTAGATTACATAAATGTTACATAAAAAATATAGGGGCGACTTCCGGGAAGATGGCGGACTAGTAAGACACGGGAATCTCTTCTCCAGAAAAATAGCTAGAGGACAAGCGGAAACAGCCCCGAAAAAGATCTTCTAGGGTTTAGGACAGCAGGTGAAGGCTACACACCACCCAGAGGAGAGAGGGACAAAAGAGGGAAATAGTGACAACAGAACCGTGAGTTGCAAGTAGCAGCTTCTGCTGCTGCCGGCACCCTCCCACACACTCTTCAGAATTCTCGGGCCTCTGGGCCTGCGACCACAGGCAAAGGGGGCTCCAGGGATCTGCCACTCCCGGAAAGGGGAGAGAGAGGGACACAGCCTTAGGCTGACTCAGGTTCTGACCTGAAATTTGGGCTGTGGAGCCCCACGGACCCTTCCACACGGTGGTTTGCCCTGGGAGCCTAGGAAGGACTGGAGAAATCCGACCCTCGCAACCTCCCTCTCTTCTAGCCTGGACTAATTGTTGAGGACCCCATGGGAGAGGGGAGAGAGAGCCTGGGGCTGACCCTGCTTTTGACTCCCAGGTTTGGTCTGCCCTGTCCCAAGAGCCCTTCCAGGCAGGGTGGGGCTGCGCCATTGTTTGCCTTGGAGCCTGCAAGGGGTTAAAGATATACAAACCTCCCAACCTCCTCCTCTACTAACAGGGACTGATTGTTGAGGATTCAGAAGGGAGTGGAAATATTTCCTAGCTGGGAAAAGGGGGGCGCTACAAGAGAAGTCTGGAGAATGTCTCAGAAAGTTTGAATCACAAGGCTCTTAGCCCCCAGACAGGAAGCTCTATCACATTGATCTGGCCTGTGTCACAACAAATACGCTCCTATGAGGCATTGAATTGAGAGCTGCCAACAAGCGCCATCTCCTGGCAGACCAAGGAAGTGCACATAAGAAAATTAATAAGTAAGAGAGGCTTTTCCTGGCCTCTATAGCTTCCCTACCCAAGGCCCTAGGAAATGACTCTGCAACCACTTACTGGGTCCAGTGCCCAGTTTTGAGCAACCAGCAGAACAATCCTAACAATCAAGGTTGAGCCCAAAATCAAAGAGCTGTGGTAACTCACAGCCTCCTGCCACTAAAACCCCATAAAAGACAAAGAGATAGAGCATCTAAGTAAAATACAAACTAACCAGATGCGTAAGCACCAGCAAAAGATTACGAGCCATTCTAAGAAAATAGAAGAAATGGCCCAAGAAAAGGAATACAGCAAAGTCCCAGAAGAGATGCAGAATTTGAGAGAACTAATCAGTGAGATGAGCACAAATTGCCAAAATCAAATTAATGAGATGAAAGAGAATATAATTAAAGAGATCAATGACATCAGAAGTCATTGAGTGAACGCAAAGAAGAATTTGAAACAATGAACAGAAAAGTACAGAGTTCATGGGAATGAAAGACACAATAGGTGAAGTCAAAAATACATTTGAAGCATACAACAGCAGACTCGAAATGATAGAAGAAAGAATAAGTGATACTGAAGACAGAGCAGCTAAAATTGAAGAGAGAAAAGAACAGAGAGAGAAAAGAATGGAAAAAATTGAGCAGGGGCTCAGAGAGTTGAATGATAACACAAAATGCAAGAACATACGTGTCATGGGAGTTCCAGAAGGGGAAGAGAAAGGAAAAGGGGCAGAAAGAGTATGTGAGGAAATAATAGCTGAAAATTTCCCAACTCTCACGAAAGAAATGGACTTACATGTCCAAGAAGCACACCGTACCCCAATAAGAATAAACCCAAATAGACCTACACCAAGACACATATTATTCAGAATGTCAAATGTAAAACATAAAGAGAAAATTCTCATGGCAGCAAGAGAGAAGCAAACGATCACGTACAAAGGACGTCCAGTAAGACCTAGTGCAGATTTCTCTTCAGAAACCATGGAGGTGAGAAGACAGTGGTATGATACAATTAGGAAACTGAAAGAGAAAAACTGCCAGCCGAGAATTCTTTATCCAGCAAAACTGTCCTTCAAATATGAAGGTGAATATAAAGTATTCACAAACAAACAGAAACTAAGAGAGTTTGCAAAAAAGAATCCACCTTTGCAGGAAATATTAAAGGAAGCCTTAGAACCTGAAAGAAAAAGACAGGAGAGAGAGGCTTGGAGGAGAGTATAGAAGAAAGAAAAGCAGAAAGAATAATCAAAAGAGTAAAAAGAGAGACAAAAATAAGATAACATATGAAAACCAAAGAATAAAATGAAGGAAATAAATAGTGCATTTTCAGTGTTATCATTGAATGTGAATGGATTAAATTCCCCAATCAAAAGATACAGGCTGACAGAATGGATAAAAAAACATGAGCCATCCATATGCTGCTTACAAGAAACCCACCTCAGACCCAAGGATACAAACCGGCTGAAAGTAAAAGGTTGGAAAAAGATACTCCACGCGTATAGTAAACAGAAATGAGCAGGGGTAGCTATACTAATATCTGACAAAACAGACTTCAAATGCAAAAAAGTGATAAGAGATGCAGAAGGCCATTATATATTAATAAAAGGGACTATCCTCCAGGAAGATATAACAGTCATAAATATCTACGCACCTAACCAGGGTACCCCAAAATATATGAGACAAACTGGCAAAACTGAAGGGAGATACAGACATTTCTACAATAATCATCGGAGACTTCAACACCCCTCTCACATCATTAGATAGAACAACTAGACAGAAGATCAACAAGGAAACAGAGAACTTGAACAATATGATAAACAAGTTAAACCTAACAGACATATACAGAACACTGCATCCAAACTCAGCAGGTTATACATTCTTCTCAAGTGCCCATGGATCTTTCTCCAGGAAAGACCATATGTTAGGTCACAATACAGCTCTCAATAAATATAAAAAGATTGAAATTATACAAAACACCTTCTCAGATCATAATGGAATGAAACTAGAAATCAATAACAGACAGGAAAAAAGTAAATTTGCAAATGTGTGGAGACTGAACAACACACTCCTAAATATTCAGTGGGTCAAAGAAGAAATTGCAAGTGAAATCAGTAAATATATTGAGACAAATGAAAATGAGAACACAACATATCAAAACTTATGGGATACAGCAAAGGCAGTCTTGAGAGGGAAATTTATAGCCCTAAATGCCTATATTAAGAAACAAGAAAGAGCTAAACCCAAAGATTTAACTGAACAACTTGAGAAACTAGAAAAAGAACAGCAAATCAATCCCAAAGCAAAAAGAAGGAAAGAAATAATAAAGATTAGAGTGGAAATAAATGAAAATGAGAACAGAAAAGCAATAGAGAAAATCAACAAAACCAAAATCTGGTTCTTTGAGAAGATCAATAAAATTGACAAACCCCTCGCTAGACTAACAAATAAAATATGAGAGAAAATGCAAATAAATATGACCAGAAAGGAAAGGGGGGAAATTACAAATGACTTCACAGAAATAAAAAGAATCATAAGAGGATATTATGAGAAACTCTATGCCAACAAGCTAGACAACCTGGATGAAATGGACAAATTTCTAGAAACTCATAACCAACCTACAGTGACACAACAAGATATACAAGAACTTAACAAACCAATCACAATTAAGGAGATTGAATCCGTCATGAAAAATCTCCCAGCAAAGAAAAGTCCAGGACCAGATGGCTTCACAGGTGAATTCTACCAAGCATTTCTAAAAGAATTAACACTAATCCTGTTTAAACTCTTCCAAAAAATTGAAGAGGAGGGAAAATTACCCAACACATTTTATGAAGCCAACATCACCCTAATACCAAAGCCAGATAAAGATTCCACAAGAAAAGAAAATTACAGACCAATCTCTCTCATGAACATAGATGCAAAAATTCTCAACAAAATACTTGCAAATCGAATCCAACAGCATATCAAAAGACTTATACATCACGACCAAGTGGGATTTATTCCTGGCATGCAAGGCTGGTTCAACATAAGAAAATCAATCAATGTAATACACCACATTAACAAATTGAAGGAAAAAAACCACATGATCATCTCGATAGATGCAGAAAAGTCATTTGACAAAATCCAACATCCTTTTTTGATAAAAATACTTCAAAAGATAGGAATAAAGCGAAAATTCCTCAATATGATAATAGGCATATATGAAAAACCCACAGCCAACATCATACTCAATGGGGAAAGGTTGAAAGCTTTCCCTCTAAGATCAGGAACCAGACAAGGATGCCCACTGTTACCATTGTTATTCAACATTGTACTAGAAGTTCTAGTTAGGGCAATTAGACAAGACAAAAAAATTAAAGGCATCCAAATAGGAAAAGAGGAAGTAAAACTCTCACTGTTTGTGGATGACATGATCCTGTATTTAGAAAATCCTGAAGTATCCGCAACAGAGCTACTTGAACTAATAAATGAGTTCAGCAAAGTGGCAGGATACAAGATCAACACGCAAAAATCAGTAATGTTTTTGTACACTAGTACTGAACAATCTGAGGAGGAAAATTCCATTTCCAATAGCAACAAAAAGACTCAAATACCTAGGAGTTAATTTAACCAAGGAAGTACAGGACCTATATGCAGAAAACTACAAAACAATGCTAAAAGAAATTTTAAAAGACCGAAACAAATAGAAAGACATTCCGTGTTCATGGATTGGAAGAATAAATATCATGAAGATATCAATCTTGCCCAAACTGATTTATAGGTTCAATGCAATACCAATCAAAATCCCAACAGCTTACTTTACAGAATTAGAGAAGGCAATTACCAAATTCATCTGGAAGGGAAGTCCACCCAAATAGCCAAAAGTATTCTAAAAAGGAAGAGCAATGTGGGAGGAATTTCACTGCCTGACCTTGAAACATATTACAAAGCTACAGTGGTCAAAACAGCATGGTACTGGCATAAAGATAGACATATCGATCAGTGGAATAGAATTGAGAATCCAGAAATAAACCCTCACCTATACAGTCAACTGGTTTTTGACAAACCTACCAAGCCCACGCTGATGGGAAAAAACAGTCTCTTCAACAAATGGTGTTGGGAGAACTGGATATCTATAACCAAAAGAATGAAAGAGGACCCCTATCTCACCCCCTATACAAGAATCAACTCAAAATGGATCAAACATCTAAATATAAAAGCCAGGACCATAATACTACTAGAAGAAAATGTAGGGAAACATCTTCAAGACCTTGTAGTAGGTGGTGGTTTCTTGGACCTCACACTCAAAGCACGTGCAACAAAAGAAAAAGTAGATAAATGGGACCTCCTCAAAATTAAACACTATTGCACCTCACAGGACTTTGTCAGAAGGGTGAAAAGGCAGCCGACTCAATGGGAAAAAGTATTTGGAAATCACATATCTGATAAGGGTTTAATATCCAGGATATATAAAGAGATGTTACAACTCAACAATAAAAAGACAAATGACCCAATTAAAAAATGGGCGAAAGACTTGAATAGACATTTCTCCGAAGAAGAAATACAAATGGCAAAAAAACACATGAAGAAATGCTCAACATCACTCATGATTAGGAAATGCAAATCAAAACTACAATGAGATATCATTTCACACCTATCAGAATGGCCACTATTTAAAAGACAGAGAACTTTTAGTGTTGGAGAGGATGTGGAGAGATAGGAACACTTCTTCATTGTTGGTGGGAATGCAGGATGGTACAACCACTATGGAGGACCGTTTGGCAGTTCCTAATGAAGTTGAATATAGACTTGCCACGTGACCCTGCAATACCACTACTGGGTATATACCCAGAAGAACTGAGAGCAGTGACACAAACAGACATCTGCACACCGATGTTCATAGCCACATTATTCACCATTGCCAAAAGTTGGAAACAACCCAGGTGTCCATCAACAGATGAATGGATAAACAAACTGTGGTCTATTCACACAATGGAATATTATGCAGGTGTAAGAAGAAATGAAGTCATAAAGCATATGGCAACATGGATGAACCTGGTGGACATTATGTTGAGTGAAGCAAGCCAGACACAAAAGGACAAATATTGTATGAATGCATTACTATGAACCAAATATATTGTGTAATATATTGTTTGATTCAAAAAAAAAAAAAAAGTAAATAAAAAAAAAATATATATATATATAGGGGCTTCCCATATACCCCGCTCCCAACCCTTCCCACATTTTCCCATATTAACAACACCCTTCATTAATATGGTACATTTGTTATAATTGATGAACACATTTTGGAGCATTGCCACTAAGTGTCTATTATAGTTTACATTCTCCTGTACAATTTTTAAATTTATAAGTAGATATATTGTATTTGTCATTGCAGTGTCATTCAGAACAATTCCCAAGTCCCGAAAATGTCCCCATATTACACCTGTTTTTCCCTCTCCCTCCCTTCAAAACCTTCAGTTTCCACTGCCTCCACATCAATGATAAAAGTTCTTCCAGTGCTAGATTAATTTGTTTTAAAACATTCAGGTAATCTTTAGCCCTATTGCTATAGTCATTCTACTCTAATTGCACATTCATAGAGTATAACAATTTTTTTGATCAATATATAGGGCATGGCATTATTGTTAATGGCATGTGTGCTCCTAAGTTCCACATGAGGGAGTGATCTACCCTGAGGAAAATGCTTTTAGGTGAGAGGGATGAGAAGTCCAAACAAGAGCAGCCTCTGGGCCACAGTCCAGAACCCCAGTAGAGAGGCTGGCTGGGGAGCTCTTTCACCTTAAAGAGAGATAATGAGGGTAAGGTTGCGTAGGGGCAGTTATAGTGAGGGCGTGCTGCATCTTTCCTTTTCAAATTGTATTTGTGTTTTTTAGCTACATTCTGATTCATATTGGCTATATGAAAACGAAGCCACTATTCATAATACTGCATCTATGAGAAAATATATTCTAGATTATGAAAAACCATCCTACAAATATACACTTATAAGCAATCAGATTCTAAATCACAGCCACCTTGTTTTTAGAAAATGTAACACATTATCTTGGTATTGAATAGCACAGAAAATATTAGGTCACCAGTTCTCTGTGTCTAACTTCTGGTTATAGAAAATACCATGTATTATAGAAAATAGTACTATAAAGAAAGCATATAGGTGTGTGTTTGTGCACACTCCTGCTGATGATGGTTTGGCTGTTTCCCTTATATTGCTTTTTTCCTACTGTTATCCCAGCTCCACTACTTACTATCTGTGACCCATAAGCAAGTTCCTTAATTGTGCTAAGCTTCAGTTTTTCCAGATATAAAAGAGATATAAAGTACTACCTGGCTCATATCCTTGTCGTGATGCTTGAATGACAGAGTGCTTTTAAAGCCCTTGGCACAGTGCCTGGCACTTGGTGAAGTTTCAAACATTTACTATGACCACTTCTACTACAAAGACCTCTTCGAGACGACTACTGAGTTTTTATTATTATGCTCACCTTCTTTGCTCAGTGAGGCCTCACCTTATTTAAAAGTGCATTCCCCAGCATTCTCTGTCTCCATCTCCTGATTTATTTTTCTCCATACCTCTTATCATTACTGAAGTTATTCTGTATTTGCTTCTTTAAATAATCTGTTTTCTTCCCCTCTCACTAGAATGTAAGCTCTGTGAGAACAGGGGTACTTGTTCTGGCCCCTACTGTATCTGCGGTGCCTAAAACTGTGCCAGAGACTTAGTAGTTGATCTGCAAATATTTGATGAATGAATGAAAGAATACTAACAAACTATGAAAGAATAGTTTTGCAAATATTGTGACTCAATGCACTTGAAGCAAAAACTGAAAGTAAAAATAAAATCAAAGGAAATTCTATTTCAATCAAATAGACAAAATGCAACTTTAAATGGGTTTTGAATTTTGAGTATATTTGAATTTTATGCATATACATAGAAAGGAACAAAATAAAATAGTTGAAGAAAGGTTTTCAAAATTCCTTTCCCACATTTAGTCTCAGCCTTCTTTTTCCCTTGACACAAATAAAGAAAAATGAATGGGCTATCTTTTTACATCTTCATAACTAATGTTCTCTGGTGATTTCTCTCAAGTCCCCTTTCTGCCCCTTAACTTCTGAGTAGCAGTTAAGTTTCCAGCACAGCTGGATCTCGCTTATATAAGCAAACTCACAGAACATTACAGTGTCACTCATCCTGGAGGTTACAACATTGTTTCAAACACTAAATCTTTTTCTGGCTCAGCTGCTGGCTTATTGTGCTTTTACAGTGTGAAATAGAAAGGTGTTTAAAATATCTCCTTTGAAAATATGTTATATATTGTTTCTGTATTTATTCACCATTATCCCTACCTAGCTTACTCTTACTTCTGTGTTGTTTAAAGTTTAAAAAAAAATTTTTTTTGAATAGTGTATTGGAGATTATTGTGAAAGATAAATTACTTTTACAAAATATCCCTGAGAGCTTCCCAGATCACCAAATTAATAACAATGAATGGGGAGATAAGTAAAATTAATGACGAGATTAAAGTTTTCTGACAGAAGTTTAGCACCATCATGATTCTCACATTCTTGTGAGGTCACTCCCACATCCCTCATTTTGTTTTCATAATATAGTGTTCATTTGTGTAAAATCTACCCTCATATAGAAGTGTGAAGATAAGCTATTAAGCTATTTATAAAACTGTGATTATGTAGCCCTTCATCCCTGGGAATTTAAGGCACCTTTCTTTGTTATTTAATTCTTAATTTATTTTCTGTTCTTAAGGTAGTGGAAGACTCAATTTCTTAGGGAAAACTAAAACAGAACATGGTCAAAACTTTTTTTCAAATGATAGGTCTTGGTGCTTGGGAATGGTAGGTTTAGAAGCCTCATCATTTCTTTCTCTGCCGCTGGAATCTGTCATTGATGGAATTACACCATATTCGTATTATACCTGTCCACACTGCACTTTTCCTTCCCTAGGAGTCAATCTTAACAGCAACAGTAAGGTCAGTAAAGCAGGTAAAAACATCTCATTTTATTTTAGAGAACTCCCAGAGATGGTCATTTTCTCAGACATTTTTAAAAAAAGAAAGAACGTCAAGTTGCAGATTATCTCTGATTCAAAGATGTGTCTTGTAATAAATCTTAAAGAAAAGTGATGTTCTTTAGAATGAAATAAATGTTGAAGCTTGACATTATTGGCATGCACTATTTTTCTAGGTACACATTTTTCATACTGTTGTAAGGTATACCCATAAAGCAAGCTTAGCTTTTTGTGCATCATGAAGTCAGGGAGGAGCAACTTGGTTTTCATTATAATAAAGAAATGTAACTTTTTCCCAAATACCACCAGTGCTGTGTTTCTTAATCTTTTATGCAAGTGCTGACTTGCTATTCTTATCCAGAGTGGGCTTCAAAACTAGTAAAGTTATGCCGCTTTTAGTTCTCAAAAATGCCAGTTTGAGTAATATAACTCTTCCCTATTTCATTCCAGATCATCCTTCCCTCTCTCTGTCCCTCTTCGCACTAAACTTTTATGTATTCTGACAGTGTTCCTGATACTGTGCTAGAAATTGAAGATTGAAGAAAAATACAAGTCTTCAGAAAATGCACCTATTATTTTGGCATCTATTGTTGCTGATGAGAAGTCGGCTGTGATTTTCTAGTTTTGTTTTTTGAAGACATGTGCCTTCAATTCTCGTATTTTGTGGATTGCTGACTGCGTTATTTCCAGAATTTTATTTGATTCTTTTTCAAATCTGTTTTTTCATTTTGGCCTGTTTTGTTTTTTTAAAGATTTATTTATTTATTTATCATCTCCCCCCCCCCCCCAATTGTTTTGCGCTCGCTGTCTGCTCTCTGTGTGTACTCTGTGTCTGCTTGTCTTCTCTTTAGTCGGCACCAGGAACTGATCCTGGAACTTCCGGAGTGGAGAGAGGCTGCTCAATCTCTTGCGCCACCTCAGCTCCCTGATTTTTTTGCTGTATGTCTCATTGTCTCTCTTCTGTGTTTCCCTTTGTTGCGTCATCTTCCTGCACCAGCTCTCCACGCGGGCCAGCACTTCGTGTTGGCCAGCACTCCGCATGGACCAGCCTTCCACGCGGGCCAGCTTGCTTTTCACCAGGAGGCCCTGGGACTGAAACCCTGGACCTCCTATATGGTAGACAGGAGCCCAATCACTTAAGCCATGTCCGCTTCCCTGTTTTAATTCCTTGTTTTTAACTGATGTTATTTTTTCTCTGATCTCTTTGGGGATGTTAATGGATATTTTTAAAGTCATTTTCAAAATGGTAGATTATTTTCATTTCTTCTGGAGTAAATTCTTTCTTCAATTGTAGATATTATATCTCAGTTTGCAGGCCCATATTATAAGCAGGTACTTCCCCTCCTCTTTTTCTCGTTCTCCTTTATTTGTTAATGGTTTTGTGTTTGCTGCCTCCCAGCCCCTAGGATATTCTAGTCTAGAACCAGTTCTATACTATGACTTAGAGTTTCCATCCAGCAATGATACTAGAAATATAACAGGTCTATTTAATGACAAAGCCAGCAGGCATCTTGGAGCAAATCCTTACATGAAACTTTCCTGCTACCTTGTGCTTCTCCTTTATTATAGACATATAGCTTTATATTAAAATAAAAGATTCATGGTTTCAGACTGCAGCAGCTTGTTTCTTCCTCTTTTTATGGGCTTGGAAATTCTACCCCAAATCTTGGTGTTAGGCAGCAAGTCTAGTTCAAGGTTCCCTCCTTGCTTGTACTTTTAGCCCTATTATTCTGTTACCCTGGAGAGTTCACATTCTTCCTCTGCCTGATTTTAGCCTGAAATTCCAACAAGTTTGCAGCTTTAGCCACACTGCTTTGTGTTCTGATATCCTCAGTTGTTTTGTGTCAGGACTGGATAGCTATGTCTTTTTAAAATTTTCTCCTTTTAAATTTCATTATTTTGATATTTAGAGGGGCAGGGATGGGGGTATGGCCTTAAATATGTTGACTTGAATTCTTAAAGCAAAGGTGTTTGGACTTCAACTGAAAGGTACAGGAGCCACCACCACACTTTTAGAAGGAGATGACCTAATTAGATTTTACATTTCAGAAAGAGAATTCTGGTAGCATGAAGGATAAAGCCACATAGGCAGCAAGGAGACTTATTTAGAGCGACTGAAACAAATAGACAAAGGGTTATGAGAGTTCCACAGTGCTAAGGGGCATAGATTTGTAAAGATTCTTGAGATTACCAGGAGCAGTGGTTGTATGTTTGTCCAGTATATTAAGTAGTATATTTATCAAGTACTCACCTTCAGAACCAGCCTTGTTTCCTGATTATACTTTTTTAATTGTACCACCCACTGGTTATTTGGAATAGAATATGGGACATTGGTTTTTCTTGCTTCTACTGATCCTTGAATTAGTATTTGTTGGCTATATGTATGGTATCCTCAGTCACATGGAAAAATAAAGATTTTATTTTAGGAGAAAGAAAGTGAGACTTAGCCTGACTTCTTTGTCTGACGGTTATTGGAAAAATAAGTACCAGAACCCTAGAGTTTTACTTAATTGTAATAAGTAAATTCCTGTGTCAGTTTCTTCTTGTTTCTTGTTTATCAGTCACACATACACAAGCATCTTTTCCCTGATGCAGGGGAATTACTGTCATAACAAATTAGTATTTTTCTACCCCTAAATCACAGGTTCTAATTCTTTGCAGTTCTTTTGCTAAACTCCATCTTAGTTTGGGTGTTGATTATTTTCTCTTCTTACTTTGTAAGTCAATTTCCCTTTCCATCATTTCCTCTGTGTGCCTAGGTATGGTCCTCATTCCCTCCCTGTCCCACCTCCATCCCTCTAGCCCTCAATGTCCTGCTTTTCTCACACATCAATGTACAAATCTCAGGGAAGCGACATCGACCTACACTGAGCACTCTCACCTTGGGCAGAATTCAAAAGAAACTAAGACATATATCCTGTTCAATGTGACCTCTGTTTTCCTGGAAAATCTAAATTCTGTACTAGGCAGCAGTTTCAATATGAGAAAATCTGAAAGCACAGCATTTATATTTTTCCATTTTGGAAGTATTTGGCTAATATCTTCCTGTATATCTTTTGCGGCTATAGAAAGATAATACTCGCAAAGGAATGTTTAATACTACTGACAAATATTAAGGTTAATATAGGCTAAAAGCAATAACAGAAATATTATTATTATTAATGTATTCCTCTTAGGGACTATGTTAATACATCTTGCTGAATTGCCTCAATCTTATGCTCATATCATATAGCTGTGTTTGTTTCTATGGAAATGATTCCTCATTAAATCTCAAACATGGTATTTAGAAAAGGCATCCAGAGAGGAAGGAACAATTTGAAATCACTGTCTTTTCTGAGGGAATCTGCCATTTTTGGTGATATTGAAATATTCTGCTCTTATTTATTCATTTCCTAAAGAAATATCAGTGAACGTCTGTTATGAATCAGGCACTGGGGCAGGTACTGAGTGGTAAACAAGAGGGAGCTAGTTAGTCCCTGTTATTAACCTTGTCTCTAAAATTCATAGTTTCTTTTATGTGTAATCTGCTTCTACGTAAAATGACTTGCTCCAAATGGAGCAGATTAAATAAATTGTTCTTCAAATATAACTCACTTGAAGACAGACTTCTATTTTGTTACTTTAGCACTTAATCAGAGTTGAACAAGGGGTGTGCTTTCAGTTAAGTATTCTGGACTCTCAATGAACTGGACTTTGACCTTTCTATCCTTATCCTTTGTTATTTTACAAAGCCTTAATCGTTATACTCCCTTCCTGCCTTAGATTTTACAAACCAAACAGATCTTAGCTTCTTTTTTAACCCTCTTTTCATGTCATAGTTGCTCTATTTCCTTGAACATTTTAGTTGCACTGTTTTGATTCCAGGCTGCCTCTGCTATGTCATCACCCTCTGCCAATAGAGAGCTTAGGGAATGTTAGGTCATTTTGATATGTACATGATTGAAATAATTCAGAAGGTTAAAGTTATAAAAATTATCAAATGCATGGGCAGAGCTAATTTTGTTTACTTTTAGATTTATATATACAAATCTAGTGTCACATTAATACCTTAGTACATTTTATGTACTTTTGGTCACTATGCCATCAAGGTCAAGAACTTACGGAATCATTCAAACTATAGAAAAATTGACGATGTAATAGACCAATCAGGCTTTTAGGTTATGTGCATCCAGAATTCAAAATTCTGATGAGAGCTTATTAATGTGGCTGGATATGGGTTGGGAGAAAGATTTAGATACTTTTCTTCTTTAAGCACATGCCAAAATACTGAACTCTGTCACTACACTTCATATAAACAAATGTTCTTAACCTTTCTTATGCCATGGACCCTTTCAGCAATCTGGTGAAGACTATGGATGTTCTCAGAACAGCATTTTCAAGAGTATAAAACAAAACACTTAGGGTTACAAATGAAGCTAATTGGTTTTGTGATATAGTAATGTGATATAACACATTATATAACAAAATCCAGCAGTTCTAATAATGACTGTGGTTTCAAAGTAGTAGAATTCCAAGATATCTGCAACAGCTATAATGTAGATTAGAAATATCTGTGATCTCCATTGGTGAAAAAGGCACAGGTAGTGCTATTACTACTATATATTGTTCCTTACTTTCAAAATTGAAGGGAATTCTCGATTTCTGATAGAGATGAGTGAAAATAGACATGCAGTTTTTTTCCTGTCCAAATCTTACATGCCCCCTGAATTCTATTCATGGACCCTTTGGACCCATGGTTAAGTTCCCCTAATATAGTTAATTTGATTGGGTAAGCTTACTGGTGATTTCTGCTTACCTCTGTAAAACCATTGCAAGTTTTGCTATAGAATACCTGGATAGTTACTTCTGATATCACCAAAGTTGGGGGAAAAAAACCAACATTTATAAATGAAGATTCTTAAACTCAGGGACTGTGCTGAAATCCTTGGGATGGCTGACCTTTCCCCTCAGGTCAGTAAGTAGGGAGAGAGCAGATTTCCTGAAGGTAGTATGGTAGGATGGCATTCCAGAATAGGAGCTGAGATTTTTAAAAAAAGCAAAATTTTAGGGAGCACATATGGCTTAAACAGTTGAGCATGTGCTTCCCACATGGAAGGTCCCGAGTTCATCCCTGGTGCCTCCTAAAACAAACAGACAAACAAACAAACAAACAAACAACAAGCAAACAAACTAAGAAACCAACTCAGGAACCAATATGGCTCAGCGGTTGAGTGCTGGCTCCCCACACACAAGGTGCGGGGTTCAACCCCTGGCCTGGTACCTCAAAAAAGAAAAAGCAAAATTTTAGAAAACCCTTAGAGTGGAGCACCCTATACTTTTCCTACTCTGATTAGTAAAAGTTTCAATTTGCCTTTATGGGTAAAAGTGTAAACTCATGAAAAAAGCAACACCATTCATTTGAAAAATACTTATTTAGTGTCCTACTGTGTGCTGAGCATTAGGGACGCATAGATGGAAAGACACGGCCCAGCCTACAGTAGGAAGGTGACAGGAAAAGCAATGTGGTAAGGAAATGACTCTGAACAAAGTTATTCGTTAGGGTACAGAGTATATTTTGGGACTGTTACCTTTTCCTATATGATGGAAGTTCTGATTTGCTGTGAGTGTCCTCAACCTGCTTTGAGTATTTCAAAAAACTTAGTGGAAACCACATATTAACTTGCCTGGGGCAAAAAAGGTAAACTAAGATGTCACATTTCTTTAGTCTGGCTATAATTCATCACTCTAGTGCAGGGATTCTTAACCTTTTTTATTCCATGGATCCCTTTGCCAGTCAGGTGAAAACCATGGATCTCTTACTAAGTCCACACTATACTGTGTATTATTTAATAAATAAATCACACCTGTACCAACATGTCTCCACAAGAATAATGTTTTGTGAATTTCAATTCAAGCTTACGGACCCCTGGTTAAGAACCCCTGCTCTAGTGAGAATAATCTTATGATTGTTTGATGTTCCAAATTGTAGTTATAGATGGTTTTGAACAAAATGGCAGTAGAATAAGGAAATATCATACAAAATCGGGGTCTTGGGGTGTGGGGAATGAAGGTTTCTGAACTATAGAACCTGGGCCTTGGACTGGGTGAGGGACAGTTAGCAAGAGCTGCAGCTGGGAATGCAGGTGCCAGGAAATTGTGCTTCTTCTCTCTCCAGAACCCTTGCCACTGCTCCTCACAGTCACCACAGACTAGCATCTCAGGCCTATTTGGGAATAACCTCCCCTTAAATGTTTGCAAAATCAATTCCTTCTTTTTCCTTACAGATGCCCTTTTCTCCATGTAAGCTGGTGGGACTTATTTCCAGACATGGCCAGTACATTTGTTTCTCTACTTGTGCTCATGCTGACTGCCCCCCAATCCTGCACCCCACCATTAGCATGTCTTCATGATACCCTTACTCGGCCCCAGCTCTCCAATACTCTTGTAGGGCCATCTTCTCCATGAGGCCTTTGGGAATCAATCCAGGCTGCCTCTCCTTCCTTTCAGTCTCTATCGCCCTCTCCCTCCCCTTTGCTACCATTTTACCACCCCTCTTTTAATCTCTGTTGTATCAATTTTTGTAGCTCTCTTCATATCTCTTTGTGAGCTTCACATGGAAGGCAAGGAAGAGGTGACAGAGGGTATGTCTCTTTTTTTCCACTGGTGTGTTAACCAATTATCAGGACACATCACGTTCCCGGCTCTTATAGGTGCTTCTAATACGGTGGGCAGCCTTCTGTAGATCCCTCTGGGAAGCCTGTCCTACTGGCTGAGCAGCTCTTGGTGGGGGCCACACCTGCCTAACTCCCATCCCACTGCTGGGTCTTGTCCCACCTGCTGAGTAAATGGCAGCTGTGTCAGGCTTCTGCTAAGACATACTTAGGATGGAGGGTAACACTTTACTATTACTCTTTACTGTTGATTAATAACTTTCACTTGTGGATTCAAAAGCTTGGGGCACAGTAAACAGTGTGGCTGCTTGTGTGGTCTTGGGCCTTTACAGCCTATTCATATCTGAGCCTCCTTTTGTCTCTGTGAAATCAAATACTAGAGGAAAGTTTTTTCTGGGCTTCTGATATCTCTTCCCACATATAGTTCTTTGGCATTAAGAATCTGCTCTTTTTCTGAAGCACTATTTGGATCCAGGAAATTTTGGCTCATTCCTTGAGATTTTAAAAGTGGAATTTGCTACATATTTAAAATTTGTTCTATTATTAAATAAACTTTATAATAAGGTTCTTGGGGAATTATGTGCCCAGCCTCATACTTAATGCTGGGCACATAATATTTCTTGAGCACTTTCTCTGTGACAGGTACTCTTCTAAGTATCAGGAACAATGAGGAAAAAAAAAAAAAAAAGAAAACAAACCAAGCTTTTGCCCTGTGGTGCCTACAGGCTGGCCGAACAAATAAGAAATGAGCACTAAGGTTGAATGGTAGCTAGCCATCTGAAAAAAGTGTGGGAGAGGAGGAAAGTGCAGAAAGGGATTTAGATCAGGTCAGGGAACGCTTTTTGAAAGAGAATGGAAGGAGTGAGCCTCCCAAATACTGGGGTCAAATGTTCCAAGCAGAGAGCAACACACATCTGGGCCCTAAAGCAGGTGCATACTTGGAGTATCCGGGACAGTGGGACTGGCATGTGGAAGAGATGGAATTGGGGAGGGCTTGTCAAGTGGGATTCTGGAGGCTGCACATCCTACAGGGAGGTCGGCAGGTATACAAAACAGGTATAATATGATGAACTCTATCTTTAAGTCCCTCCATGCAATTTTCTTGTTTCTCTAAAAAGTCAGGCCCTATTTATTTGTTGTGAAATTCTCCTATGCCCTCGGTTTGAATTTATTTTCCTTACTAAAATTGTTATTCAAATACTTTTTCCCACTTCATTTATACTTTAGAAAGTAATGGTTGTATAAACATTTTCAGTATAGTTAAAAATATTTTGTCTACTTTGTTATAAATAAATAGAACATTTCTTCAAATGGTTTCTTGTTTTAAGATTCTGAGTGTATATTGACCATGTACCATTCTAGGAGATTTAATGTTGAACAGAAATAGTTGAGGCCTTTGCTCCCAGGAAGCTTACCATCTACTGTGTGTATGGGGCAGGGGAAGATGGTGATGTTTTTCTTCTTTTTCATTTGCCTCAGCTTTTGCTTTCAGTATATTTCAGAATTTTAAAAATGTGAACTCTTTAATCAGCATTTTGAGATATGCAGCATGGTATATAAAGAGAAATCTGGGAGGCAATCTTGTTAGTTTGTATACCTGAGACTCCCTCTATGGACTAGGGCTATCTCCCTAGCTCTAGGCTCAAAAATTAAATCCAAACTAGGGTTTGAGGTAACATTGTTCCCTGAGGGTTCTCATTTTGAGAAAGATCATTGTCCTCAAGGTTCAGCACAAGCAATTCAGGATCCAGGTCAAGAGGTGGACCTCAGTTGGAGAGCTGGAAGACAGTTTCCAAGTCACCAGGCTCTTGGGAGTATTTGCGGTTCTGAGTTCAAGAGCTGGGATGTTATTTGCTGTGCTTCCTGGATAAAGAAACCTAACATATCTGTATGTTGGTTTAAGTATATCCGTATGGCTTTAAGTATTCAATTTTGGTTATCATTTTTAATAGATTTAAATTTTGAATACTGCAGTCATCATCACATGACAACTACTCTACTAATTGGATACAGTTCACTTTCTTTTCTGATATTCTAATATAAATAACATTTAAATTGTCATTGTCATGAATATATTTATCCTTTTAACAAATTAGAATGCTAACCTCCATCTCTGCTCAATTTTCATGTGGTTATAAAATTACCATGTAGCAATAACGATTTTGAAGAGGGAAAATGGCTTTTAGGATGGTAGAATAATCATTATTTACTTTATTTGATATGAGGCCTAGCACAGTGAGCTTAGACCTTTCATAATAATAGTCTGTTAAAATGTACACACTTTTAAAATTTACATTCCAATCTTAGACTATGCAAAATTGAAATTTGGACTGTCCATACCTATATCTGCATTCCCCCAAAGCCCATTTAATGGACCATTCCTAATTTTCTGTTTGCTTCATGAAAGGCTATGATTTACCACCTATAGATAAATGAGGATAATTCTATGGATATATTTATATCTTTGAATGTTCTTAAGAGCAATTTGCTTTTTTTAAATATTTTTTATTGAAGTATATCATTTATATCTGAACATATATAAGCAATAAGTGTATAGTAAAAGTTGTGAACTTACAAAATAAACATGCATAACATCATACAGGTGTCCCATACATCACCCCTCTACTAACACCTTGCCCTGTTGTGAAACATTTGTTACAAACTATGCAAGAGCATGGTCAAAATATTACTACTAACTATAGTCCATATCTTACATTTGGTGTATTTTCTCCCCAATCCACCCTATTATTTTTTAAAATATATTTTTATTACAGAGATTGTGAACTTAAAAAACAATCATGCACATGTGTAGTATTCCCATACAACACCCCTTCACCAACACACCCACAGTGTGGTGGTGAAATATTTGTTACAAATTATGAGATAATATCAGGCCAACCATGGTCCATAGCATACATTTGGCACACTTCCCTTACACTCCCCCCATTATCAACACAGTACACCTTTGACATTGATGTAAAAATATTACAGTATTGCTGTTAATCAGAGTCCATAGGTCACATCAATTGTATTTTTCCTATGCTTCTCTACACTCCCACCATCCTGCAATAGTAATATACATTCACTCTAGCTCACTGAAGGACATTCTTGCATCTGTACCATCTTCTACAATTCTTATCCACTTCTGAGTTCACTGTGTTATTCAGTTCCTAGATTTTTCTCTAGCTTTCTTTCAGTTGTCATTTACATCCCTAGACTCTTATATCCTGACACTCTACTGAAATTGTTAGCTCTAGAAGCCTTGTTATAGGTTTTTCAGGACTTTCTAGGTATAGAATCATATAATCTGTGAATAGCAAAAATTTTACTACTTTCCAATTTGGATGCGCTATATTGAGCAACAGTGGTGACAGTGGGCATCCTTTTCTTATTCCTGACCTCAACAGGAAAGCTTTCAGTCTTTCACAATTGAGTACAATGTTAGATGTGAGTTTTTCATATATGGCCTTTATCATGTAGAGAAAGTTTCCTTCAATTCCTATCTTTTGTAGTATTTTTATCAAGAAAGGATGCTGTATTTTGTCAGATGTTTTTTTCTGCAACAATTGATAAGATCATGTGATTTTTCTTCTTTGATTTATTAATGTGGTGTATTACACTGATCGATTCTCTTGTGCTGAACCACGCTTGCATGCCTGGTATAAAACCCACTTGATTTATTTTTTTTTTTAAACATTTTTTAAAACTTTATTTTGTACGTTTAATAATTGAAAATATAAACAATTAAAAACTAAAAAGTAAACAAAGATGAATAAATATATACATTTCTCAATTAAATGTAATGGATACATATAATTTTTTTTTTTTTTTTTTGGATCAAACAATATATTACACAATATATCTGGTTCATAGTAACGCATTGTCTGATATTCGTATAGCTACCCCTACTCTGTTCTGTTTACTATTTGCATGGAGTATCTTTTTCCAACCTTTTACTTTCAGCCGGTTTGTATCCTTGGGTCTGAGGTGAGTTTCTTGTAAGCAGCATATGGATGGCTCATGTTTTTTTTCCATTCTGTCAGCTTGTATCTTTTGATTGGGGAATTTAATCCATTCACATTCAATGATATTACTGAAAATGCACTATTTATTTCCTTCATTTTATTCTTTGGTTTTCATATGTTATCTTATTTTTGTCTCTCTTTTTACTCTTTTGGTTATTCTTTCTGCTTTTCTTTCTTCTATACTCTCCTCCAAGCCTCTCTCTCCTGTCTTTTTCTTTCAGGTTCTAAGGCTTCCTTTAATATTTCCTGCAAAGGTGGATTCTTTTTTGCAAACTCTCTTAGTTTCTGTTTGTTTGTGAATACTTTATATTCACCTTCATATTTGAAGGACAGTTTTGCTGGATAAAGAATTCTCGGCTGGCAGTTTTTCTCTTTCAGTTTCCTAATTGTATCATACCACTGTCTTCTCGCCCCCATGGTTTCTGAAGAGAAATCTGCACTAAGTCTTTTTTTTTTTTTAAGATTTTATTTATTTATTTATCTATATATTTATTTATTTATTTATTCCCCCCTTGCTGCTTGTGCTCGCTGTGTACATTTGCTGCGCATTTTTCTTTGTCTACTTGTCTCCCTTTGTTGCGTCGTCTTGCTGCGTCAGCTCACCGCACCACACGGGCTGGCTTGCCTTCACCAGGAGGCCCCAGGAATGGAACCCACGGCCTCCCATATGGTAAACGGGAGCCCTATCGATTGAGCCATATCCGCTTCCCTGCACTAAGTCTTACTGGACGTCCTTTGTACATGATCGTTTGCTTCTCTCTTGCTGCTCTGAGAATTTTCTCTTTATCTTTTACATTTGACATTCTGAATAGTAGGTATCTTGGCGTAGGTCTATTTGGATTTATTCTCCTCAGGATACAGTGTGCTACTTGGACATGTAAGTTCATTTCTTTCGTGAGAGTTGGGAAATTTTTAGCTATTATTTCCTCAAAAACTCTTTCTGCCCCTTTTCCTTTCTCTTCCCCTTCTGGAACTCCCATGACACGTATATTGTTGCGTTTTGTGTTGTCATTCAACTCTCTGAGCCCCTGCTCAATTTTTTTCCATTCTTTTCTCTCTCTGTTCTTTTCTCTCTTCAATTTTAGCTGCTCTGTCTTCGGTATCACTTATTCATTCTTCTATCATTTCGAGTCTGCTGTTGTATGCCTCAAATGTATTTTTGACTTCACCTATTGTGTCTTTCATTTCCATAAACTCCGTTACTTTTCTCTTCAGGATTTGAAATTCTTCTTTGCGTTTGCTCAATGTCTTCTTGATGTCATTTATCTCTTTAACTATATTGTCTTTCACCTCATTAATTTGATTTTTGAAGTTTGTGTTCATCTCACTGATTAGTAGTTCTCTCAAATTCTGCATCTCTTCTGGGACTTTGCTGTGTTCCTTTTCTTGGGCCATGTCTTCTATTTTAGTATGGCTCGTAATTTTTTGCTGGTGCTTAGGCATCTGGTTGGGTTGTAT
This sequence comes from Tolypeutes matacus, assembly GCA_026826555.1. Classification (NCBI taxonomy): domain Eukaryota; kingdom Metazoa; phylum Chordata; class Mammalia; order Cingulata; family Chlamyphoridae; genus Tolypeutes; species Tolypeutes matacus. Next base: position 15,926,922 of record JAKSZT010054399.1, read on the forward strand.
TTTACTTAGATGCTCTATCTCTTTCTCTTTTATAGGGTTTTAGTGGCAGGAGGCTGTGAGTTACCACAGCTCTTTGATTTTTGGCTCAACCTTGATTGTTAGGATTGTTCTGCTGGTTGCTCAAAACTGGGCATTGGACCCAGTAGTTGGTAGTAGAGTTGTTTCCTAGGGCCTTGGGCAAGGAGGCTATAGAGGCCAGGAAAAGCCTCTCCTACTTATTAATTTTCTTATGTGCAATTCATTGGTCTGCCAGGAGATGGCGCTCGTTGGCAGCTCTCAACTCAATGCCTGGTTGGAGTGTATTTGTTGTGACACAGACCAGATCAATGTGATAGAGCCTCCTGTCTGGGGGCTAAGAACCTTGTAATTCAAACTTTCTGAGACAGTTCTCCAGACTTCTCTGGTAGCATCCCCCTTTTCTCAGCCAGGAAATATCTCCACTCCCTTCTGAATCCTCAACAATCAGTCCCTGTTAGTAGAGGAGGAGATTGGAAGGTTTGTATATCTTTAACCCCTTGCAGGCTCCAAGGCAAACAATGTCGCAGCCCCACCCAGCCTGGAAGGGCTCTCGGGACAGGGCAGACCAAACCTGAGAGTCAAAAGTAGGGTCAGCCCCAGGCTCTCTCTCCTCTCTCCCGTGAAGTCCTCAACAATTAGTCCAGGTTAGAAGAGAGGGAGTTTGTGAGGGTCGGATTTCTCCAGTCCTTCCTAGGCTCCCAGGGCAAACCACCGTGTGGAAGGGTCCGTGGGGCTCTGCAGCCCAAATTTGCAGGTCAGAACCTGAGTCAGCCTAAGGCTGTGTCCCTCTCTCTCCCCTTTCCGAGAGTGCTAGATCCCTGAAGCCCCCTTTGTCTGTGGTCGCAGGCCCAGAGGCCAGAGAATTCTAAAGAGTGTTGGGGAGCGTGCTGGCAGGAGCAGAAGCTGCTAGTTCCAACTCACGGTTCTGTCGTCACAATTTCCCTCTTTTTGTCCCTCTCTCCTCTTGGTGGTGTGCAGCCTCCACCTGCTGTCCTAAACCCTAGAAGATCCTTTTCGGGGCTTTTTCAGCCTGTCCTCTAGCTATTTTTCTGGAGAAGAGATTCCCGTGTCTTACTAGTCTGCCATCTTCCTGCATTCCCACTTGATCTTGATGAATAATTCTTTTAATGTCTTCTTGGATTTGATTAGCAAGTATTTTTGTGAGGATTTTTGCATCTGTATTCGTTAGAGAAATGGATCTGTAATTCTCTTTTGTCATAATATCTTTACCTGGTTTTGGTATTAGGGTGATATTGGCTTCATAGAATGAGTTTGGTAGCTTTGCTTCTTGTTCAATTTTTCGTAAGAGCTTGAGTAAGATTGGTATTAAATCTTCTTTGAATGCTTGGTAGAAACCACCTGTGAAACCATCTGGTCCTGGGCTTTTCATTTTGGGGAGTTGTTTGATGACTGTTTCAATCTCTTTCCTTGTGATTGGTTTGTTGAGGGACAGTGTAGGTTGTTTGTACATTCCTAGGAATTTTTCCGTTTCATGTACATTGTCTAGTTTTTTGGCATACAGTTGTTCATAGTATCCTCTTATGATTTCTTTTATTTCTGTGGGGTCACTAGGAATGTCCCTGTTTTCATTTTTTATTTCATATATTTGCATCTTCTCTCTCTTTTTTTTTTTTTTTTTTTGCCAGTCTAGCTAAGGGTTTGTCAAATTTATTAATCTCCTCAAAGAACCAACTTTTGGTGTTGTTAATTCCATCTATTTTTTTCTCCTCCTCAATTTCGTTTATTTCTTCTCTGATTGTTGTTATTTCAGCCTTTCTCCTTGCTTTGGGATTAGTTTGCTGTTTTTTTCCTAGTTCCTCCAGCTAAATAGTTAGGTCAATAATTTTAGCTCTTTCTTCTTTTTTAATGAATGCATTGAGGGCTATAAATTTCCCTCTCAGCACTGCCTTCACTGCATCCCATAGGTTCTGATATGTTGTGTTTTCATTTTCATTTCTCTCAAGATATTTACTGATTTCTCTCGAGATTTCTTCTTTGACCCACTGATTATTTAAGAGTATGTTGTTTAATCTCCATAAATGTGTGAATTTTCCCTTTTTCCACCTCTTGTTGATTTCTAACTTTATTCCATTATGATCAGAGAAAGTCCTTTATATAATTTCAATCTTGTTGAATTTATTGAGATTTCCTTTGTGACCCAACATATCTTCTGTCCTGGAAAAAGATCCATAAGCACTTCAGAAGAATGCATACCCTGTTTTGGAGTGCAATGTTCTGCATATGTCTATTAGGTTTAGTCCATTTATCATATTATTAAAGCTCTCTGTTTCTTTATTGATCCTCTGCCCAGATGTTGTGTCCAATGCTGAGAGTTGTGTACTGAAGTCTCCAGCTATTATTGTAGAGACATCTATTTCTCCCTTCAGTTTTGCCAGTGTTTGCCTCATGCATCTTGGGACATACTGGTTAGGTGCATATGCATTTATGATTGTTATTTCTTCCTGGTGAATTGCCCCTCTTATTAATATATAATGTCCTTCCTTGTCTCTAATAACAGTTTTGCTTTTAATGTCTATTTCATCTGATATAAATAAGCTACTTCAGCTTTTTTTTTTGGTTGCTGCATGTGTGGAATATCTTGTTCCCACCTTTTACTTTCAAACTATTGGTATCCTTGGGTCTAAGGTGAGTCTCTTGCAGAAAGCATGTAGATGGCTCAAATTTTCTTATCCATTCTGCCAGTCTGTGTCATTTGATTGGGGAGTTTAATCCATTAACATTCAATGTTATTACTGTAAATGCAGTTCTTATTTGACCCATTTTGACCTTTGGTAACACTCCCTTTAGTATTTCCTGCAAAGCCAGTCTGTTTGTTATAAACTCTCTCAGTTTCTTTTTATCTGTGAATATTCTAAACGCACCCTCATTTTGAAAGATAATCTTGCCAGATATAGCTTCCAACTCCAGCCACGGAATAGCTCCTGAGGTGGCTTTTGCTGTGGGCACCGACCTCCGTGGTGTGGAGTGCTCTCTTCATGAATCTTCTCTGCAGATGGGCAGTCTTCTCCTTCCATACGTTCAAGAATGTTGCAGGATGCTCTTCTGGTCTCCTGGGGCCTCCAGACAGGTGCTTTAAAATGCTCTGGATGGTTACTAACTGCCCTGTAGGATGAGTTGACTTTCATACCTCCTTACTCTGCTACCATCTTGCCCCTCCTCAGCAATTTGCTTTTTATATTTGCAGGATAGAGGAGGATAAAGCAGGGTGGAGAGGATACACATTGGGTTGCTCTAGATAGAGAAGTAGGCAAAGAGGCCTTGTCTGAGGTAACAGTTGAACTAAGGGAGCAGGTTGGTGGGAAGTGAGGAGTGCACTCCATGGGAAGAGAAGGAGGTGGAAACGCTCATGGCAGGGACAAGCTGGCCCCGGCCCAGGAACAACAGCGTGACCAGGGTGATTGGTCACTAGTGAGGAGAGAAAGTGACATGATGAGGCTGGAGAAGCACCTGTGCCAGAGGATGACAGCACTGTCACTGAACTTGTTGGAGGCTATTGCTGTTGTCCAGAGGAAAGACGGTGGCAGCCCAGTTAGGCTGCTGGAGGTAGAAGTGATGAGAAATGGTTGGATTTCTGTGATCTGCAAAGGAAAGCAGAAATCAGGGGTGATTTTTCAGTTTCCCTTTCAAGCATTCAGTAAGTGGTTGCCATTTATGGAGATGGAGGGGTGAGGTCACATGAAGAATTCTGATTTGGACCTGCTAGATGTGAGCCATTAGGTATGTTGAGTGGACAGTAAGATCTACAAGGCCCTTCATGAGGGAGAGGGCAGGACTAGAGCAGGCCATCTGGGAGTCATCCACATAGGGGTGGGGTTTCAAGGCATGGGCTAGACAAGTGTCTGCAGAGTGGACTCAGGGAAGGGAAAAGTCCAGACTTGAGCCCCAGGCCTTGAGCTCATAGGGCTTGAGTGGAGATGGAGGGACCAGCACAGCGCGGAAAAGGCACTGTCAATGAAGCAGGAAGAAAACTGGAGGAGTGTGGGGTTCCTGAGCCAAGCGAAGAAAATATTTCTCAAAGGGGAGTGTAGGGCAGTATTTCATAGGATTAGAGAACTTCAGTTTTCTTGATCAGTCTAATTTTTTGTTCTCCTTATTAATAGGGAAATACGTTTCTACTGTTAACCAAAAATGTAGCTCTCTCTTGGTGATTGGAAAAACATTCCATAATTGTTCTATAGTATTGGGAAGATATAGAAAAAATAATGATGAAAATTTAGAAAATTACTCCATCTTGGCTCCCAGATATAACCAAGGTGTAGCTTAGGGGTCAGGAAGCTTTTTCTGTAAAGGGCTAGAGAGTAAATATTTTTGGCATTGGGGAAATATTTTCCATATCACAGCTACTTAACTCTGTTGTTGTCGGGTGAAAGCAACCATGGACAACACATAAACGAAAGTGTGTGGCTGTGTTCCAGTAGAACTTTATTACAAGGCCAGGCATCAGGCTATAATTTTCCTGGCCCCTGATTTAGTTTAATATTTTGGTGTGTTTCAGGATCACACTTGTAACCATTAGAGGATATTCAAGCTACAAAGTACTGTTCTGAGTTTACAAAAGAAAAAAAGAAACCCACTTAATTTGATTAACTTATTATAACAATGTATAAACAACATTGCATTAAACATGTGTTTAATTCTTAAAGGAGTTACCTAAAAACCTGCACACATGCAACCACTTCCCCACATCCATTCCCTCATTTACTGTCTTCAGTCAACTACTTTTAATTCTTGTCGGTGGTCTATGCCCTCTGAACAATGACAATGGTATAGTATAAGTAAGAGCATTTAAATTATGCAATGCTCCAAAGGTTGAGGCACTTTCCTGAGAACTTTCATTTCAGTGTTAATATAACATATTCACCGTGAGTGTAACAAGTGGCTCTACCACTTACTATATCCTTTGTGCCTGGGTTTTAGTGTTTACCTGTTCTTAGGATTAAATACCATAAACATACAAAATGTTTAGAATGATGCCTGGCCTATGCTAAGTACTCCAGAAATATTACCTATTCTTTCCATTTGGCAATTTAGGCAGTATGTATATAAATGAAAAAAAGAGCCAAGGGAAAAAAAAAAATCACCATTCTCTTTGCCATTCAAACTTGATTGATCCCATGAAAAAGACTACAATACAAATATTACTGAATATGAACCTAGACATAAACAGTATTTTATTCTGGCTTGACAAGTGATGCTTAGTGTTAGAAAGGATGTTAAGGATCACCTTATTCAGGGGATTCTTAATCTGCAATCCACGAGTCCCCAGACATTGTAGGCAACATTGCTTGTGTGTGTGTGTGTGCATGCATGTGTATGCATATGTGAATTTTTTCTCATTAGCGTATCTGAGGCTTTTATTAGATTCCCTGGAAAATGACTGAGCCCTGATTTCATGAGGAGCACCCTTCCAAGGACCAGAAGTCCTGCCTTTAGTCCTAACTGCTTCTCCTGGCAAGTGGTTTTTAGCAGCTCCATCTCTGAACCTTAGTATAATTTCTCCAAGAATTGTTATAAAGCTCAAACAAAAGCACTTTTGAATTGTAAAGTGTCATATATTGTATGGTTGTGGCACTATTATTATGAGGAAACTATGCCCAGAGAGAGATTGAGGGTTTGTCTGAGAGCCATCAGAGATAGCTCTGAGACCCTAACACCCCCATCTCCCTAACACCCCCATCACCCCCACCCCCTCTTTAATGCCCTGTCTCCTCAGCATGGGGCCACAACCTTTGACAGTTCAATGGGGAGAGAATAGACTTTTCAACAAATGGTGTTGAGACAACCATATTTCCATATGTAAACAAATGAAGTTGGACTAATATACACAAAAATTAACTCAAAATGGATCAAGGTCCTCAAAAAGAGAAAAGTATAAAACTCTTAGAAGAAAAACCTAGGAGTAAATCTTCATGTCCTTGGGTTAGGCATGGCATCAAAAGCATAAGTGACAAAAGAAAAAATAATAAATTGGACTTTTGTGCTTCATAGGACACTATTAAGAAAGTAAAAAGACAACCCTCATAATAGGATAAAAAAATTGCAAATCATATATCTGATAAGGAACTTGTTTCAAGAATATAGAACGAACTCTTTCAACTTAATAATAAAAATATGAATAACCCAATTTAAAAATTGGATCTGAATAGATATTTTTCCAAAGAAGATATACAAATGGCCAAAAAGCCCATGAAAAGATGTTTAGCATCATTGTTCATTAGGGACATGCAAGTCAAAACCACAATGAGATACTTCTTCATATCTACTAAGATGACTATTATTTAGAAAAAAAAAAAGTTGGAAAAATAACAAGTGTTGATGAGGATGTGAAGAAATCAGAACCCACATTTATTGCTTGTGGATTTCTAAAATAATCCAGCTACTTTGGAAAACAGTTTGGCATTTCCTCAAAATATTAAACACAGACATATGGCCCAGTAATTCCACTCCTAGGTATATAGGAAATATTATGATTAGTGAAAGAAGCAAGTCAAAAAGACCACATATTGTATGATTCCATTTATAAGAATAGGCAAATGCATAGAGAGAGAAAGTACATTGGTAGTTGCTAGGGAGAAAAGGGGAGTGGGCAGTGACTGCTAATGGGTATGGGGTTTTCTTTTGTGGGTTGTGAAATGTCGTAGAATTAGATGGTGGTCATGATTGCACAATGCTGTGAATATACTAAAATCCACTGAATTGTCAACTTTAAAAGGGCAGATTTTATGGTATGTAAATTATATCTCAACAAACTGTTATTAAAAAAACAATAAAATGGCTTCAAACTTTGCTGTCTTGGCTTTGAAAGATTGCGGGTGAAATAAAATTTTGCCTTTTTTATTTCATGGCTGCCATCTGAGATTTCCTCAGGCCTGAGATGAGGTTAGTCTTCTAAGTTGGTCCCTTGTGCACAACAGCCCAGGTTTCCTAAACACCATGTGCACATGTGAAGCTGGCAGCTTCTGCTCAGGGGATAGTAAGGACCAGGTAAAAAGGTCGAATGATCTCAGTCACCCCAGAGAGGGATTTTTCCCAGGTGAAAATTGAAGTCGGCACAAGGCATCAGGGCTGGCTTTGGCCTATGAATAAACCAGGGACAGAGGTTTTCATAGTTACTGCACAGCCTCATTATTTTAGGAGATTTTAATATTAGGTTAGTTTGCTCATTATGTATGCAATAATTTTAAAAAAGCATAGCTGCATTTATTTTTTTAAAAAACTGTAAAGAACTGTCAAATATTTAATTATTTCTTAATACCCCTCTCTTAGAAGTCATTCAATTCATATATACATTAGCATCTTGCATTATGCAGTGTACCTCATAATAAAAAATTATATATGTAATATACCAAAAAATCATTCTTGAATCTTAAAAATAGAAAATAAAATCCTTTTTAAAATCAACTGTGCTCTAAAGCACATGTTATCAAGTTTCTCTGAGCATGAAAATCAATTGGGGCTTGTTAAAAATGCAGTTTTCCTAGGCTCCCACCCCTAAAGGATTGGTTCCTTCTGAAATTTTAAGGAACGCTTTGAGGAGCAGGGGCTTTTCACTTTAAGAAACATGGCCTTAGGGACTTAGGTTAGAATTAAGAGGTTAAAGTATTCTTCATGTTGCTACAATGTTAATGAATATAGATTTCTTAACATATTTTCTAGCCATCTGATGTTAGAAATAGGTGACATCCACACCCTTATTCTGCTATGAGAATATAATTTCTGCTTCCAGATTTCTTTTGACCTAGCTGAATACACTGCGGATGTTGATGGAGTTGGCACTTTACGGCTTCTAGATGCAGTGAAGACTTGCGGTCTTATCAACTCTGTGAAGTTCTACCAAGCCTCCACGAGTGAGCTCTATGGAAAAGTTCAAGAAATACCCCAGAAGGAAACCACCCCATTCTACCCTCGGTCCCCATATGGTGAGAATGCGCTTGCATGACTATGCCCAGCCATAGTGTTCTCTCGTGGATATAAAGGGTGTGTGTGTTTCTGTTCCTGTCTCAGGGCTGAAGTCATTCAGTGTGAGATTAACATTAAGATAGAATAAAGTGACCAGACTTGTTGGGAAGCATACTTGAATAAATTGCTAAATAAAAGTAATTGCTGTCATTGCCTCCGGGGAGAAATTATCACCTCACTTCACCAGTCCATGTTCATTCAACCCTTCCTTACAGATCACTTTAAAAGGAAAATAAAGCCTAACATGATTCTGTTTATCGAACTGTTGTGAGATTGCACTGAAGTGATAAGGTTTTGTGTTTTTTATTTCCCCCACCAAAAAACTATTATATCCAATATATTTGTAAAAAGAGTATTCATGAAAGACTTTAGTAATAAAATTTCAAAGCAGCTGGAATATTAAAATCCCAAGTTTTCACTCTCTAATTCCTTGAAACTAAAATGAGGGAATTTGATATATTACACATACTATAGTTGAATTAGAGTGTGAAACAACAAACTGTGGATATTACAAAAATAAGAAATTCTTAAATACTTCCTTGTGAACATGATTAATTGGAAAAGGAACCTGTATTTTGTCTTTGGCCTTTGTTTCTTTTTTTTTTCCTATTTTGATATATTACAAATTGTAACTTTTTCAAATTGTTACTTCTTTAGGATGGAGTGAAAATCACTGCCTTTTATAATAAATTTTATTTTTAAAAATATTCCAACAGGGGCAGCAAAACTCTATGCCTATTGGATTGTGGTGAACTTCCGTGAAGCATATAATCTGTTTGCAGTGAATGGCATTCTCTTCAATCATGAGAGCCCCAGGAGAGGTTAGTAATTAAATTAATAAAGGGAATTTCAGGCTTTAAACAACATTTAAAGAAGTTGTATGTAGATTCTGCATATGTACTATATATGCTGGAAAATTTTTATATTTATTTCTAACTGCTTTGAATGTCAGAAATGGTAAATGAAGAAATGTAAATTCAGCCTTAATTACTTATTAAGTCTATGTTTTTCCTTATTCAACATGAAAAACTGAATAGGGTTCCAATTTTATCCTTTTTTTTTTTGTAGGTCTTATCAAACATGCTTTCAATCTGAGTATTAGGAGTTACCACAGGAGTGCGAAAGAATCAGTAGTAAACTAATGCGTGTTTCTTGAATTCTTGAAGTCAATCTTATTCATGTAGAAATGGCTTGTAGAATCTGGCTTTTTTTTTTTTTTTTTTACTTTGAGTCATTGGGACTTTAAATATTCTTCTTTCATATTCCATTAAACACATAGAGTAAATTCCTATACTTCTAGATTGTCTTAAAATAATTTTGAAATCAGTTCTTATATTTAGACACATTATCAGTTTTTTTCAGAAACCTTATTTGTTTGAATTTCCTGTTACTTTTTCATAGTTGTTATTGAGAATGATAGCAAAATACTTGCTCTCTGTTCCCAATATTAGAATTTAAATAAGAAACTGTATTTTCCTATCATTACTTCTAATTTACTGAAGCATGAAAATGCATTACAAAACATGTGCATGTCTCTCAAAGTAAAAATTATCTGTATAATCTAAGAAGTTATATTTAACTTCATTAACATTTAGCCTTCTAGCCTGAAAATAAATGTGAAGTCCAATGTTTTAAATTGTTTCATGGCCAACAACTAGTATGCTTATAACTTTTTAAATGAAATTTTATGAGACTGTATAGCCATATAATTAAACCAATAAGTCATGAAGAAAGATTAAAGTGACAGGTTTATAAAGGTATTTTTAGTGTCAATATGTTTTATTTTATAATTTCCAAAGTGAAAAATTCCCATGACAGGCATAAAACCTATCCTGTCATCTCTTTTGCTGAAAGGAAAACAAGTTAACAAGCAGCCAGAAACATTTCTTTAATTAATTTTGTGATTCTGGATGTTGTTAGTAGAGGAAAAGGAAAAGGAAGACCCTAGCTATCCTTTTCTACAGCATTTGGTAGCCTGTGTGCTCAAAGAATCTGCCCAGTAAAAGATCACCCGTCTCTTTTCTGGCAAACACATTTAGACACATTGTTTGATTTTCTGTGTCTCCCACCCCTTCATCTTTTCCACCTGGAAAAAAAAGAAAAAAAGTCAATTGTGGATCAGGTTAGGATACAGAAAAACATACTTATGTTGTAAAGTGAAAAGATAAACTTAAAAACATCGCTGCTTAATGGCAGTACTGTGTTTTATTCTTAAATCTCCAGTATCTAAAACAGAACCTGTCTGCTATAAGATTTCAATAAATGTTTTTAAATGAATGAATGAACAAATAAGTAAATATTTTGTATTTCAGTAAAACTTTACTGACTTTAAATCTAGGTAGTCTGAAATGGAGAACAGGAAGAATTTATAAGATAGTTTTAAATAAATGTGGTTTTACTGATTTCCTGCATATGGTAATTAAGTTAACAAAATATTTTGAAGTAAAGATTCAATCTGATGTACTTTCAATAAATAGATAAATTCATTTTTAATTAATAGTCTTAGTTTGTGTGCCTAAACTTTGCTGTAGTACTTTGAGTTTATCTTCTTAGGTAGTTTGAACATTTATACATCAGTCCTCTTGTTCCCTGTTATATGAAACAAATACTTTCTTTTCTAGACATTGAAGTGGTAAACTTCAATCTAGTCCAGGGTAAATAATCATAAACACCCAATTAGTTGACCCCAAATTGAGGCAACTTTTGGGGGTATATACTTTTAGTGTAAAGAAACTAATTAACAAAGGCCTTTATGACTGCATGAAATCCAGCCCAGCAGCTTGCTTTTGTAAATAAAGTTGTTTTTGGAACAAAGCTACACCCGTTTGTTTACAAATTGCCTATGAGATAGGATTTCACACTACAGAGATGGTAAGACCTGCATAAGCTAATATATTTACTGCCTAGCCCTTTACAGAGAACATTTGTTGAGCCCTACTGTAGACAAACTTGGAGACTAATGCCTCTCTGCCTTCTCAGGGTCCTCATCCATTTCTTTTTTTTTTTTCTTCTGTTTTTTTTCTTTTTATTTTCTTTCTTTTTTTTTTTTTTATTCTTATCCATTTCTGTGTATTGAGATATTCTGAGAGTAATCAGCTGTTTGCTGCTCTGCAGCTCTCTGCTGGCTGTTCAACCTCTTTCAGACCTCTTCAGTTATGAAGGTTTTTAGCCAAGCTCTGGGAAAGTGTTTTCTTTTTTCTTATTGACTATCTAAATTTGATTTGTGACAATACAAGTATCCCATGGATGTCTTATGCATTTTGAGTCCCTGAAAAATTCCTGGACACATGAGGTTAGCACAGAAAGGAAGGAGGAGCTTGGGGTAGTGTCCTGAGCCCTGGGGGAAGAAAGAGCCTTTCCAGTTCTTTCTCTGAGCAGTACTATGACACTGGGCAAGCCACTTAACCTCTGATCCTCAGTTTAGTTAGCCTTATAGTAAAAGAAAATTCCTAAGCTACGTACTGCAGAGAGTCAAATAAGATTGCGAAGTGAAATTCCTTTATAGTATAAAGCTCTAGTCACATTTAAGGTATTAAGAATGGCGAGAAAATTGACCCTCAGAACACACATAAATCTCAATTACCTGGAACTTACCTAACTTGTACATTAAGTTAATCTGTCCAAAGAATTTAACTCACTAGTTCCATTTTTGTCAACAAAAAGGCAAATATGGTTTGGATTTCTGAATTTGGGGGAAATGTTAAACATCCACTGGGGTCTGAAGAGGCTATTTAATTTCCTTATGTTGACTCATCTTAGTCTATAGAGCTTTAGCTCAGTTCTGGTCAATAGAGTGACTTCCAGAGTAAACTGAGGAGATGGTTTGGCCAGATAAACCTCCCTCATAGTCTTTAGTTTACCAGCAATTGGCATCATCCCTGGGTAACTTTAGCCTGAGTAAGAAATCATGTTCCACATGGACAGTGTTATTTCTTTCATTCTCCTCCTACTCTTTTACTTCTCTCTCTCTTTTTGTAAAAGTATATAAGAATGAGGCATTTACTCAGCTCCGGATTAAGTTTAATCTCCTTGCAGTACATTTTCCTCCTTTCTTTCTCCTCCCATATTCAACTAAACCCTGATCTGTGCTTTCTTCTACATGTGATGTGTGACTATGCTACCAGAGCCTTGCAAAAGACTCTCTCTCTGCCTTTCTTTCTCTAGGAGTTTTTCACTTGCTGGCCTTTCTGTTTTATCTAGAATTTCAAGATAGCCTAATAAATACCACTAAGAAGCTGGCGCACATGCTCTTTTTATTTTATATTTCTTTCTTACATAAGAACTTTTTTTCATTTCCAAATTGAGCAAATCAAAGTAGTTTGGCCATCATCATCATCAAGTATTATAATAGTAAAAAATATTATACTTAGCTGTTTTTACTATATTTTATGGTGACTAAATACTCTAAAGATTCTTTTAGAGACATTTTACCTAACATTAACATTTATCTATGTATATATGGAAGTTTGCACGTGTTTCTATTCTTTTCCAACTCTTTGATTTAAAAATGTGTATTAACCCATTAGATAATATTCTTTCTTTGAAAGACCTTTATTAGAGAGCAGCCAGTTCACATCCATCTGTATGTATCCTCCCAAAATACCCTCATAGAATATATGAGATATAAAGGAAATTAATAATGATTTCACCCCTTTTATATTATCAGTGAGGAAACTGAAGCAGCCTGAGATTGAGTTGTCCAAGGCCTCAAAACTACCAAATGTCATCACTGGGCCTGGAAATAATCCCCAAGGGCAAAGGAGATCATGTAAATATTGTGCATATTTGTGGCAATAACATATACATGAATTTTAAAGTTGGAACTGGAACAAATCAACCCCTATTAGACAGAGTGGGTATTTAGACTTAAGAATGAAGCAAGTACTGAGGCTTGGAAATTTCATGTCTCAATTGCTTTTATCTTTTGTAGAAGACATTAAATAGTTTGGTTAAATGCAGTGTCCCTTCTAGATATAGCAGAAATAATCACAATAAAATATTAGTTTTATAATGTTACAATCTAAATGTGATATGAAGTAAATGATTTGTGATCTTGAATATCATCAAGAAGCTGGTAAAGAGAGGAAATAGAACCAATATAAAGTATATTAAAAATCAGTAGTAATAAGAAGTTATAAAGTGCTTTAAATATACCTTTAATTAACAGCTTGATACTATCACAAATTAATGGTGTACCACCACTATTTAGATAATAAGCCATTTTTAGATGATTTAGTACATTCCTCTAAATATGGACATAATAAGAAATTATATATATCAGTCTAAACACAGTAGTCACCAGAATAAGAGAATCTAATGTTTTAAGGTTCATGAACTTTTTTTCAGTTTTAGTCTTGAGCTTTTTTTTTTTAGCTGCCAAAAGTTTTGCCTCTTAAAATGTCTGACTATATTTATTGTCATGAATTAATCTTCAGAATTCTTAACTACATTTTTGAACTGTAGTTCATGCAAAATTTTACTTAAGTTATAGTAAAATTTTGGATAATTTTTCCCTTTCTTCATTTTGTCTAAAGAATCTTATTTGTTGCTGTAAAGATAAGATTAATTCCAGTACAATAGTTCTCAATTGAAGGCAGAGAGGAGAATGCAGTAAAGGGCAAGGAGAGGGCATTTTGCCTCCCAGGGGATATTTGGCAATGGCTGGAGACAATTTTGGATTTCTTAGCAGGTGGGGGAGGGGTGCTATTAGCATCTGGTGGACAACAAAGAATTATCCAGCTCAAAATGTCAGTTTTGCGGAGGCTGAGAAACCCTGCTCTAGAATCTCATCCCCCTAAAAAGTTATTCCCAAGAATCTAGATGAATGTTATCTGTAAGAATAGCATCTCATTTTTCTTTACGTATCATTTATACTTTTCAATAAATCCTTCATTGAGCTTTAATAAACATTTACCTGAACACGAGAGAAAAGAAATCCTGATTCAAATAGTTCTGTCTAAAGTTATTTAGGCTTTATGTATTCTGGCCTATTGCAAACCCCCAGAGAACAAATTGGTAATTTCAAGGCTGTCCTAATTATTTGAGGCAAAACTTTCACTCCACTTCCAATAAAATAATATGTTTACCTTTAATTATAAATTATGAAAGGACAAAGCTTTGCTTTGGAAACAAGCTACTGAGTCCATGTTCTGTCTTTGGTACAAGACAGCTATTAAAATGGATACATAATAATGTTTTGTTTTTGTTTTTTTTATATACTGGGGCCAGGGATTGAGCCTGGGACCTTGTATGTGGGGCAGGCGCTCAACCACTGAACCATATTGGCTCCCCTGAGTTGGTTTTTTGTTTGTTTTGCTTGTTGTTTGTTTTTTTGTTTTTAGGAGGCACTGGGAACCAAATCTGGGACCTCCCATATGGGAAGCAGACACTTAACTGCTTGGGCCACATCTGCTTAAGCCACATCTGCTCCCCACATGATAATCGTTTAATGCAGAGGCGTACAGTAATATTCGTGTGAGTAGCTCACTGTATATAATTTTCCTTTAAAATTATTAGAATTCATGGATATTTTAGTACAGTAGAGGATGATAGAATGGATAATAGAAATGAAATAACTTGAACTTGTTTTTATTTAATAGGCAGAAACTACTTTTCTTTTGAGATGTGTGCATGTGTATATAAAACAATAATTTTAAAATGACTAAGTTCGTATCTGCCAGTCTGACTAGTAAATATAAATCATGCTGCCATTAGAGTATCAAGGAACAAGCAAAAGTAATATCAAATGGCTCAATATGTTATTTAAATTTCTATTAAAGGTGCTTTGTGGTTTTTTTAGATGAGCATCATAGCCTGAACTTATTGGAAAAAATTTAACTGCATGTTGTGCAATTAGGGAATGAAGTAATCACATGGTAGAGCTCAGTAAAGCATTATAGGTTTTATACAATGCCATTTTGTTTGAAGGTAAATGGTTAGATTGTTGGCCACTAACCTTGGACCCACTGGGTTCTAGGCAGCCTTTCTGGTTGGGGCAAAAAGTGACATCATCTGTTTCACCATTACACTGGTAGACTATGATTCTTCACAGATGACGTGTCCACTTGGAGATCACAAAGCTGTCTGGCCCATATTATTCTTTGTGGAGAGATGAGGTGTAATTGCTTAAACATGAAAGACTTTTGAAGCAATACTTGGTTTAATGGAGGTGGTTATTACCACTAAACAAAATGAAGTCCCTCCCACCTACCAAAGTGAGACTTCTGGGATAGTTAAATTGAGTTTGAGATTTTATTTAAATGATTCATGATTTATGTGATATTTACCTTTGAAACCACACTGATGACTATCTGGTTGCATGTAATGCACCTCCCCACAGTAATCAGTAGTGTCCGCAGTGGTAGGGGTACGGTACTCCAAGAGCCAGGACTGGGAAAGAGCAGCTTGGCCACTTTGCTCTTTGCATTTGGGCACATCACCTACTAAGGGCCAAGTTTCCTTGACTGTAGGTGAAGGTAGGGGAATTGGGAGGATAAATGAGGCAATATGCATTACTTACCTTATTGGTTCATTATGATGATACAATGAGAAAGTGTACATGAAAAAGATTAGAAAGATGCCTTGTAGAATTTTAACATATATTTATTTCTTTTCCCTTTTCCCTTCTTCCTGTATTTTCAATGTTGAGTCCAAGAGCATGTTTCTTTACTCCTTCTCTTCCAAGATGAGAGACCCTAGTGGGATTTCAGTTGATTATTGGTATAAAACTAGGACAGAGAGAAATGGGAATCTAGCAAGGCCTGCCAATTAAAAATGGTCTTGAACCAAAACAAAGAATATATTCATGATATTTACAGATGAATTTGAGTAGTCACTGAGACATCCATGAATTTTAAAAATAAGAAAATATAAGTAGAATTGGGTAATTGCTGGAACCATAGGAAAAGCCATTTACAGATGAGATTCTGGCAGACGAATCCGTTAATATTTGAATTAGAGGAATTAAAAAAAGATAATAAATAGGAAAGGATTATGTATAAATATCAAAGGCCTATGAAAGAGGCCCTTGAGAAAAATTAATGAAACCTTCAGGTATTTTTTAATTAATTGATTCAAATATTTTTTTAAAATGGTCCTGTGAAAATCTTACAGAAATATAAAATCTCTTCTTATGCAATACATTTTTGTCAAAAAATTACAAACAAGAAAGAAAGAAAAAACATTTTACTTTTTTGGCTATACTAATTAAAAACACCTAAGTACAATTATAATTTAAATTTTATTAATTAAACAATAATCTTTTATCAAAATGACTTTTTTTTTTTCAAAATTTAGTTTGAATCAAAGCTTCATTTTTATTTGTTTTGGCATTCTGTTTCCCCTTTTAACTGAAGTATTCAACTGCCTAGATCAATCCAGGTTCTACCACTTACTAGATAAGTGACTTTGGCAAATTTCTCAGTCTTTCTGAACCTCAGTTTTCTCATCTATAAAATGGGTTAATAATAGTGTTCACTTAGGGCTGCTGTGAGCATTAAAGGAAATAATGAAAGTGAAGTTATTAACACATCATGATGATTACCACCACTGCTATTAACGTTGCTTCTGGAGAAGTTGGTTCAGTGTGTGACACTTGGCAATTTAAAACATAATAATAAAAAAATGGGAATAATACAAGGAAAAATGAATAATGAGATGACAACTTGTCTTCCCTGGGCAAGTTAAACTTTCAAGGATTGATCAATGATACTTAAGGTAGATAAGATTTTGATAAAGGAATTGTGGGATTTGAGTATGAAGTCTTAGAAGAATAATAGACAGTGCTTCTTTTGTTCGTGGGATGTTTAATTCCCAGAGTTCATTTAAAGACTAAACTCTGATCAGAAAAGATTCTTCTAGATAGAGGACTTAAAACCCATATGACCTTACATAGCAGGGGGGAAAAAACTTATGCTGTGAGAAAATACTGTTTGCAGAAAAGGAATAGGAAGATCAGAAAAAGAGCCACAACACTTCAAATCCACAATAAGCATTTTGAGAATAACAGAGAAGGAACCAAGGCCTTGCATAGAAACCAACTGATAATGACTCAGTGCTTAAAGCCTTCATTTGGTAAGTTATTGGGCTGATATTGAACCCAAATGATAAACTTATGGAAACTAAACCAGCAGGGCAGACCAATCTCAAGGGGTAACAAAGAAAATCCTACTTAGAACAGAACAGTTACTTAGGTTAAGATCATTGTGCATGCGTGTGTATATGTGTGTGTGTGAGTGTGTGTGTAGATTGGAGATTTTTGCCAGAACCACTGAATATCCTTTATAGTTTGTTAGATGTTTGTTAAATACGTTTATGGGAATTATAGTCTAAGCTTAGACCTAACTACAATTAATATGCATTTGGCAGCCCCTTGGACTGGATACAAGAAAGGAGAGGTGGTCGACAGGGTAAGCAGAGTAGGCTGGTTTTTTCATGAAAAATATTGTGAGACTAGGGGCACAAGAAATGCCCCTTTGGGTTAGCTTACAAACAAGACTGTGACTCAGGAGGGGTACTCTCCATTCTGCATTCCCAGAGGAGGCATATCTCACTGAGGGATGTGCATTGCAGAGCCCTTGCTACTTCGAATTCTCAGAGGATCAGTGGCCCAGGCAGCAGGTGACATTTTATGAAGGTTACTGGTGACTGTGGTACCTCCCTCAAGTAGTTTCATGCCCTAAGGGTGAGAACTGAGGGTTTTGAGAGTACTTAACAGTTCCCAGGAATTCCTAGAATTTTAGGGGAGACTCTGGTCTTGTATCAGTTGGTTGGGAGTACTGAGTCAGCAAATATTGGGCCTTAATGATACTCTCACCTCATTTATAGTTACAGGTTGATAGAGCCCAGGACCATTCATTTACCTAAATACATTTAGTAAATTTTACTTGGGTCTTAATAGCATTTGGGCTTAATCACTCTCGACAACTCCTTTATCCATCTTCATAAAGTCCTGGCTTAATGAACACCTCTAGGTATTGATCTATAGACACTTCTGGTCTGGGTGGACCCTAATGGTGGGTACAGTAAAAATTTCCAAGTAAGCAAATTTTATGTTATAGAAGGCTAATTTCTGCCAGAGTAGACAGATCATTACAACAAAACTTTTAAAATGTCTAGAAAGTTTTAAGATTTTTTCAACTACAATAAAGAAGATGTATATAAGGATAACTAGCCCTTAATGGGATGCAATTAAGGAAGTGAAAACACAGTCTGATTACAAAGAAATATTTCCTGTCCATGAGAAAGATAGGTATGCAGCATTATGTTGTCATTGAAGCAGGAGAAGCCCAGTGTCTACAAGATGTTGAAGGCTGGGTAGGAATACATAGGAAACGTCTTAACCCTGGCCCAGGTCCTCTCACGATCCTAACATTTGATGTGTACAAAAGGAACAAAACCTTTTTTAAGGAAGAGGAAAGACTTTCTCAAAGGAACACCAATTAATTTTATTGGAGGAATACAAAATTTTATCACAGAGATTCTTAGTGCCAGCATATACCCATGTGACAGCTGTAAAACTATCTACACACTGTTAAGCTCATGATAGACATTTCGTCTGAGATGTTGAACTAATATTAGGAAGGTTTTCTAAATCTTCATACAAAGGTAAATACTCCCTATAGGAAATAAGTAGAAGACAAGGAGTTGAAAATATAGTAAAATGAATATAATCTACTCTTCTATGCCCAGCACTAAAATGAACTGATCTAGTCTATGTGTGTTTTAGTTTGCCAAACCAAAAGGGGTGCCAATGCGAAGTATCAGAGATGTGTTGGCTTTTTTAAAGGGTATTTATTTAGGGTAAAAGCTTACAGTTCCAAGGCTGTGAAAAGTCCAACTCAAGGCACCAAAGAGGTGCTGTCTTACCAAAGTCAGCTGCCACGTGTTGAAGCAAAATGGTGGGAGATCTCTGCCTGGTCTCTACCTTTGCCTCTGGCCTTCCTCTTTCAGACTCAGCTGCTCTGCTTTCTTCACTGTTTCAGCTGCAAGCTATCAGGCATAAGGCTCATTTCTCCCCGAGGCCTCAGCTCCTGAGCCTCTCCTTTCTGTCACATTGCAGGGTCAAAAATAGCAGAACTCTCTTTTCTGGTGTGTATCTATACTTTTTTATTTTTTATTTTTAAAAGAAACTTAGATTACATAAGTATTACACAAAAAATATAGGGGATTCCCATATGCCCCGCTCCCTAGCCCTCCCACATTTTCCCCCATCAACAACATACTTCATTAGACTGGTATATTTGCCACAATTGATGAACATATCTTGGAGCATTGCCACTAAGTGATGATTATAGTTTACATTGTAGTTTATACTCTCTTCTGCACATTTTTGCAATTTATTACAAGATATACAATGGCCTGTATCTGTCATTGCAGTGTCATTCAGGATAATTCCCAAGTCCCGAAAATGCCCCCAAATTATCCCTATTTTTTCCTCTCCCTGTTCTTGGAACCTCCAGTGGCAGCTGCCTCCACATCCATGATAAAAGTTCTTCCATTGCTAGGATCACACAAGTCTACAGGAGAACAACCATAAGTCTGCTCTAGTCCATCATCCATTCCCCAATCCTGAGGATTCTGTGATGGCATGTACCCATTTTTTATCTGATCCAGCAAGAGGGCAGAGACCCAACCTGAGTCACGCCTTACTGACATAGTCCAATTGAAAAGGTTGCTCACACCCACAGGAGTGGACCAGTCCACAAACATAATCTTTCTCTTTTTGGGATTCGTAAAATAATTTCAAACTGCCAAATTGTGCAAATGACATGTATACCTATCTTTAAAAATATATGTGGGGAGACTTGGTGGACACAGCTAAATAACACTATATTAATTAAGATTGATGGTTAAAGAAAAGGAAATCACTTTTCTGGGGTGGAGTTGGGGGGTGAGGATTGCAGGATAGAGGGCCACAACTCCAGTGCTTACTACAGGGGAGCTGGGTGAGATCGGGGTTGGATAGCACCTCCAAGGCGAGACGGGGCTGCCTAGCACACCCACAGGGGTGATTCTGAAACTCACTTTTGAAGCCTTGCATAGCTCATGTTTAGGCTAGGGGCCCTGCCACACTCTTCCTCTTTACTCCAGCTGATAGGGGGAGCATGGTCTGTGTTTCCTCAGCCGGATTCTAAGGATTCTACTAGCAGCTATGACATATACCACAGATTGATTGACTTAAAAAAACAACAGGAATTTATTGGCTCACAGTTTGGAGGCTGAAATTCCAAAATCAAATAATCTGCAGACCATACCATCTCTGAATTTTGTAGTGTTCTGGTGGTAGCTTGCTGGAAACCAGTCTCTGCCTCTGTCACATGACTCTATCTTTTTCTGTCTCCTCTTGTGTTGTCTATTTCTATGTCTAAATTTCCTTCACTTCTAAGGACTCCAGTCATACAGGATTAAGGCTCACCCAGCTTCAGTTTGGCCTTATCTAATTGGATCTTCAAAGATCCCATTTACAAATGAGTTCATAGCCACTTGACCAAGGGTTAGTACTTGAACATATCTTTGTGGAGAACATGATTCCATCTACTACAGAATGGAATTTTTAAAAATAAATCCTTCTTGAAAAGTGTGGAGGGTTCCTGAGCTAATAACTTGCATTTTTAAAAAAAAGTTTTAACTTATAGGACTGTTAGTCATATTATACTAATAAGAATAACATAGCAGCTAACATTTATTTAGCTCTTACTGTGTGCCAGGTACTCTGTTTTTCACTCATTTCTTTTAATCCTCATAATAAAGCTATTAAGTAGGTATAATTAAATTCATTTTATAGCAGAGTTTAGAGAGGTGAAATTACCTTCCTGTCATAAGTGAAGGACATAGGACATGAACTCAGGCAGCCTGACTCTAGCACCTGTGGGTTACCCATTACATTGTATCAGCTCCTGAAGCCATCCAAACCATTGATCTGCATTTCCCAAAATGAGCTTTATTCTATCACATCAGCCCCCTTTCTTAACCTTTAAATTTTCCATTTTCCTGAAGACCTTTATTAATATCTGACATTTTATTTCTTCTTTACTTTCCTATTTTGTTTCTTTTTAAATTAAAATTAAATTGCATTTTATGATTACATGTCCCCTTGGTGGTAGAAGATGACTCAGAAGTATTCTTGCTGACAGGAGGAAATAGTCTAGGATTTTTTTTTTTTTTTAGTTTACAATTTAGATGATACAGTTTAATAATTTTGATATTTACCAGGTCCTGTGTCCATTACTGTAAGGTAATGAAAAACCTTCCCCATGACCACCAAACAACCCATTAGATCTTGACTGTTCCCTTCTCCCCAGCCCCCCAGGGCCCATGATACCCCCCTCTCCCAACCCATGGAATGTCAAGATTCACAGTTACATGCCCTGGGGATTTGAACCAGCCCTTCCTAATCCACCCACCCCCCAGTGCTGCACCACCAAACCCAGGAACACCACCACTCATCTGCCCCATCCCCCAACATGCAACCACACTCTATCCCTTTACCATAGATTATGTCCATATGGGTGATGGCTCAAAGCCTGCTCTTCTCTTACTCTCCTTTGTTAACCTATCTTTCAGACAATGGTTCTCAGAGACTGCTCACTTTCCTCAGTTCAGATCAGTGAGGTCATATACTGTTCATCCTTCAGTGCCTGGCTTGTTTCACTCAACATAAGGTCTTCAAGATTCATCCACGTTATTCCATGTGTTAGCACTTTGTTCCTTCTTACAGCTGAGTAATATTCCATTGTATGTATGTACCACATTTTGCTTATCCATTCGTCTGTTGATGGGCACCGGGGCTGATTCCAACTTTTGGCAATGGTGAACAATGCCGCTATGAACATTGGTGTGCATATATCTGTTTGTATTTTTGTTTTCAGTTCTTCTGGGTATATACCTAGCAGTGGAATTGCTGGATCATACGGAAGATCTATTGCTAGTTTTCTGAGGAACCGCCAAACTGTCTTCCACAGTGGCTGGACCATACCGCAGTCCCACCAGCAGTGGATGAGGGTTCCTATTCCTCCACATCCTCTCCAACATTTAGTGTCTCCTGTTTTTTTAATAGCTGCCATTCTGATGGGTGTAAGATGGTATCTCATTGTAGTTTTGATTTGCATTTCCCTGATAGCAAGTGATGTTGAGCATTTTTTCATGTGCTTTTTAGCCATTTGTATTTCTTCCTTGGAGAAGTGTCTTTTCAGGTCACTTGCCCATTTTTTATATGGGTTGTTTGTCCTTTTATTTTCGAGGTGAAGGATTTCTTTATATATGCAGGATATTAGGCTCCTATCAGATATATGGTTGCCGAATATTTTTTCCCATTGGGTAGGTTGCCTTTTTATTTTCTTAATAACATCCTTAGAGGTGCAGAAGTTTTTAATTTTGATGAGATCCCATTTATCAATTTTTTCTCTTGCTGCTCGTGCTTTGGCTGTGAAGTTCATGAAACCATTTCCTATTACAAGGTCCTGTAGATGCTTCCCTACATTATCTTCCAAGGTTTTTATGGTTTTGGCTCTTATATTTAGATCTTTGATCCATCTTGTGTTGATTTTTGTATAAGGTGTGAGATGGTATTCTTCTCTCATTCTTTTGGATATGGATATCCAGTTCTCCAAGCACCACTTGTTAAAGAGGCCACTCTCTCCCAACTGAGTGGGTTTCGTGGCCTTGTCAAATATCAGATGACTGTATATGCGAGGATCTATATCAGAACTCTCAATCCGGTTCCATTGGTCAGTAGGTCTATCCTTGTGCCAATACCATGCAGTTTTGATCACTGTAGCTTTGTAGTATGTTTTAAAGTCAGGTAATGTGATACCTCCAACTTCATTTTTCTTTTTCAATATATCTTTGGCAATTCGGGGCCTCTTGCCTCTCCAAATATATTTTCTGGTTAGTTTTTCCAGTTCCTTAAAAAATATATTGTTGACTTTTATTGGGATTGCATTAAATCTGTAGATTAGTTTGGGTAGGATAGCCATCTTGATGATGTTTAGTCTTCCCATCCATGAACAGGGAATATTTTTCCATTAATTTAAGTCTTCTTTGATTTCCTTTAACAGTGTTGTGTAGTTTTCTGTATATAAGTCCTTTACATCTTTAGTTAAATTTATTCCTAGGTATTTGCTTCTTTTGTTTACTATTGTAAATGGTATTTTTTTCCTGATTTCCTCCTCAGTTTGCTAGTTATTGGTGTACAGAAATGCTACTGATTTTTGAGCGTTGATCTTATAGCCTGCAACATTACTGAATTCCTTTATAAGTTCTAGAAGCCTTGTTGTCGATTTCTCAGGGCTTTCTATGTATAGGATCATGTCATCTGCAAATAATGAAATTTTTACTTCTTCTTTTCCAATCTGGATGCCTTTTATGTCCTTTTCTTGTCTCAGTGCTCGTGCAAGTACTTCTAAGACAATGTTAAATAGGAGTGGTGATAGTGGACATCCTTGTCTTGTTCCCGATCTCAGAGGGAAGGCTTTTAGGATTTCACCGTTGAAAATGATGTTAGCTTTGGGTTTTTCATATATACCCTTTATCATTTTCAGAAAGTTTCCATCTATTCCTATATTTTGTAGTGTTTTTATGAGGAAAGAGTGCTGTATTTTGTCGAATGCTTTTTCTGCATCTATGGAGATGATCATGTGATTTTTTTCTTTCAGTTTGTTTATGTGGTGTATTACATTGATTGATTTTCTTATATTGAACCATCCTTGCATACCTGGGATGAAACCCGCTTGGTCATGGTGTATAATCCTTTTGATATGTTGTTGAATGTGATTAGCAAGTATTTTGTTAAGGATTTTAGCATCTAGGTTCATTAGAGAAATTGGTCTATAATTTTCCTTTCTTGTGGTATCTGTATTTGGTTTTGGTATTAGGGTAATGTTGGCATCATAGAATGAGTTAGGTAATATTCCTTCCACTTCTATTTTTTGGAAGAGCTTAAGTAGAATTGGTGTTAGCTCTTTCCGGAATGTTTGGTAGAATTCAGCTGTGAAGCCATCTGCTCCTGGACTCTTCTTAGTTGGGAGGTTTTTAATGACTGAGTCTATCTCTTTACTTGTAATTGGACTGTTGAGTTCATCTATTTCTTCTTTCATCAATGTCGGCTGTTTGTGGGTTTCTAGAAACTTGTCCATTTCCTCTAAATTGTCATTCTTGTTGGCATATAATTTTTCAAAGTATCCTCTTATGATACTCTTTATTTCTGTGGGGTCAGTAGTGATATCCCCTTGCTCATTCCTTATTTTATGTATTTGCATCTGTTCTCTCTTTTTCTTTGTTAGTCTGGCTAAGGGTTTGTCAATTTTGTTGATATTCTCGAAGAAACAGCTTTTGGTTTTGTTTATTGTTTCCAGTGCTTTCTTATTCTCTATTTCATTTAGTTCTGCTCTAATCTTGGTTATTTCCTGTTTTCTACTTCCTTTAGGTTTAGTTTGTTGTTGTTTTTCCAATTCCTCCAAGTGTGCAGTTAGGTCTTCAATTTTAGCTCTTTCTTCTTTTTTAATATATGAATTTATGGCTATGAACTTCCCTCTCAGGACTGCTTTCGCTGCATCCCATAGGTTTTGATATGTTGTGTTGTTGTTTTCATTAGTTTCAAGGTAGTTACTGATTTCTTTTGAAATTTCCTCTTTGACCCACTGTTTGTCTAAGAGTGTGTTGTTTAACTTCCATATCCTTGTGCCTAACCTGTTTCTCTGGCCCTTATTGATTTCCAACTTCATTCCGTTGTGGTCAGAGAAATTACTTTGTATAATCTCAATCTTTCTGAATTCATTGAGTGTTGTTTTGGGGCCTAGCATGTGGTCTATTTTGGAGTATGTTCCATGTGCACTGGAGAAGAATGTAAATCCCGCTGTATTTGGGTGAAGTGTTCTGTATATGTCTATTAAGTCCAAATCTTCTAATGTATTGTTGAGTGCCTTCGTTTCTTTATTGATTCTCTGCCTAGATGTTCTGTCTAATGATGATAGTGGTGTGTTGAAGTCCCCTGCTATAATTGTAGAGGAATTTATTTCTCCTCTTAGTTTTTCCAGAGTTTGCCGCACGTATTTTGAGGCACCTCGATTAGGTGCATAAATGTTGATGATTGTTCTCTCTTCTTGAGAGATTACTCCTTTTACTAATATGTAGTGTCCATCTTTGTCTCTTACAATAGTTTTGCATTTAAAGTCTATTTTGTCTGATATTAGAATAGCTACTCCTGCCCTTTTTTGGCTATTGTTAGCTTGTAAAATGGTTTTCTCGCCATTCATTTTCAGCCTCCTTGAATCCCTGGGCCGAAGGTGGGTTTCTTGTAGACAGCATATAGATGGATCATATTTTCTTATCCATTCTGCCAATCTGTGTCTTTTGATTGGTGAATTTAATCCATTAACATTCAGTGTTATTACTCGTAATGAATTTCTTACTTCAGTCATTTTTTCTTTGGGTTAATGTATGTCATATGTTGTTTTGTTTCTCTTTTTGAGTTTTCAGTTGTTTTTAAACTCTCCTCCAACTCTCTCTCCTTTGTTTTTTCCTTTCAATTTGTAGAGATTCCTTTAGTATTTCTTGAAGTGCTGGTTTCTTCTTGACATACTCTCTTAATTGCTGTTTATCTGTGAATATTTTGAACTCTCCATCATTTTTGAATGCCAATTTTGCTGGGTAGAGAATTCGTGGCTGGAAGTTTTTTTCTTTTAGTGTTTTGACTATGTCATACCACTGTCTTCTTGCCTCCATGGTTTCAGCTGAGAAATCAGCACTTAATCTTATTGTGCTTCCCTTGTATGTGATGGTTCTCTTTTCTCTTGCTGCCTTGAGTATTTTCTCTTTGTCTTGAGCATTGGACAGTTTGACAAGTATATGTCTTGGAGTTGGCCTGTTGGGATTTATACTATTTGGGGTGCGCTGTGCTTCCTGGATCTGCACATCCATCTCTCTCAATAGAGTTGGGAAGTTTTCAGCCATAACTTCCTTCAACACTCCTTCTGTTCCCTTTCCCTTCTCTTCTCCTTCTGGGATGCCCATAATGCGTATGTGTGTGCGTCTTGCATTATCGGTTAATTCCCTGAGACCATACTGGATTTTTTCTATCTTTTTGTCTATGTTTTCTACAATCTCTTTGATTTCAACTGTATTGTCTTCCATATCACTAATTCTTTCCTCTGCCTGTTCAATTCTGCTGCCATGCGAGTCCAGCGTCTTTTTCATTTCTTGACTTGTGTCTTTGTTCGCCATCATATCCATTACCTTTTTAGGTGTGTTAGCTATTTCTTCAGTATGTTCTCCCAGTGTCTTCTTTATATCCTTAATCTCTTCCTTCAGTTCTTTAAGTTGGTCCATGATATTTGTTTGGATAGCTTTGATTAGTTGTTCGATGTACTGCATTGCTTCCTGGTTTTTATTTTGTGTACTGGACTGGTCCATGTTTTCCAGTTTCTCAGAGTCATTTGTATTTTTCTGTTGCCCTCTGGTCATCATATTATCTTGATGGGTTTGTTCAGTTGATTAGCTTTTCTCTATGCTCTAGAATTTTATTTAGCTGTTGGTTCTGCGTGTGAGTTAAGTTTTCTCTTTGGCAGTTTTTCTTCTTATTTTATTTCCTTGCTTCTTTCTATGTTTCGAATCTCCACCGTTCGGTCCACGCCACCGATCCACGCAGATAGATGTCCCAAGCCTCTCACTCCACGCGTGCACAGCACAGACCCCCGGCTAGTCTAGGATTAATTAAATGTATATTTGAAAATTTAAAAATAGAAAGAATTTACTAGATCCTAAATTTAACTGGTAAAATAATGAAGCCAAATATGAAAGCAAGTTTTTCACCTGAATTTTGTCATGTAGCTTACATTGACACTGGGGCAATATATGACTAAACTATCTTGTAGTCATGTTAACTTTCACAGACTCTTCTGTCATCATAATTTATGGAGTCTGTCCTATGAGTATCATATCAATCAAATTGCTAAGTGGTAGCATGATCGAAAACTTCATTTTTTTCAGAGTTCTTTATATTCTGTTTATATGTTTTATATGACTGTTAAATCTGTTTTTTTTTTTTTTTATTTTTTTATTTCATAGCAACAATATTTGTTTTTAGCTCATTTAAAGAATATTCAGATTTTGCAGGTAGCTGGCATTGTTTTCATACAAATCAAATAAAGCCCTCAAGAACAGCATGTGCAATCTAAAATTCAAGACAAGGGTCCCAGGGCCAAAAAATATTTGTGTAACAGTTTATCTCCTTGCATATTATGGTCTAATGTCAGCATGTCTTAAAATCGTCTGATCTACCACGGACCAATTGCCTTTTTCTGCTCATTACTTAAATTTCAAAAAAAAAAAAAGTTTCCCTGCCTAGCAGTGCAGATCCAGTTCCTGTCACTCCTGGAGCCTGAGAATGTGCCACTGCCTTCCCCGGTGTAACTTAGGGCTCTGCGGAAAACTGCAAATAGACAGTGATCCACAGGAAGATACAGGCATGATATGAGGAGAGAGAGAGTGTAAAAATAAGACAGCCATAATTCCCTTGCCTTGTGTTTTTCCATCCTTAATATATACATTTGTATACATGTATGTATGTATATTCCTTATCAACAATTGCAGCAGTGTTTACTGATGGCACACAACACTTAGAAGTCATCCTTTATTTCTAATTATTATTGTCCGTTGAGTTTGACCCTTCTTGAAAAGTATTTCATAAGCTGTTTAAAGTCCAGATCAAGTATTAAAAACAGTTATGATAGAGAAGGTAATGTTACTTGCTTGCCTTGCGTGAATAAATATCACTTGTACGCATTTATTTTCAGAGTATTGAGTATATTTACATTTCTGTCACAGGAGAGAATAACAGAAATTGTATCATGAGAGCCAAGTAAGATTATTATGGAAGGAAACACAGTTGCCTCATTTTATAGACATTTGTCTTGTCCCTATTCTCTCTTAGATGAATGGTTTGAATCAAAGGCCTTTTGAAGATTTTCTTACTTTGCAGTCTTTAAGTTGGAATGGCTTTAAGCCAATACTATTTTGATTTTTTAGTTACTTGGAACACTAAAGTTATATGAAGGGGCCCTGCTTTACTTCTTAAATGTCAGTACAGTTCTGAGTTGAGGTGGAAGCTAAAGAGGTTTTTGTATGATGAGCACTGTCAAATATAATCATGGACACTGTCATTCCGTGGAATAGCTATGTGTATCAATTCTGAAATATAGCCCACTCATAAAACAAAATGGGAGTAGTCATTTTTAAAATGTTAAAAAGTCATTTCTACAAAAAGAAATTGATTTCAAAAGGTGATACACATATCTCTATATTATTCTTATGAGTTTTTCATTCTTATATAATTGTATGTATTAAACTTGATACCCTCCCATAACAGTATTGTTTCCCTTACCTCTCCCTCCCTCTCCCCCACATCTTACTGTAGAGGTGAAAAATAATATACAGAGATCCTTACAAACATAGAGTCAGAGAAGAGAATCTGACTAAGGTGACTCAGAAGAGATAAGCTACCTAGTAAGACTAGATAATTTCCTTGTCATTCACTGACATACATTATTAGTGTGTATGTCTTTGCAAAACAAATGTATAGTCTAAGAGTTTAATTACTCTTGAAAATCTGGAATTATGGCATAAGAAATAAAAGAATCAGGTTAATTATGTGCAAAATTTATAAATGGAAAGATATCCTATTCTTCAAACCATTAAATAACCCTACTTACCACCCTCTCCTATTCAGAAAATGTATAGTGAACCCTATCACATGATTGGCACTCTTTAGATCCTGGTGAAAGAGACGAAGAATACAATGCTTGTCTTTAAAAAGCTCACAGTTGAGAAAGACAGACAAGTAAACCAAAAGTTACAATGGAATTAATAAGAGCAGGTAGACATACACATGCATGGAGTGATGGGGGGCTATGGAAGAGAGGCAGCTCACCCCTTGGTAGGAGGAGGACTCAGGAAATCCTTCCATTAAGATGTTTCTTGAGTGTGACATGTGGGTAGAAAAATATGGATAGAAATGTTTCTCACAAAGGGGATGTGCAGAGAAGGAGAAATGCCTGGGCTTGCTGAGGAAACTATACATAGTTGGATGAGGCTAGGAGAACTGTGCAGTTGGTACAGGGGCAGAAGGAGAAGCTGGGGGATGTGGGCAACAGATCATGCTTCTATATTCTTGAATAAGGCAGTATTCTTGCTTCTTTGTATTCTATAGCCACTGAGGACAGAGACGGTTATGTTTGGATTTGCATTTAGAAACTAAGTTTTTAGAACAGATTGGAGGGAAAAGAGACCCAGGGCAACAAGAACATCTGGTAGCAATGTCAGTAATCCAGAAAAGAAAATGGCATTGTGAGTTGAGTTGGATCTTGTGTGTCTATCAGGACTCTTGGTTTAGAAATTACAAAAGTTCACATTATGCTCAAGCAAAATGATTAAATGAAGATAGATTGGATGAATGTTGCCCAAGTGTGGGAGTTTCAGGGATGTATCTAGCCTGGCCTCAGGGACAGCTAAACAGAAGCTCAAATATCTTTGGGATTCTCTCTTTTTCTTTTTGTGTTGGCTTATCTTTTCAAACCCTTTCTTCTATGAAGCCAGAACTATGGTCAGTACCAGCTTCAGTCTCAGCACCCTGAAGGAAAAAGGTTTTCTCTCTCAACTCCTTTTGGAAAAAAACTGGGGAAGGGCTATAGCTGGCCTGCCTTGATCAGGTACCCAGTCCTTCAGCTAGTTACTGTAGCCAGGAGAGGGCAGTTACAGAGCCAGCATGGGTTAGGCCCATCCTCTTGAGTATGTCACTACAACCAGAAGGCAGAGCTCTGCTGCTGTCATTACAACCAGACAAAAAGGAAAGACAACACAAAAATACTCAGTGGGGAATCTACAGATTAGGAAACCACCCCAATTACGGCCTGCTAGAGGTAGATTTGGGAGTTATTTAGGAGTGTTGAAGTAGAATCAGTAGACTTGATGAGCAGTTGACTGTGGAGGATATGAGTGAGAAAGGAGTCAAAGTTACCAGGGCAACTAGGTAGATGGTGATGCCATTTATCAAGTAGTGAAATCCCGAAATTTGGGTCAATTTGAGGTAAAAGTAGCCTAGAGTGAGAGAGTAAGGTTTATGTTTCCTGTGGTGAACAGGAAAAAAAACCTGACTGGGAACTTGTAGGACACACAAAATGATTGCCAGACCGTAAGAGCTTAGCTTGAGTTGGAGAGCATGATTAGAATAGGTGTGTGATTGTTCTCCTTCACACTCAGAGAGCACCTCTTGTGAGAAAAGACAGTGGGCAGATACTGATTTGAGGTTTTGCAGAGTGTGTATAGTAAAACTGCCAGAAGAGCAAAGGAATTAAGGGCAGTAGCAACAAAATGGTGGAAGTGATGGATCATAATATGAAAATGTAGGAAATTAAGAATACCTGAACCATCAAAAGTCATAATGTATCTGAAGAACAGATGTAGTGGGATCATGAAAGTAAAGTCATAATGGAGATGGAAGGTTAAAATATTGTGGTCAGACATTGGGATATTTATGTTTAAAATTTGAGAGGTTGAATGGAAGCACTCAGAAGAGAACATCTATAAACTGGTTATCTGTGCTTGTTTCCTCATTCTATCTTCTCTTCTGTTTCCTTGTTTGTTTGTTTGTTTATTTATTTATTTATTTATTTATTTTATTTATTTATTTTTTACCGGGAGGTCCTGGGGATCGAACCCAGGTCCCTCCATATGGCAGACGGACGCCCAACCATTTGAGCCACATCCGCCCCCCTCTCTTTCCTTGTTTGAACTGTCTGTGCTTCTATCAAAGAGGCCAACCCACCATTTGTCCACTAGCTCCTCTCTATTATCACCTCCTCAACAACATGACTTCAGCAATTTTCACCTTTCTCACCTGAATCACTTTCTCCCTCATCACTAGATCTTTCCCTTCAGAATACAGATAATGCTGCTTTTTCTCCCTTCTTGAAATAAAACCCTCTCAATCTCACTTCTTCCTCTATCTTAGAACAAAACAACCTTTAAAAAGTTGTCTGTACTTGTTGCTTCTAAAATCTCTCCTCCCATTCTCTCTTGAACCCATGCCAATCAAATCTTTGTCCCCATTCTTCTGAAACTCGTCTAGTGAAGATAGCCAGTCACCTTCATGTTGTTATATCCAGGGTCATTCTTCAGTCTTCATTCTTCTGAACCTATCAGTAGTATTGATTACTCCCTCCTTGAAATATATTTTTCAGACTTTCAGGATACCGCCACACTCGTGGTTTTCCTTCAACTTCACTGCTTACTCCTTTTCCTTCTTTGCTGGTTCTTTCTCATCTGTTTGACCTCTAAATATTGTAGTAAACCCAATTCATAGACCATTTATATTTTCTTGCCTAATTTTCTCTCCTGGTGGTCTAAGCCAATGTCCTGACTTTAAATACCATCCACACATTGATGATTCCCAAATGTGTACTTTCAGCCTAGACCCCACCTTTGAAGACCAGACTCATATATTCAGTTTGACTTTAGAATGAAGACTCAGCCCTGGTCTCATCATGATTTAAATATTTCATGTTTATTCATTCCCTAATAGTTTTGGTTAGCATATCAAATAATAGAGATAATTAAAATAAAACATTTGATTGTCCTCGTATTTGTGGGTAAGGTTTGCTTTTATATATTTTTTAGTTTTAATTTTGTGAGATTTTGCCTTTGTCAGAGTTGATTGGTTTAACTAAGGCATTGGTTCTCAACTGGGGAGCAATTTTCCCCTCCTCTGAGGATATTTGGCAATGTTTGAAAACATTTTTGATTGTCACAATGTGGGGGAAGAGAGGTGACACTGGTATCTAGTGGGTAAAAGCCAATGGAACACTGTTAAACACCATTTAATGCACAGGACAGTCCCCTTCCTCCCAAGCAAGGAATTATCCTGCCCAAATGTCAGTAGTGCTGAGGTTGAGAAACCCCCAGGATTTATGAATTTGATTTGTCTATTAGTGGAGCATGCATTGAGTATTTGGTGTAAACAGTAAAACAGTTTGAACCTTTCTCTTTAAACGTATTTTTATAAATAGTTAGTAAAAGGTAGTAGCCATCCCCAACAAATGCACTTTATGAGTGGTCCTCTTTTAAGCCTGAGATTCTTTTAAACATGCCTGCTAGATTTTGAGTACCTGCAGTTAAATGGTGTTGCTTTTGGCAGGGCTTGGTGAGCAAATGAGGTATACTCTCTCTGATCTCAGTGGTCTGGTCAGTCAGGCATGACATTCTCAGTGTCTTTTCTTTCTACACCCTATCTGCTCCAAGCCATGGCCCAGGCAGATCTCAGCAGGGCAGCCTGAGAAGACCACGTGCATCAGAGCTGCAGATGGTAAGACAGGGAGAACTGCAGGGCCCCAAGGCATAAGTTCATGTGGGGTTCAGGATAAGTTGGAATGACTTTTGTTTTTCATTGAATATCATCCAAGCTGTCTTTGTAGTTTATCTAATTCCAAAATATCTTTAAATCAAAAGTTTTTTAGATGAAGTACTGGGCAGTGGAACAGATTATAAAAATAGAGAAATTGTGGTTACTTCAAATATTTTTTGGATGCTACCAGGGTTGAAAATTACATATATATATATGTATGCATGCACACACACACACACTCATTTTTACATGTATACACAAAAAAATTTAAATTACCACACACTCAGTGTTACATTGCCTCTTAGGAGTTAGTATAACTAGAGGGCCATAGGCAAATATAAGTTTGGAAAAAAAAGTAATGCTGCTTAATATGATAAACAGAAGAGTTGTCCCTAGTAAGATTTAGTGTATCCCTCAATGTTTCTTCTTTTGCTTCTGCTTAATCACGATAAGATGTCCAATGTTATATTTTGTATTTTAAAAAATTAAAACCCAGCTCTATTGATGTAATACATTGTGGTGAAAAGATTATGATTTAACATCTGATTAAATTCTTTAATTTCAATAAATGTGCTATTATTTATGTCTTAAAGGCAATCCCACTGTTTCAAGTTAATCCTGGTAATTTAAGGTATAATGAATGATAAAATTTATCAGTTCTCCTTTTTCTTCCACTTTTGTTTTAGAAAAGATTTGACTATGGGAATATTATGTTGGTATACTTTATGATAGTAGAGTAGAAAGTTTAAATTGACAGTGACTGTGTGTGTATATATAAATAATTTTGATGTAAGGATTAGGCACAAGAACAAAGCCAGGAAGTTAGGAATTTGGCTTCAATTCTGTGTTGAAGTCACCTCATTGTGTTGCCGTGTTGGAATGGTCTCACAGCAGTCTTGATCATCTGTCCACACAGGAAATGAGGCCCACTGTGAAGGGGAAGAACCATGAAGACAAGATGAACTTGTGGTTCAGGATTTCATAAGAAAAAAAGTGTATTTGCCTGTTATGTGAAAAATCATTACAGGACATTTTATATGAGTTAGAAAACTAGTGTGAGCAAAAAAGGGAGACAGATTTTATTTTTATTTTTATTTTATTTTTTTTAAAGATTTTATTTATTTATTCATTTATCCCCCCCTTGCTGCTTGTGCTCGCTGGGTCAGCTAACCACGCCGTGCGGGCGGGCTTGCCTTCACCAGGAGGCCCCGGGAACCGAACCTGGGGCCTCCCATATGGTAAACGGGAGCCCTACTGATTGAGCCACAGCCGCTTCCCGAGACAGATTTTAGATTTCTCTTTTTCTATCTGTCTGTCTGTCTGTCTATCTATCTATCTATCTATCTATCTATCTATCTATCTATCTATCTATCTCCACAGCACAGACATATTCCATTTAAAATAAAACATAAAATTCAAGGTATTCTGAATGTCTGAAGTGAAAATAATAAATATGTATTACAGAGTGGCACAATTATTCACATATCATCCAGATGTGCAGAATAAATATAGTTTATTTCTCTAAGTCTGTCATCTTCCTAACAGTTCCTCTTCCGTGGGGTAGGTTGAATACTGAGGCTACCAAAATGATTGTCCACTCCTGTACACTTAATGTGATGCAGTAACTTTAATAGGCCACAGGTAATCATAGTCTCTCTAATTAAAAATTACCTTGGTTTCTGGCCTTTGAAGGCAACAACATGGAAGCTCAGAACCTTATGAACCTGGAGGTGCATGCTGGAAGGAGATGAAGGGTCCTGGGTATTAGTATCTTATGGTTCCACCAGTCACAAACACAGACCCTCTCAGGAGTAAACTTTGATCCTCAGTGAGGTCCCTGGTTTCCAGCAGATCAGATTAACAAACATGAATTGTTAATCTCACTCAACACACCTGAAAACAAACCACCATCAGGCAGAGTCAACAGACATAAAAAAAAGAAAAGAAAAGAAAAAGAAATTAGATCCCCAAGAACTTCAATTATTGGAATTACAGATTCAGAATATAAAATATTTAAGGCATTTCTAAACAAATATGAAATCACAAAAAAATAAGCAAGCAACAACCAAATATGAAAATGCTCTGGCATATTTGAGAGAGCCAAAAGGAACTATAGATATGCCACATATAATTATAGAAATAAATAACTAAATGACTGGTTTAAATATAAGATCAGACTGCTGAAGAGAAATTAGGTGGTTCCAAGGAAATTACCCATAATTTTGCAGAAGAATGAAAAGAGACAAAAATTATAAAAAAGAAATTAAGAAACTTGGAAGGTAAAGTGAGAAAGTCTAACATTCTTTCTTGAAGAAAGGAGGAATACAAAGAAAATAGAAGAAAATAGAGTGAAGAAGAGTTAATATCTGAAGAGATTAATTGCTGAGAATTTTCAGGACCTGATGAAGAGTCATAGATTAAAAAATGGGAAAAAAAACAAAAAAAAATTCCTTTTTAAAAAAAATTATTCTTTTTTCCTTTTATCCTGTATTATCGGATGTCCAGTATACCATGACACCTTCCCCCTCTCATTCCCCAGTGTCTCCCAAATTTTCATTTAATTTTCAAAGAAGTTTTGGGTCACAGCAAAGTCACACACGGAATACTAGAGACTCCCACATACCCAACCTCCCTCCCCCTTCCCCACCCCAT